>OY987198.1:1200000-1599933 GCA_963920755.1 Cartodere bifasciata
GGTATATCTTAAACGATTCAACCATTTGTTTGTTTATTAAATGGTCGAATTACATGTTTATAATTAATTTAATTTTACAACATTTTCATGAAATGAAGCTGACAACAACGTCAATAAAATCTAGTGCAAAAGTGTATGATCAAGACTCATAAATGGGATTTTTAGATTTATAGATGGGATTTCTAAATGTATTTTCCTAGACTGTGTTGCCGAATTTATGCAACTTTGTTTGCATTTTTCTCGATGAATATAACAGATGGATTTTCTTTGACAATTTTCTAGGGATCCCTGAGAATGCTCCAAACCTGTATATATAGAGTGTCCCAAAATTGTAAAATCACATGTGTGGTACGTTGTTGGGGCATGTCTAGGAATCCCCATAAAATTGTAAAAAAAATTCATCTAATATACCCTTAGAGATATGAGGCCACTAAGTGCGAAACATTAAACGCTTATACAGGGTGTTCAAAAAATGGCAAATAAACGCTCAGGGAGTCAAAAAAAATCCATCTGTTATATTCATCAAGAAAAATGCGAACAAAGTTGCATAAGTTCGGCAACACGGTTTGTAAAATACATTTGAAAAACTCATCTAGATTCTTGAGCATACATTTTTGCACTTGGATCAATGACATTGTTGTCAGCTTCATTTTAAAATTTTTGTACAATTAAATTGACTACAAATAAAAATGTAATTCGACCATTATTTAAAACATAAACAAATGGTAAAATAATTTTAGATAGATTTGTACCATTTCATTCACTAAAATGGGCTGTAATCTTTAAGATTTGGGGCCTCATATCTCCGAGGGTATATAAGATAGATTTTTTTTAACAATTTTCTGGGGCTCCCCAGATATGTCCCAACAACGTACCATCGCGTTTATGTGCCATTTTTCGGACACCCTGTATGTATCAGATTTTAAATTATTTGTTTTTATTTTTTGGACAGTCTTTAAACCACAAAATATACCTTGCGATAAAGTGGGAGAATCTTTCACGGCCCTCTGGGGAAACTGGATATGTATTTGTGTAATAGAAATTCGTAAATATCGGTGTGGTAAGCTACACAAAGAGCCGGTTTAATGAATCAGAAAATAGATATATAAAACATTATCATTGTTATTATAGTGCAGAATTTACTATTATAAAATTAAAAAAATAAGAATATTTGTATTTTTTAAGGGATATTTTATTAGGCCTATTCCATGTATAATCGACCAAAATTCGGTTTTCGAGTTGCTGCATGATTTTAAATTCTTTTGAGGTTTAGTCCAGTGCTTACTCCTGGTAACTTCTTTTTATTAAAAAATTAGCAGCTGCATATTTGCACTCCTTCCCCATCAGTTAGCACCTTAAACTATGAAAAATGACCAAATTTAGGTCTAAAAAATGCTATGTGGGAGTGAGTAAATTTTTATTATTTTTATTTTAAAATGTTACCAAGGACATAGTATACAATAAAAAAAAAAACGATATTGTGATTCGATTTTTTGTAAAGGTAGCATATTAAAACCTTTGCTGTTTCTAAACGAGGTTAAATCACAAACATTTTTTTTTACCTAATGCGTCTCTATTGTCACATCAACATTTTAAAATTATTAAAAAAAAAAATTACCCAGTCCCACATAACTTTTTTTAGTGCCATATTTGGTCCTTTTCCATAGCTGCCTGGTAGAGAAGGAGAGCAATTATGCGGTTCATATTTTTTTTGTAGAAACATATGTCTATTGTCAACTAAAAACTACTACTAATTTTAATCTTCCAAGAATTTAAAATACGATTCGATCGTGTTTAAATTTAACGTAATCAGTAACATTTTACAATCAATGCTGTTTCTAAACGAAGTTAAATCACAAACAAAATTATTTTTATTATGAATCTCCACTAGCACAATAACATTTTAAAGTAATCAAAAAAAAAATTTACCCAGTCCCACAGAGCTTTTTTTGGACCTAAACTTGGTCATTTTCTATAGTTTGGGATAATTAATAGTAGAGAAGGAGTGCAAATATGCAGCTGGTGATTTTTTAATAAAAGGAAGTGTCCATTGTCAACTTAAAATTACTACCAATTTTAATCTTCCAAAATCGTAAAATCGGAAAATTCGATTTTTTGTCTAAGACAAGAAAAATTATGAAAATTCAGAAAATTGTTTTTTTTACTACCTTTACAATGGGTAAGGATTGTACCTACCAAATATGAAATAAATCAAATAATAGCAACTATGATTGGTCGATTTTACATGGAATGTCCCATTACTTAAATTTATTATAAAAAGATAGAAGAAATAAGGCCCCAACGTACAAAACTTATACGGTTATTATACTCTTCGCAAGACTAGGTCCGAAGAGTATATTGCAATCGATCAGAAAATCCTAAAATCGTAAATTTTCATCATAGAGCAAACATTCTGGCAGATTCGTGTTTTTCATCGAATTTTGAACATCTTAAGAACCAAAATTCCAATCCAATTCAAATTTTAAGGAAAGAGCGATCCGTTTAAGAGAATAAACCCTATTATTTTTTTCAAGAATTCAAGTACTACAAAGCCCCCTTTTCGGCCCCCAAATAAAAAAAAAACGTAGTTCGACTATTTTTAAATTTACAAAAAAAATTATTCGACATAAAGTATAAACAATTTAATTCTTCAACAAAAAATATTTCTTAGTTTTTTTGTCCGACCCCCCAATTACCTCCCAGCACAAAAAACCTACTATCTCCGTTATTATTCAATCTACAATAAAAATATTCCCTACAAAATTAATAAAAATTTTATTTTCTATTAAAAATGTTGGTTCATTTTTTGTAAAGTTAGGTTAAAAAAACAAAAACTAAAAAATTTCAATACTAAATAAAAAGTCCATCGTCAGAGTCAGAACTAACGTTTATCCTCTTCGTTAACTAAATTTTTCGTGTTTTCTGTTAATAGTTTGCACCGAGGGGCAAATCAGATAGGCAAATTGTGTACATTAATTCTTAACAAATTCTGCAAATTCTCCACAAATTCTTAACAAGTTCTACAAATTCTTAACAAATTCTCAGAAAATTCTTTTTTTTTATTAACTTACTTTACATCGGTCTGTTTCTGCACCTATGGTAATACAGATGCTCTGAGTGAGACTACCCCCAACCGAGAAATTTTGTGTATCCCTTCCTCTCTCAAAGATGGGTAGAGCTCTTTTACGTGCACATGAGCACACGGGACCGCATCTTTTACTTCGTCTTCCGAGCGGAGGCATCACTAGAAACATTTATCCCACCAGTAAATGTTACCAGCAGACTTTTTTCATTTTTTGATCACTTCCGAGTTCGAACCCGGGTTACTTTGGTGAGAGGCAGTGATGCTTGCATCGACACCGTGCCTGCTGGCCAGAAAATTCTTAAAAAAAAGTACACTAAATCTTTCATTGAATTGCCTCGGTTTGCACTATTCGCAGATTCTATTTACATAATTTTTTTATTATAGTTTTCTTGCGAAGAGTATACCGTAGAATGTGTAGCAATTATATACAAAATTGATTTGGTTCTACCGATTCCGAATTCTACTCGAGTTCCTTATCTGCGTAGAGTAACTTCTACGCGTTTCGACTTCTACCCATTTCTAGTTAAAACTAGAAATGGGTAGAATTTATACTCTTCGCAGATTCGTTCCCATAAATAAAAAGAGGTACCGAAAGGGTTAAAGTGAAGTAAATTTACGTATCTTTAAAAAGGTCTTAAAATAAAGGCATATGAGTGGAAATTCGAGTAGAGCAGACTTCTTGTGGGCCCGTCAACTCAAAGTAGAAGTAAACATGTCAAACGTTCTATAATGAAAAGCATACTGATTCTATCTAAAGAAAGGTTCCAGCTAGGCAGGATAAATGGAATTTGTTCAGTGCACATGTGAAACATTTATCCAATACTTCGATAACAAGCACCCAGCCAAGCAAGGCAATACAGAAAGCAATACCTACATCCAATCAACCGCTTAATAGCACTATCAAATGATGGAAAAAGCGTAAAAGAGCAATTTATTTCACAAATAATTAAAACGTCAGTCACTTGGAAAATGCCGAGATAGACCGTCCATTTTTAACTGTTATCACATCAAATTTAACATTATTATTGACCATTGAAGTCCCAAAATTTTATTTTTTTTGTAAATTCCATTACATAGTTAAAGCTAGAGATTTAAATTCACAGTTTAGAAGATCTGTGCACCTATAAGCTTGTTTAAGTCATCTCCGTTGAGCTCCTGTTAATTCTACTAAATAGCACATTTACATGAGAACCCCATCATATATTAAAACAAAATAAAGTTTTGAAATCTACAAAAATATGGCTACAAACGTATTATTATGATTTCATATAAATCGGTTATTTTTTGTGTCAAAAAGGGAATTCAAAGATCCTTGTAATATATTTGTTAGCCCAATCATTCTAATAATGCCCCCAGATAAAAATCCCAACCAAGATCTGCTTATGCAGGATTGTAGGCACTATCCCCAGGAACATAAAAGTGAAAAATTTCCGTGACGTTTAGCCCCTATCTTGCATAGAGGTGAGGAGTTAGTTTTTTGTTAATACCTAAACTATTCGGCACTTTTAAAAAGTTTTAAAAAATTTTAGGAACATTATTTTAATAAGAATACAATCATTGATAAAAAAATAATAAATCACCAATGTGAACGACTTTATAGCACTTTGAAAATGTGCTAATCTGGTCTTATTAAAATAATGTTCCTAAAATTTTTTTAAACTTTTTTCAAAAGTGCCAATTAGGTAAGGTATTAACAAAAAACTAACTCCTCACTTCTATACAAGATGGGGGCTAAACGTCACGAAAATTTTGTGGGAATTTTTCACTTTTATATTCCTGGGAATAGTGCCTACAATCCTGCATAAGCAGATCTTGGTTGGAATTTTTTTCTGAGGAACCTACAAATTTTAAATAGAATGATTGGGCTATTGTTTTTTGAAGTCTGATTTTTGACACAAAGAAGTAACAGAATTTTGACGTGTCCATTGAATGTGTATGTGTTCTAATACGGACTAATAAAGAATTATTATTATTATTATTAATTAAATGTAACCATTAAAAATTTTATAAGAATTTGTTTACAAATTCTAGAATTTGTGAATTAATGTACAAAATTTGCCCATCAGATTTGCCCCTAACATAAAATCTTTTACTCTGTATTTTTTTTTTCTGTAATTCCTACTTTTTTTGCTCATAAGTTACAATCCGCAATCTGCCGCATTTCCACTATTCCAGTTTAAAAATTAACACCAAAACAAATGGCTGGAATAAAATAAAAATAAATTCAAGTAGTTTACCGTTAAAGTTGCTAGTTTTTTACAATCCAATCAAGCTTAAAAGCCCCATAAAAGTGACAAATGGAAGTAGGTTTAGGTTATGTAAAATATGGACAAGCTTGCTAGATGTGCACCAATAGTATAGGTAAAACTAAAGCTAAAACTGAGGGTAAAACTGTAAAATAGTGAGCATCCTTCCATATGGACAACTCAAGAAAAATCATCCAGGTCAACGAGTAACAGATTTATCTTGTACCAAGGCTGTGAAGAGGTTTCCAAGCTGCATATAAAGAAAGGGTTTACTGGGTAAGCTAGGTAGATCCCTACTATACCTACTGCCGAGGTAGATACATTTACGAAGTGCATGAACATCTATTACTTTACACACGTAGGTATTACCTACCTACCTACTTACCTGATACTTCAGATACTTTAGTTTTAGTTTTATTTTTGCTTTAAAAGTACCTACCTACATCAGACAGCATGCCTAAATAAAAAGACAGTTTACGCCTGATAAAATACCTTTTAAACATTAAAAGCCCAAAATAGTTATTTAACCAGTAAGTGTGTTAATAAACGAGCGGTTTTAACAAGCTAGCGATAAGCGAGCTTGTTAATAAGTGAGTTTATTAATCGCCATTTAACATACGAATTGGTTACAATGCTGCATCGCACATCGTACATTATTATTAAATAAATTATAAAATAAAACAGTCATTTCACCAACTAACAGAAACAATGCGTCGGCCATTCAAATTTATTAAAGTTGAAGAAGAAGAAGAGCTGTCACAGAACTTTTATTAATTGTCAATAGAAAATGAATGTTATTTCCTTAAAATGTGGTAAAAGGATCTAGTTTTCATTCTTTCCAACGGTAAATATTTAATTTTTTTTGGTTTTTGATGCTTGAACCGTAATTAAAGCTACTTTAACATTTGTAATGTAGAAACATAGATAGTAATTTTAAACATGGAAGAGCGTTACTATGGGCTCGTATCCATGCATTAATAGTGGTTATTAATTAACGATTTTGGGTGCGTTAATGAATGTCTTTAATAAACGATGTGCGAAAATAGTAGTTTAACCAGTAAGTGTGTTAATAAAAACGATTATTAAACGAGCGATTTTAACAAGCGAGCGATCAGCGAGCTTGTTAATAAGTGAGTTTATTAATCGCCATTTAACATACGAACTGGTTACAATGCTGTATCGCACATCATAGATCATTATTAAATAAATTATAAAATAAAACAGTTATTTCACCAACTAACAGAAACAATGCGGCCATTCAAATTTATTAAAATTGAAGAAGAAGAAGAGCTGTCACCGAACTTTTATTAATTGTCAATAAAAAATGAATGTTATTTCCTTAAAATGTTGTAAAAGAATCTGCTTCTGATTCTTACCAACGGTAAATATTTAATTTCTTTTGGTTTTTGTTGCTTGAATCGTAATTAAAGCTACTTTATTTGTAATGTAGAAACATAGATAGTAATTTTAAACATAGAAGAGCGTTAATATTGCCTTTTATCCATGCATTAATAGGGGTCATCAATCAATGATTTGGAGTGCGTTAATGGATGTCTTTAATAAACGATGTGCGAAAATCGTAGTTTAACCAGTAAGTGTGTTAATAAAGGCGATTAATAAACGAGCGGTTCGCTCGCTTGTTAATAAGTGAGTTTATTAATCGCCATTTAACATACGAACTGGTTAAAATGCCTTTTCGCACATCGTAGATCATTATTAAATAAATTATAAAATAAAACAGTTATTTCACCAACTAACAGAAACAATGCGTCGGCCATTCAAATTTATTAAAGTTGAAGAAGAAGAAGAGCTGTCACCGAACTTTTATTAATTGTGAATAGAAAATGCAGTTTATTTTATTAAAATGTGGTAAAAGAATCTGCTTCTCATTCTTTCCAACGGTAAATATTAAGTATTTTTTGGTTTTTGTTTCTTGAACCGTATTTAAAGCTATTTTAACATTTGTAATGTAGAAACATAAATAGTAATTTTAAACATAGAAGAGCGTTACTATTGCCTCGTAATATTATAATTAATAGGGGGCATTAATCAACGATTCGGGGTGCGTTAATGAATGTCTTTAATAAACGATTTGCGAAAAAATATTCTAAAGGTCTATCAATAAGCCTTTAAATACAGCATTTTGGCAATTAAAAATGCAAAAAAATAGTGCTTTTAAATCACTAAAATTCTGTTTTTTAATGTCTGAGGGTAATTACCCCCCCAAAGACTCCTAAATTTGTATACTTTTCTGACTGCAAAGCCAATTTTCTTCTAAAGGATGCACAATAATCATATTTCCACAACATTTCTGACTAAGGATTACTACCAAGTTTATAATCTTTTTGTAAAAAATTAACACCCTAACAAATAACGTTATGCTCAAAAAAAGTCAAAGGCATTAATTTGTACAATTGTAGAGAAGACAAAACACGAGGTAGACTTTAATCATCGAGACAAAAGCGAATATCTAAATGCAAACGAAAGAAAACGATTACAATAAACAGAAGGGGTTTGTTTGTGGTGAACGGCCTCAAAGAGACCCGTTTTACCCCCCTAAACCCTTCACAACACAAGGGATAAAAGCTAACATCTTCTTAGAAAGATTTAGTCTCCCCCTTATTTCTGTAATTAGGGAACTACCCCGTCAACCCGGATGGTATGGTGTAATATTGTGCTTGTTTTGCATTTCAAAATGTGGAAATTACAATTAAACAATTGACAATGTAAAGCCTAAGCTTCTGGATTGTTTTAATTTCTATATTTGAGAATATTGAGAACAGTTTCATATTCACGACTTTGTTTTAAAACTAATACGCACATAATAGCTTCTGACACGTAGCGTATTCGTACAAAAATTGATTGGGGTTACGTAGGAGATCTGTCATACTACCCGTCGTTTCAGATGCTGACATTTCTTCTGAATTTTATATTTTTATTAAATATAACGCTAATATACCAAAAAACAACAAACTGCCGGTTTAAAACATTCTACGTACCAGCTCAAAGGTTTGTATAACATTTACGGAGTGTTTAACAACTTCAATTCTTTATAATTAGGTAAAATAGGGCATGTATGACTCATTTACAAATGTACTTTTAATGCAAAGTCCGTGCATCCAAAAAATGCGGATTTTTTTAAACATTCACGGAAATCCTATTATAAATGAGTCATAATTTCCTTCTTTTTTCCTAATTATAAAGAATTAAAAATTGTAAACACTCTCTAAATGTTGTACAAACCTTTTAGATGATACATTGATATTTTAAACCCACAGTTTGTTGTTTTTTGGTATATTAGCGTTATATTTGATAAAAGTATGAAATTCAGAAGTAATGTCAGTTAGCATCTGAAACGACAGGTGGTATGACAAATCTCCAAGGTTACTCCAACCAATTTTTGTACGAATACGCTCCATTTAAGTACTTGAAAACAATAGACACGATCAAGTGCTACGTCACAGATCACACATTCACATTAAAAACCTGTCTGTGAAATTAGAATTTTAATTCTGTCAGATTAACCACTTTTTCAAGACAGTATTTTATGAAAATGAAAGGATTTCTGAGAAAACCCTTGTTATAAAAATGTGCTATAATGTCTTAAATTCGATATTTCAAGTTCAGTTCATTGTAACACTTTAAAAATTACAGTGTATTTGTAAATGTTGTGCACCCTACCAGATGCGAACTTTAAAAGCAAATTGCTTGAGAAAGCAACTACATCAAGGAGTCACGTAAGTTTCACTGCAAAAATAATATTTTTCTATTACCAAGAACAAACCATACCCCTTGATATGGTTGCTTTTTCAAGCAATTTGCATTTGAAGCTGACATCTGGGTGGCTTATCATTATCTTCAAGTAAAAAATTATTTTTAAATACTTACAGTAAAAAATGTATGCTGGGAATCTAAAAATATGGTAAATAAGATATTAACATTTTAAGCGAATGGTACCCAAAAAAGGCTTTTATTTTTGTGTAAATAATGTTTTAAAAAGAATCCATCTGTTGATTAATACGTCATCTATGCTTCATGCTCCTTATGTATTAACAGCAAGGGTGGTACTTCAAGCGCGTGGTTAATAATAATTTATAAATTTATAAAAATCACGTCAAAATAAAATGTGTTTTGTAGCACAGGAAAATCCATATTTTTCTTAAGCTATTTTGGTTTTTTTAAAAGAGGTGGTGACATACCATTTAAATATAATTAGTTAGTCTGTGAATTTGAAATGTAGTGACTTCTAAAATACACCAATTTAGTGTAGAATTTAGTTAAGGATTACAGTGGATGCTTCACTGGCTTTAACACATCATTATCAGTAAAAGACTAGGGAAAAGTAAATATAAAGACTAAAGAGGGATGGTTTCAGGGAGATTATTACTGGTTGGTAAGTTTTAGGTCATTAGCGCCGAGTGTGGAGCGAATTTCCATAGACCATAAAACTGTAGACATACTGTTTCTGGTTTGTCCAAAATATTTCATTTTATCTTAAAAATGACATTATTAAAAATAGTATGCTTAGACGCAACTTAACCATTCTAATTTGTTTAGCGTTATTAGTAATGCTTTAAATAGTGCTTCAAAATAGACACGGTCAAGCCCTACGTCACAGTTTACAGAAGTGCATTAAAATAATATCTGTAAAACTTTTTTAGGCAACCAACATTACGGACCAAAGAAAATAGTATTTTTTTTTTATTCTGTTTCCAAAATTGGTCTTTTTAAAACGTTATTTAAAGAAAAATAAAAGAGTTTTTCAGTTCACATTGGTGTAAAAATGTTCCTTTATATCTTATTTACGATATTTTAATTTAAAATTACCCGAGAATCTACCGCAAGAAGTAAAGAATTTCTTATTAATCTGATGATGATGACCCACCAAGATGTCAGCTTTAAACGCGAAATGCTTGGGAAAGCAACCATATCAAGGGGTATGGTTTGTTCTAGGTAATAGAAAAAAATGTTATTTTTACAATGGTACTTACCAGGCCCCTTGATATGGTTGCTTTCTCAAGCAATTTGCGTTTAAAATTCACATCTTGGAGGGTGCACAACATTAACACATAAACCGTATATTATAGAGTTTTACAATGAACTAAACTTGAAATATCGAATTTAGAACATTAAAGCACATTTTTATTCCAAGGCTTCTCTAAGAAAGCCTTTTATTTTTACAAAATATTCTTCTAAAAAAGTGGCTAAATCAGACAGAATCAAAATTCTACTTCACAGACAGTTTTTTAATAAGGATCTGTGATCTGTGACGTAGGAGTTAATCGTCTCTATTAAGTGAAAATAAAAAATGTCCTTTGTCTGTAATTATTTGATCTATGAAAACATCTATGTTCTTTCCCTGCCTGGTTCTGTTTTGCTCAATTTCTCCTAAAAACTTTCAAATGTTTTGCGATTGCGGTAGACAGCCTACACGATTATAAAGTACCCTAAAATATAAGTCATTAATTTCATTTACTAGAATAGGCGTTAATTAAAATAATTCAACTATTAAGACTAGAGATTCAAATTCACAGATTCGAAGATCTGTGCTCCTAGAAGCTCGTATAAGTTATCTTCGTTGAGCTTTAGTCAATTCTACTAAATAGCACATCTACATGAGGGTCCCATCGTATATTAAAACTAAAGGACGATTTATAGAACGTTACTTTTACTTTACTTCGGCGTAACTTTACAGAAAATTAAATAAAATACATGGGAATGTTTTAGCAAATTTATACTTCACTTTAGCGCTACTTTGCTGATTCATTTAGCTGTAAGTAGTATTGTCAAAAGCCGAGCTTGGCCGATTATGTAGGTTTCGTACGAAGCGATATTCCCTAATTACCGCACAGGTGTAAATAGTCAGAAGTCGCGAGTTCAGACACATGCGCATACCTGTTTCCAATTTCACGTAACTTTACAATCTATAAATTAAGGAAATTTGTTAAGTTACGCGAAAGTGAAGTTACGCCGAAGTAAAGTGAAAGTAACGTTCTATAAATCGCCCTTAAATATAGTTTTGAAATCTAGGTTAATTAATAATATTTTTTTTTTGGAAGTCAGATTTTTGACACATAGAAATAACTGATTTAAATGAAACGATAATACGTTTGTAGCTCTTTTTTTATAGTTTTTAAAACTACATTTAGTTTTAATATAGGATGGGGCCCTCATGTAGATGTGCCATTTAGTAGAATTGACGGGAGCTCAACGGATATGACTTATACGAGCTTTTAGGAGCACAAATCTTCGAAACTGTGAATTTAAAACTCCAGCCTTAAGCAAAGTCAGAAAAAGTTTAAAATATTTTTTTCTTGGAACACCCTAAGCTAACGTTTCTTATATATGCTTTAAAAAAACAATAGTAGCATTAGTAGCACTGCATTGATGGTAAAAGTTGTTCAATCACAATATCTTTTCGCCAATGTGAGATTTTCTGTCACATTCAATGTTATTTAAAGCTCTACCCGAGGCTTTGCTCTTGCAAAAAAGCACAAATACCAGGTCTATAGCAGGATTCTATTTTATTTACTCACTTCGGGACATATTTTTAAGGAGTTAGGAGCCTTTTGGTATCGGTTTTTTGTTCTATGTATAGTGATTTGGTGCTTTTATTATTTCCGTTTCATAAATTTATATTGAAGCTTTTGTTATCCCAAACCTTATCAGTTTAATAAATTTAGGGCCTAATGTTTGAATGGTACGTGAACGTTTTTTTAATAAGTTTTATTCTGATGCATTATTTCAAGAATTTAAACTCTAATGTTAACTATTCTTTTGTGATTTTTTGAAGGACTACAACGCAATAGTAGATTTTAGTACTAAGAGTTGAAGTGATGGTTTGTGTGACAAGGCAGAAAGATTGTCAGATGAGCGAAGCGAGACAGACAATTCTGTCGAGGCACACAAAGCCACTTTAACTCTGTATAGTAAACGATACTTTTTCATAAAACTTCTTAATACAATGGCTTTATAATATATTTAATTTACTTATTTTGGTTGACTTTTATTTATTTTAAAGTAAACGTCATTAAAGTCATGATTATTTGACGTTTTAGGAAAAAAAAATTTGGTAGCGTCATTAAAAGTTATTTTTACTGTCGCCGGCAGTAGAAATAAAAAATCTATGATAGAGTTTCGAAAAGTGCTACTTTATGTTCACCATATACGTCACTAAAGTGATGTTTTTTTGACGTTTTAAGAACAACCCTAAATTTTCATTGTGTGTATTTTGTGGATTAAGCTTCTCAAAAAGCCCTTATAATAACAGCTTCCAAACTGATTTGTAATTTTATATTAATAAATAAAACAATAGATTTTTTAATACATATAAAAAATCTGGTTTACCAGCAAATCTCTTATCTTTGGCTTTTTAATGTTTTATAAATCGTTCATTAATTTAGTGTAAAAAGCTCGCAAAAAGTTAATAAAAGCAGACATCAACCTAAATTTAAAGTAAATATAAAAGTAATAACCTTCAAAAAGTAAACGCCGCCGCAAGCAAAAAGTAATCATTTTATTATCTCGGATCTAACAGACTGTCTGCCGGAACATCAAATTATCAAAATTACATTTTGTCATTAGATATAGCGTACTGGATTTTGTGTGCTTAAGAGTAATATTATTAAAATTGAAACCTGCAAGCAAACATTGATAACGGAAAAGTAAACCATGGCCTGCATCGCGGTTTTGCAGATTTTAGAGGGCAGGATGTGGGTTTTCGTTTTACAATTTAACGCACTCGGTATACGGGTGAATATTTAAATTATTTTAGCATCGCAGTTTACATTTATTACACATTTTCGATAATAACGAATAACCTTTAAAGGAATAATTTTAGCAGAAATCATGTCAAAATTTGATCAAAAATTAAACACCTATTTGTAAAATTTTGTGCTGATTCATTATTTTTATAAAAAGTGTATTAAATATTTCCCAGCAAAGTTTAGCGCTAGCTGTTGCTTATGAATAGAAAAGAGACAAAATAAGGTTTAAACTAAGTGGACGCTGGTAAATTATGGCAGGAAAAAGCGATAGTGAACCAATACTATACTCTATTCAGTCTGCACTACAAAGAGTGTTTAATTTTTCTTACACTTCTAAGCCCTATTTCGACTAAATAAAACTTGTTGTTAGTTTTTGTTTAAATTTATATGGATACTCGATCCATGATCGTATCTACTTTAAAATTGGTCTTACACAATTTTTATAACTTAATGGTTAGGTACATGACAAAGAACAATGGTATGTTCAGATATGACATCTTGCATAGAGTTTCTAAAAAATGACGTCACCTTGGTGACAGAAAATCGTAGACCTATAAATTTTTGCGGTATATGAACTAAATTTGATCTATTTATTTAAACGTCAAAAAGAAACTGCACTTTGACATTTATTTGAAGATTTTGCTTTTTATAATTTAGAAGCATGTAATTATAAACTTTGGTATGTACAGTGTCTGAATATTTGATGTTATTTAAACTAAGTATTAAACCACGGTTCATGACTTGTAAACTATGTCGGTGCCTAGCAGTGCGTCCAAAAAATACTGCCAATGAAGATTTCACATTGAAAAACTTGGCCATCAGTACTGTACCTAAAAAGCCCTATGGGCCTATGGGGATGAACGTGGAAACTATGGAGCAAACTCAAAGTTTTATCATACTTACGAAGTAGTGCCCGTAAAACTGGAAAGAAGAACAAATGTGGAGGTTAGGCAAATTATTGCCGCGGATAAATTAGTATAAAAGAAAGAATAGATAAACGTTAAGATTTTTTACAAATAATTTACCATGAATTGTAAGGATATCTTAAAATGCCAGAAAAAATATTGCCAAAGAAATGTTTTCATCCGTCTCACCGGTAATAAGAGAAGCAGGAAATCTACTGAAATTATTTTATTGTACAATGCTTTCATGCGGGAAAGGATGTATCCCCGTAATCTGCAAGAATAAGACGCTTCTTTATGGAGAATTTTGACGTCGGAAAAAGGGAGGAATCTGTTCCTGGATTTTTAAAATAAAAAATGCATCAAAATGGAGAAA
The DNA here is from genome assembly GCA_963920755.1 of Cartodere bifasciata. NCBI lineage: Eukaryota > Metazoa > Arthropoda > Insecta > Coleoptera > Latridiidae > Cartodere > Cartodere bifasciata. The sequence continues at coordinate 1,214,376 of OY987198.1, forward strand.
CGCCAAAAATAAATGTTTTAATAAAAGCTGGCAAGAAAGCAAAATGGTACCAATTGGTGCAGACAGATTAATAAAAAAAATATGGAAAAGAAAAAAGAGAGACGAATCATCCTGATGTGGATATGGCAATATCATGATCAACAACTCTAACAGCAAACAATCTATTTTTTAAAAGATTAAAACTGTTGAAATACTTTTTTAGATTGTTATATTTGTTGTATGTATAAGTTAAAATTTATAAAAGAAAAAAAATATTTTTTTAATTACTTTTTCGTTTCATTCATTGTTTCTTTGGTATGCGTCCACAAAGGGCGCGCAAGGGGGTGGGGCTGAACTTCTCTAGGTTTTAAAAAACAAGTAGTAAAATCAAGGTTTTTCAAAAATTCTTGGAAAAATTCGAAGATATGTCTCCTGGTTGCCAGTGTATCAGTGTTCGTTCGGGTTCCTGAAGCATTTTTATTTGTCCAAGAGTAAACATTTTGCAAAAAGTTTTGGTGCTCGCTTCCAAAAGTTGTTCATTTTTGGAAAAGTATAAAATTTTAATCCACTTCCTGGAGTCCAAAATGTTTGCAAGTTGAAACGGCACAATTTGCCATGATAAAAAACAAACCCAAAGTATAGTAGATGATGAAATTAAATAATGTTAAACAATAAACGCACAGTCACACACACGAATTTACTTTTAAAAGAAACCGAATGTACACTTTTAAAAATGTCAAATTCTTTTTTAATTACATTAAACGTCAGAATCAAGTTTTTTGAACTCGATAACTAGATTCCCAGTAAATCTTTAGCCAAGGTGACGTCACGGCGTCGGAAGCACAGAAAAGTGAGCATACCATTGTTCTTTGTCATGGTTAGGTATACAAATTTTAAACTGTACAGTGAATAGAGTCTACATAATGCTAAAATGGATTTCTTTTGTTCCTGTTTGGAAGCTGGAAGCGCTCTGTCCCTGATTTTTGCCTACCTTTAGATATAGCACAAGCGAGTCTCGGTTAATAATTGAAAAAGTTAAAAGGGTCAAATTTATAGTGGCAGTTTTATTCCACAATTTTTTATTGCCCTTTATTATTTTATTATCAAGAATGAACGTTCACTTTCATCGTAAATAAATAAATAATTATTTAAAACGTACAAAAAGTTTGATTTTAGGTTATGTTTGTTTATAATTATGTAAATCATGATTTTAATGCAATAATGAAAATGGTGGATGCGCCGGGTCAGCATAACATGTTGGCGCATCCACCATTTCTGTTAATTTGTTTTTTCGCACATCGTTTGTTAGATATTCATTAGCGCACTCCAAATTGTTGATTAATGACCCGAAATGCATGGATACGAGCCCGTAGCAACACTTTTCTATGTTTAAAATTACTATCTATGTTTCTACATTACAAATGTTAAAGTAGCTTTAATTACGGTTCAAGCAACAAAAACCAAAAGAAATTCAATATTTACCGTTGGAAAGACTGAGAAGCAGATCCTTTTACCACATTTTATGGAAATAACATTCATTTTCTATTTAAAATTAATAAAAGTTCGATGACAGCCCTTCTTCTTCAAATTTAATAAATTGGAATGGCCGACGCATTGTTCCTGTTAGTTGGTGAAATAACTGTTTTATTTTATAATTTATTTAATAATGTTCCACGATGTGCGAAAAAACATTGTAACCAGTTCATATGTTAAATGGCGATTAATAAACTCACTTATTAAGACACTTACTGGTTAAATTACTATTAAAATAGAATACAACCACTAAAAATGTATTTATCCATTTAAAAATGTCCTAAATACAATTCAGACTTATGTCTTATTTTTAAATCGTCTACGAAAGTATAAGGATAGAAGCTATTCAAACTTCCTACTTAACTAGGATGGGTAAGAACTTTGACAGCAGCGGCAATATTCCTTGTAAGACGAATGGAAAGCATTCTAATATGGAATATAGGTATGCTTCAAGTAGCCAGCATTATTTGATTCCATAATCTGATTATACGAATGCTTAGCTTTCGATCCACATTCAAGTAAGCATGACTACGCACTCATAGTCTCTCTGTATGTCGGTAGGTCTGGCTTATTCATTTTTTATCATTTTTTCTCTTTGGATGCTTATTTGCATCTTTTGAAGATGTAAAACTACCAAAACGGACGTAATTGTGTTATAACCACCTCAAGAAACATAAACTTTACATTTTTTAAAGTTGGAAAACTTAAAAAACATAAAAGAAAGTTATAAATTTACGTTGTGCTGTAAAATCTTGTAAAATATTAATTAAAAATAAGAAATAAAACAATAACTAATAACTTTTTTGCTCTATGGGTCTATTAGTGCAATATCCTTGGAATCGACGACCGGTAAAGTAAGGATTAGGAGATTTATTTTTATTCTCTTCACTGACTAAACACACACGTTTCAAAGTAGGATTCTAAATTTGAATTGAAAGTGTAGAATTTTTATTTTCTAACATATGAAGAGGCAATATTTTTACAGCATGTTGAAATAAAAATAAATATTTTGCATAAAAAATAACGTGTTATAAAATAAGCATTATAAAATAAGCTGATAATTTGAATTAAAAACTTAACTTAACATTTTATTTTTGTTGGATTGGTATAACATTGACATATTGAAATAAAAAGTAAAAGGTTAGACATATTGAATAATGACATTTGTATATTTTACTCAATTTAAGCTGAATGAATAGGCGTTTTTGAGACAATGCAGCCGTTGATATCGTTTCTCCAATTTTTCTAGTTACTCAATCTACAAAAAAACTTGACCCCGATAGTTTATATTATAGTCCGAGAAAATCTTACATTAGGTCAAGAAATTTTCCGGGCAGAACAATTTTTATGGGAAATTGTAGTATTTGATATCTAGAAACATAATTACCATGTGCGCACTCATGCGCATATTAGCATTTTGTGCTAGAGCCCCCTTTAATTGGTAATACTAGATCATGGAGGATTTAGACCAAATTTTTAAAATAGACACTAAACAAGGTTCTAAAATGATTTTTGTAAACATTTTTTTCGCCAAAAAATTTCTTAACCCCCCAAATGGCCCCAAAATGAGTAATATTTATCACGTTGGATTTACACCAAATTTTGAAAATAGGTTCATAATAAGGTTCTAAAAAACATTCTAAAAAAAAAATTCTGTAAAAAATTTTCTTCACCCCCCATGAGAAATAGCCCCCAAAAGGGGCAAATTTTTTTTTTTTTTTTAAATATTTTTAAAAAAGGGTTTTTAGAACCTAATTTTGCATCTGTTTGTAAAATTTGGTGTAAATTAAACGTGGTAAATATTACTCATTTTGGGGCCATTTAGGGGGTGAAGGAATTTTTTGGAATAATTTTTTTTATGAATATCACTTTAGAACCTTATTTGGTGTCTATTTGCAAAATTTGGTGCAGATCCACTATGATGTAGTATTACGAATTAAGGGGGGCTCTTTGAGGGGCTCTAGCACAAAATACTAATATGCGCATGTGTGCGCACATGGTAATTATGATTCTGGGTATCAAATACTACACTTTTTCACAAAAATTGTGATGCCCGAAAAATTTCTGAAAAATAAGGATTTTTTGTAAGATTTTCTCGGACTATTAGTAAAATTTGTAAATAAATAGTAGTAGCAAGGGATGAATTCATCTTTTTGAGTCTGGAAAACCTATCTAATAAAATATAATTTTGTGTTTAATAATGAAGCAATTCAGTAATCTTGAAAAATCAAATTTCGGGATTCACAATGTGCTTATTGCAAATATTAAAACATCTTTAAATAAAATAAGAAAATGGCGGATGTGCCGGATTAGCATTACATGTTAGCGCATCCGCCATTTTTAAGCCTTATAAACGATCGTAGAACACATTTTTGTGGGTGTTTCTTAGTAGCCCGCTGTGTGAATGTGGTGCATTGCCAGAAACGATTAAACATATTGTAGGAGAATGTCCAAACATTAAATTTGAGGGTAGTTTTCAAGAAATACACCAATTAACTCCAGAAACTTTGAATTGGATATCAACCCTGAAACAGTTGTAAGTTTTTATCTGTGATTTATTGTACCACCACAATTTTGACTAACAATGGTATGTCTGAGTTCTTTCCATGGTTTTTCTCGGCTGCGAAGTAAATGCTTTACCAGAAGAATAAAAATCGGCCATGGACGTGAAAAAATGAACATCACTTATACTTTTTGGAAATTAAACATCTTCCATTTTATAATGTTCATTTACACCTATTTTTGACATTTATTTATAATATTATACGAATATATATAGTAGCATATAATGCCTATTTTTGTCAATTTTTATAGAAAAAGTTTTTATTCATTTTTCTAAGCTTAATATGTAAAATATGATCCAAGAATAATATAATAGTGACGAATTTTTTGTATCCTGTTTCCTATATTTAAGAAAGCAAAGGATTATTATTCTTATAAGACATTTACACAAGTATGGTTTTACAAAGAATTTGGGTGCAAAAGATAAATACTATAAAAGATGATAAATGACACTAAAACCATTAAACAAACCATTGATTTTTGGAGTGTTCATTAATCTTTGCATATTCATATAAAAGCATAAATAAACTGCCTTGAATCTCGAGGTTAGCAAAGCCAAAAAAATATCAAATATATGCCCTATAGGTATTTAAGTACAACCGAACTTGTATGGTAATAAAACTAAATAGTCTTTTTTTTTGTTGCAGATTTACAGAGAAGATCAATGCGAATTTTGTCTGTGCCTTGACGGAGAGATGTTTTGTTGGTGGCAGGAATGTCCCCCGGCTTTAGAAGGTCCTTGCAAAGGAAAGGGTCCTTATTCACAATGCAGTAAGGGTCCTTATTTTATTGAGCACTTATGAGCCTATTTATAGATCCATTTTAACTAAATTAAACCATACAGAATGTCCCAAAATTGGCACACTAAATGTATGGTACGCTGTTGGGGCATGCCTAGGGATCCTTGGAAAATTGTTTAAAAAAAATCATATTTTCCTATTTGTTTGATAAATTTGGCAACTTTGTTAAGGAATGTGCTTTTAAAAACCCATCTATGATTCTTGATCATACACTTTTGCATTAGATTTTATTGACATTGTTGTCAGCTTCATATCATGAAAATACTGTAAAATTAAACTGATTTTAAAAATGTAATTTGACCATTAAAAAGATAAACAAATGGTAAAATAGTGTAAGATAGACTGTGCCCCAACAATGTACAGGTAATGCGCCAATTTTGGGACATCTTGGTACTATCGTGGACATGGAATTTAAAACAATCAATTTTTGCATTGTAAATATGGTCAAAATAGTGGCTTAAACATCTCAAGTTTTATGCGAAGTGGACATTAACAAGAAACATTTCTCTGATGTTTTATGAAGATTAGAGCCTTATTGTTATCCTAAAACAAAATTATTTAAAAAAGGAAATATCTTCTTACTATTTTTCTCGCCGGCAGCACATTTTACATAATTTATTTTAATAATATAAATACATTTGACGCATTTTTTGTCAAAATAACATTCGAAAACTGACAAAAAAAACCCCATTCACAATAGAGTAAAATTCAAAAAATCAAAGGTGGCTGATAAAAAATCGTTTTAAATTCCATGTCCACGCTAGTACATTAAGAATGCGCTGAGCGCTGACATATGTAAAAATAGTTTTTATGTAATTAAAAGTGTATGAAATAATTTTAATACAAATAAAACTTTCAATCAAGAGGAATTTAGTCTTAGCGTTCATGTTAACATTGTACAAAGGCATAAAATTAATGCTTTTTACGATTAACTCTACAAATCAAAAGGTAGGATAATGTTTTCTCGTTTTGAATTAATCTTAGTTAATACTATTTTTTATGCTTTTATGCAATGTTACGATAAAAGCTATGATTAAAATCCTCTTTTATGATAGTTTTAATTGTATTGAAATGATCCCATATATTTTTAATTACATAAAAACTAAAATTTTTGACATTACGTCATCGTGGAATTAAAAAACAGCCTTAATCGAATAATAGACTACGTCAAGCCCTACGTCATAGTTCACAGAAGTGCATTAAAATACTTTCTGTGACATTTTTTTAGGCAACCAACATTACGGACCAGAGAAAATGGTCATTTTTTTCTTATTCTGTGTTTTCAACATTGGTCTTTTGAAAACATTATTTAAAGAAAAATAAAAGAGTTTCTTAGGTCCCATTTGTGTAAAAATGTTCCTTTATATTTTTTTTACGATATTTTAATTTAAAATTATACGAGAATCTAACGCAAGAATTAAAAAAACCCTTATTAATCTGATGATGATGATCACCCACCAAGATGTCAGCTTTAAACGCGAATTGCTATGAAAGCAACATATCAAGGGCTATGGTTTGTTTTAGGTAATAGAAAAAAATGTTAATTTTACAATGGTACTTACCAGACCTCTTGATATGGTTGCTTACTCAAGCCATTTGCTTTTAAAATTTACATCTTGGAGTGTGCACAACATTAACACTTAAACTGTATTCTATAGAGTATTACGATAAATAAAACTTGAAATATCGAATTTAAGACATTATAGCACATTTTAATACCAAGGGTTCCCTAAGAAAACCATTTATTTTCACAAAATTGTGTTCTAAAAATGTGGCTAAATCTAACAGAATCAAAATTCTACTTCACAGACAGTTTTTTAAGGTGGATCTGTGATCTGTGACGTAGAAGTTGACCGTGTGTATACATTTTCAGAAAACGTAATGGCAACAAAACCACCATCTTCAACAACAAGCAAGCCTTTTAAAACAACAGAAGCAATAAATAACAATTCCAAAAAATCAGAAAACAACATCTCAACAAAAAACAACAACAATAATGACAATTTTAAAATGAAAAATTTTTACACCACCAAAATAATCATACAGAAAAGCACAACGAACCATGACAAACAACAAAATACAACAAATATAAACAACAAAACAACGCAGGTGCCAACCCAAGAAACGAAAAAACCCCAAAACAAAGAAATGAGTCTCCCACAAAAAAGTAGCACAATTTTTTCAACCGCAAAATTTGAACCAACGAAAAGTTCAATAATTGAAATGCCATCATCTTTTTCTGTTCTTCTTAACAGTGTCAAATTAACAACAAAAGAAGATCCGATAAGCGATACAAAGTTAGACTTTATTAAGGCCGAAACCAGTACGTCAAAAAGTACGATTGAATATTTGGAATACTGCGTAGTAATGGGTACGTACTTAATTTATATTTTCGCACATCGTTTATTAAAGACATTCATTAACGCACTTCAAATCGTTGATTAATGACCCCATGCATTAATATGCATGGATACGAGCCCATAGTAACGCTCTTCTATGTTTAAAATTACTACCTATGTTTCTACATTACAAAAGTTAAAGTAGCTTTAATTACGGTTCAAGCAACAAAAACCAAAACATATTAAATATTTACCGTTGGAAAGAATAAGAAGCAGATCCTTTTACCACATTTTAAGGATATAACATTAATTTTCTATTCACAATTAATAAAAGTTCGGTGACAGCTCTTCTTCTTCTTCAACTTTAATAAATTTGACCGACGCATTGTTTCTGTTAGTTGGTGAAATAACTGTTTTGTTTTATAATTTATTTAATAATGATGTACGATGTGCGATGCAGCATTGTAACCAGTTCGTATGTTAAATGGCGATTAATAAACTCGCTTATTAACAAGCTCGCTGATCGCTCGCTTGTTAAAACCGCTCATTTATTAATCGCCTTTATTAACACACTTACTGGTTAAATAACTGTTTTTCGCACATCGCTTATTAAAGACATTCATTAACGCACTCCAAATCGTTGATTAATGACACCTATTAATGCATGGATACGAGCCTATAGTAACGCCCTTCTATGTTTGAAATTACTATCTATGTTTCTACATTACAAATGTTAAAGTAGCTTTAATTACGGTTCAAGCAACAAAAACCAAAAGAAATTAAATATTTACTGTTGAAAAGAATGAGAAGCAGATCCTTTTACCATATTTTAAGAAAACAACATACATTTTCTATTCACAATTAATAAAAGTTCGGGGACAGCTCTTTTTCTTCTTCAATGGCCGACGCATTGTTTGTGTTAGTTGGTGAAGTAACTGTTTTACTTTATAATTTATTAAATAATGATGTACGATGTGCGATGCAGCATTGTAACCAGTTCGTATGTTAAATGGCGATTAATAAACACACTTATTAACAAGCTCGCTGATCACTCGCTTGGTAAATCCGCTCGTTTATTAATCGCCTTTATTAACACACTTACTGGTTAAATAACTATTATTTATTTCAGGAAAAAAATACAAAATTGGCGAGCAGTTACCACACAGCACAGGGAACTGTATTGAATGTATTTGCGATGAGGGGGCTAAAATTACATGCTCCCCCCATCAATGTGCCCCCGCTGAAGAAGATGCCAATGATTATCGCCCCCCTGGAGCCCCCAATTTAATGCCTGAACCATTTTAATTTTTTTAAATAAATTTTGAGTTTTTTTATATTTTTATTAAATGCTTGATTTTGCAAAATAATTTTTTTTTGTTTTAAGTACTATCGTGGACATGGAATTTAAAACGATTTTTTATCAGCCACCTTTGATTTTATAAATTTTACTCTATTGTGAATGGGTTTTTTTTATGTCAGTTTTCGAATGTTATTTTGACAACAAATGCGTCAAATGTATTTTATTAAAATAAATTTTGTAAAATGTGCTGCCGGCGAAAAAAATAATAAGAAGATATTTCCTTTTTTAAATAATTTTGTTTTAGGATAACAATAAGGCTCTAATCTTCGTAAAACATCAGAGAAATGTTTCTTGTTAATGTCCACTTCGCATAAAACTAGAGATGTTTAAGCCACTATTTTGACCATATTTACAATGCAAAAATTGATCGTTTTAAATTCCATGTCCACGATAGTACATGTTGAATAAAAATGTGAAAGATATGACAATATACAGAGGTGTCTCAAAAAAGTCTTAATATTTAAAAATGCAAAAAAAAACTTATTAGAAAGAATTATTTTTTTATTTTCTTAACTAACCCAAAAAATAGTCAACTAAATTTAAAAAAAAATGTTAATTTTTCTTGTGAAAAACTGTTTAATCAAACTTTTTTGAAGACACCTAACATCAAAAATGTTAATTTAAATTTTCCTACATATCTTACAAAAATATCCAATTTTGTACATGATATTTTATTGTTACACATTTTTTAAAAATGCTATTGATTATTTAGGCGTTTTTTAACGTAGTTAGTTGAGACTATTACCAAAAATCAGAACCAAAAAAAAATATTTGAAGTAGCTAGAAGTATACTTAGTTGAGAAACAAAATTATTTAAAATAAAATAAAACAAATTCCAATTTTTATACATGAGTCATATTAAAAATTGTAGTACTTAAACGTTATTTAAATGTTAACAAAATAATAATAAATAAATGTGTGTAGGGTCTTAATAATTTGCAAAAATATTGACTTGTAGTTTTTAGAAACAAATTAGAAGAAATAGATAGTTTAAAAAAATAGAATTGTATCAAAAAAAATGTACGAGTATTAACAACTTATAAAATAAATTACTTTAAGTATAAAAAGTTTTAAAATAAAAGTTTTAATTGCTGCCTAAAAGGTTTTTAAGTTATGTAAATTAAAATTTGTGCATAAAAATATTATATTAAATACATGTAATGTAAATAAAAATGTTCTTCGTGTTATTTCTTTTCTTTTTCTTATTATACTCTTCGCAGACAAAGTCGAAGAGTATATTGCTATTGGTCGGACCTTCTCTAAAATCGTTAATATTCGTCCTAGAGCAAAAATTTTTACAGATTCGTTTGTTTTATGACTTTTTAAGACTTTTTTTTGTCCGTCTGTCTGTCTGTAACGAAATTTGTGACCACCATAACTCAAGAACGGTTTATCGGATCGACTTGAGATTTAACACAAAAATCAATCCCATTTAGAGGAAGAGCCCTATTGTTTAAGAAAAAAATCAAGTAATAAATAGAGGGTTAAAAACACCCCCAAAGCAGAAAAAAATTCATATTTTCGTTAATATTAACTTTACGAAAAAAAATATTCTTAATAAAATTAAAGATTGTATTTTTCCCTATAAAAAAGCAACTGGTAATTTTTTTGTAACCCCACCCGTTTATAAAAAAAAAAGGTTTACGTTTCTTTCAATAAAATAAAAAATGCACCTTCTTAATCATCTACTGCGAAGAGTATCATATAGAATGTGTAAAATTGTATATAAATAAAAAAATAGTCATAAAAAATGTGCTATCTGCGAAGTTTAACTTTTTAAATGATTCATCCCTCTCACTGATCTAACCCGCTCTTGTTTTATTGCTATAAAATATTAGTTGTGAGCACGATGATTTATGGAAACAAACATGTGATGTTCCGGGCTAATAATTGAAGTCCACCCCTGTTTTGTTTGTATTTATGATTACCATGGTAACCTTATTTTATTTTCAACCAAAACAAAAAGCACCAAATAAATTTGACGTTATAAACGTTAATTTTTACAATAAGTGTGACGTTTTGTGCAGATTTCGTCAATTTTAACATTAAAAATACAAGAAAAGAATAAAACTAGTCAAAAATTTATTATTTTAATTGATATTAAAATTCAAAATGTGCGACTCCACCGAATATGATCTTTTGGAAGGTAAGAAAAAATTAAATAAACCTAATATTATAAAACAAAATTGATATTTTTTTTTAAGTAAATCTCGATGCAAACGATCTTTTTTATTGGGGATTAATGTTAGGAAAATGCGTTTTTTTTAACTTGTATGATATTTACGGTAATTTATTTTTATTTTCTAATATGGGACTATATTTTAGGGTAATATTTGTTTGAACTACAATTTCTTTTTGGAGAAATACAGCTTTTTTAATACCTACACGGCCTTTAAAGTTTTTAAAAGCTTGTTTATTTCCCATTAAAAGTGAACTTTCCAATTAATTTTTAAACTGAAAAGAACATTTTTACTAATCTTCTAATAAAATATTTATATCTCTTAACTTAACTTTTGATTTTATTTTGCAAGCAGTTTACTCATATTTTAAGTATTTTCTTTTAAGCTGTAAAAGAATCATTAAATAACGATGGAACCATTGGTAAATTTAAAGCAGAACTTCGAGCTGCAGTCATGAACGTATTGAACAAAAATAATGCTACGCCAATACCACCAAAAGTACCCGAAGAAACTAAAATTATTAATGAATTAATTCGAGAATATATGACATGGAACGGGTATATGTTTACTGAACAAATATTCTCAGCTGGTAAGTATTTTTTCTCGGTTTTTTAAAAGGGCGATTTATAGAACGTTACTTTCACTTTACTTCGGCAAAACTTCACTTCCGCGTAACTTAACAAATTTACTTAATTTATAGATTGTAAAGTTACGTGAAATTGGGAATAGGTATGCGCATGTGTCTGAACTCGCGACTTCTGACTATTTACACCTGGGCCGTAATTACGGAATATCGCTTCGTACGAAACCTACATAAGAAGACCAGCAGGTTTCATACGAAGCGATATTTCGTAATCACCACCCTTGACAATAAGGGTGAATATCTCATTTTTGCAAATTTTGCGCATGAACGGCCAAGCTCGGCTTTTGACAGTACTACTTACATTTAAATGAATCAGCAAAGTAGCGCTAAAGTGAAGTATAAATTTGCTAATACATTCCCATGTATTTTATTTAATTTTCTGTAAAGTTACGCCGAAGTAAAGCGGAAGTAAAGTGAAAGTAACGTTCTATAAATCGGCCTTAAGACTTGAGATTCAAATCTGACTTAAAAAAATATTATAATGATATTTGAAGTCAGATTTTCGACACATAGAAATAACCGATTAAAATGAAACCGTAATACGTTTGTAGCCCTATTTTTGTAGTTTTCAAAACTACATTTAGTTTTAATATAAAATGGGGCCCTCATGTAGATGTGCTATTTAGTAGAATTGACGTGAGCTCAACGGAAATGACTTATACGAGCTTCCAGGAGCACAGAACTTCCAATCTGTGAATTTAAATTTCTAGCATTAATAAACAATTTTTTTTAGAGACTGGTCAGTTAAAAGAGAGACTAGATAGAGATGTTTTAACCTCAAAAATCGGAGTACAAGACGATACAAAAACTAACAAAATACCTTTGTTGTATTACGTAGTCTCTGCTTTTCAAAATAAGGATGCAGAACTTTTGCTAAGCCAACTTTCAAACAAAAACAATGAATAGTTAATTAAAAATGTATACGTTGCTTTGAATTTAAATAAAATTTATTTTTTTTTACTTAATATTATTTCTTACGAAAGGTTTTTATAGTGATACGTCATTTCTTTAGAAGAAAATAGAAATACTATCAATTTTTGCATTGTAAATATGGTCAAAATAGTGGCTAAAACATCTCAAGTTTTATGCGAAGTGGACATTAACAAGAAACATTTCTCTGATGTTTTACGAAGATTAGAGCCTTATTGTTATTATACTCTTCGCAAGACTAGGTCCGAAGAGTATATTGCAATCGATCAGAAAATCCTAAAATCGTCAATTTTCGTCGTAGAGCAAAAATTTTTGCAGATTCGTGCGTTTCATGACTTTTTAAGATTTTCATTTTTTGTCCGTCCGTCTGTCTGTCTGTCTGTCTGTCGGTCACGTTTCTTGTGGTCACGCTATCTCAAAAACCAAAAGTGATATCAAATTCAATTTTTTACGAAAAATCTACCTCTATAAGAGGAAGAACCCTATTGTTTTTGGCAAGAATCTGAAAACTACAAAGCCCCCTTTTGGGCCCCCCAAATGAAAAAAAAATCGTAGCTCAACTATTATTAAATTTACAAAAAAAATTATTCGACATAAAACATAGGAAATTTAATTCTTTACAAAAAAGTATTCTTAAGTTTTTTTTGTCCGACCCCCCAATTACCCCTCGGTTCAAAAAAACCCTCTATCTCCGTTATTATTCAATATACAGAAAAAATATTTTTTACAAAATTAAAGAAAATTTAATTTTCTATTAAAAATGTTGATTCATTATTTGTTAAGTTAACTAGTAAGGTTAAAAAAACAATAGAATAAACTATTTCAGTAGCAAAAAACTTCTAAGTCCGAATAGTGTCACGCGTCATTCAAGTAGGCCATGCCAAAAATATTTTAAACTAAGAAACAAAAGCAACTGTCAGAACAAATAACCTCACATAAGTATGTTAAACGTCAAAACTGACGTTTATCCACTTCGTTAATGAAATTCTTCGTGTTTTCTGTTAATGGTTTGCACTTTTCGCAGATTTTTTTAAATAAAATTTGTTTTATTAAACAAAAACTAATATCCTTCAATAGTTTTCTTGCGAAGAGTATGCTATAGAATGTGTAGCAATTATATAAAATATTGATTTAGCTTTGATTTAAAGAACATAAAATTACACTTCTACCGAATCCGAATTCTACTTAAAGCTACTCATTTGCGAAGAGTAATTTCTACGCGTTTCGACTTCTACCCATTCTAGTTATAAAACAAAATTACTTAAAATAGGAAATATATTCTTGCTATTTTTTCTCGCCAGCAGCACATTTTACATAATTTATTTTAATAAAATACATTTGACACATTTGTTGTCAAAATAACATTCGAAAACTTAAGTACATAAAAAACCCCATTCACAATAGAGTAAAATTTAAAAAATCAAAGGTGGCTGATAAAAAATCGTTTTAAATTCCATGTCCACGAAAGTACATACAAAAGTTTGTGTTATTTTAAAAAAAAGACGTTTTATTTATTAGAAAATATTTCTAAAGTTTATTTGTAATAATATTTTTATATAACATATTACATAAGACAAGGGGATTCTTTTCATTATTTGATAATTATTAAAAAAAAAACTAAAAAGTGATAATATGTACAGTTGACTTAAGTCTTAAATACATAGTTTATAAATATTACGAACTAAAAATTAATAATATTAGGTAGGTATGTAAATTCTTAAACATAAATTTTATGCAAAAAAAATTTAAAATTTGTAAATTTCACAAGATGCAAAAGAATTTTTTAAAAGCAACAATTGTTTAACAATCTAAAAATTAACCTATTTTAAATAAAGCACAATTTTTTTAACTTTTGTAAGTTTTAAATGTTTAAAATTGAAAAAAGTTGCTAAAAAACGATTATCAAATTTTAGAAAAACTCATGTTTTATAAAATTTATAATTGTTTTTTAATTTATTCCGAGATTTATTCTGGTAAACATTAAACCTTTTTTATAAAATTTAATTCGTTAGTTAAGTTGCTAAGCATTATTTTCTTAGAAAAATTGCAATTTGTAAAATTTACAAAATAAAATTTTGAAGTGAGATTATAATTAAAAAAAAAAAAGAAATTCTCACTCTGAGTTAAAAAAACAACTACAAGGTCTAACAAAAAAAAGTTTTTTTAATCATGACTACAAAAAAATCTTATTTAAAAAGCACTAATTAATTTTTTAAGATTTTAAGACTTTTTTTTCTTATAAACTAAGTTACATTTAAAAAAATACTAATTGATGAGGAAGAATTTTAGAAGCACTACGATTTGGTATATTATTATTACCAGTTTTAAAAAATATGTAGTTAAGAAGGCACTTTCTTTTTCTAATGGTTGGACGTTCTAATTTTACAACATTTTTTTTTTATTAATTTTATAATTTTTAAAAAGTGCAGTGCAAAAAATTTGGTTTTCCTTTTTATTCGAGCTTTTATTAATTTAGCGTGTTGCTAGGTTTAAAAATGTACAAAAACTGCGACAAAATTTTAAAAATAAATAAACATTTCTAAATTGTTACAAAATTCGTTAGTTTGTGGCAAACTTTATGTTTTTTTTTTCTAATTTTAATTTTTTTTTAAAAAACTCGATTTATTTTCGTTTAATGAATGAATAAATTACTAATGGCAGTGTTTTAAAATATGAAAATAAAAATATTGCTTTGACAATATTTTTTCTTCAGAAAATCTAAACTAAAAAGCCTAAAATATATATTTTTGGAAAAAGCAAAAAAAAAAAAAATATTGAGTAATTTTTACTTAAAACAAGTAACGCTTAAAAATACCGTGTGTTACTTAGTTAAAAAAAAATAAAGGTAATTTTTTTTAAGTCATACGTCTGTTAGTTTTTTTCTTGTCGCAAAATAATTTGGCAAAATTTTACGTTTTAGAAATTTAAAAATGTTAAATATTTCTAAGAGTTAAAAGAGTTATGTTTATTTTTTATTTATTTAATTAGGTAAGTAGAAATACCTATACAACATTAATGGAGGGTATTCGTACAAAAATTGGTTGGGGTAACCCACGAGATCTGTCATACCATCCGTCGTTCCAGATGCTAACTGACATTACTTCTGAATTTTATATTTTTATTAAATATAACGCTAATATACCAAAAACAACAAACTACCGTTTTAAAACATGCTACGTACCAGCTAAAAGGTTTGTATAACATTTACGGAGTGTTTTACAACTTCAATTCTTCATAATTGAGTAAAAAAAGGCACTCATTTACAAAGGTATTTCTAATGTAAAATCCGTGCATCCAAAAAAATGCGGATTATTTTAAAGATTCACGGAAATTCTTTTGTAAATGAGTCTAATTTCTCTTGTTACCTAATTATAAAGAATTAAAGATGTAACACTCTCTAAATGTTGAATGTTTTAAACCGGCAGTTTGTTGTTTTTTGGTATATTAGCGTTATATTTGATAAAAGTATAAAAAAGAGAAGTAATGTCAGTTAGCATCTAAAACGACGGGTGGTATGACATATATCCTAGGTAACCCCAACTAATTTTTGTACGAATACGCTTCATTATTAAAAGAAGTTGAAAAAAATTGTAGACTGTTTTTTTTTTGTGTTTCTAACAGACGTATTAATTAAGTTATAATTTTATTAGTCACCTTATTTCGTTTATATTTTCATTTTACAAATGTTTTCGTTTTGTGTCCAAAGAGATTAAATAAAATAAAGAGATAAAAACTAGTCTCAAAATGTTAACGTAAAAATTCGGTCAGCATTGTTTTTAGTTTTTCTCTCTAGATTATGTAATCTCTTTAATTTTTGTTTTGTGTCTTAACTTACTATACAAGTTTTTTTTTTCATTAAAATTCTATTTATGTATAATATTCAGTCGGCAGGTTTGGCTTGTACCATAATTTTACCTTCCCACAAAGGTATTATTTCAGAGTCATTACTAATTTCTTCTTGAATAACTTGATTACCAAGTTCTTCACAAATTGTTTTAAAAAAGAATCTGAAAACAAAAAAATAAATGTTACTCTTAAAAAGTTAAAACAGTAAAAAAGTACAACTGCAAATCATTAAAACTGCATTTTAAATGTAATAAAGGGCAATGATGAGAGAATTAAATAGATGGACCATCATTTAAATACACAGGCACAATATTTGGTTATCTGATAAACACTTGCAAGTAAGGGGAAGATGTTGATGTTGCCCCCTCTCCACGCTAACTTGTGTATACGTTTACCATTACAATACCGTATCATTTCCAAGAGATATTTATTTTAAAAATAGTTCACAATTTTAACGCAAAACTCGTGATTTAGGTAAATAAATTACACATTCAAGCGCTATTTTTGACGCGATAAAATTTGATTCGCCTTCTGAAACAGAAAGCATTCTATTTTTTGCTTCAGTGTACAAAAAAGCAACATGTGTTGTCGCCACTATTCGCAGCTGACAATGGAGATTTCTAACCTCACATTTGTAAATTTGTATTTGGGTTTTCCGTAAACAAACCAAATTTTTAAGAAAATAAAGATATTATAGTACACTAAATGGTAAATATTATGTTTTATAATGCAATATCATAAAAAAGACAAAATTAAAGAAATGTAGCAGTTGGTGTTATGATTCTTGTCAGCCTATCAGAGATAAGGTAAATATAAACACTTCTCCTAACCTCACAAAAGGTTTTTTTATCGGTTTACCAAATAATTTAAAGTATATTGTATCTATTTAATTCTCTAATCATTGCCCTACAGAGTTTTATTTTCTGTTAAAATTAAAAACCTACCTGTAGTTTCCTTTTTTAGGCAAATATTCCTTAAATTGTTTAAACGTAATTCTATTTCCTGGAATTTTAGTCCTGTATGGAAATTGTTCGTCAGAAAATGTAAAAACAGCAGTTGTTAATTCTTCAGTTGCGATTGGCGCCATCTGTTGGTTAGTCTGCGAAGAAAGTCGTTGATTTCGTGAAGTTGACTTTCGTAACGTGGATTGGTTACTTTGAGACATTTCTGGATAATATTTAGATCTGGAAAAGAGTAGAAAACAGGTAATTTAATAAAAAAATCAGAACATGAATTAGACTTTTTATACTCCTCGCAGACAAAGTCAAAAACGAGGAGTATATTGTGATTGTTTTGAAAATTCTAAAATCGTAAAAAAGCGTCGTAGAGCAAAAATTCTTGCAGATTCGTGCGTTTCATCGAATTTTGAACAACTTTCAAAAAATCCGTCTGTCTGTCTGTCTGTCTGTCTGTCTGTCTGTCTGTCTGTCTGTCTGTCTGTCTGTCTGTCTGTCTGTCTGTCTGTCTGTCCGTCCGTCTGAACTCTGTCACGTTTTTTGTAAACACGATAACTTAAGAACGAAAACCCCAATCATGTTCAAATTTTCAGGAAAAATCGTTCCTATTAAAATCTTGGTTGGGATTGTTTTTGAGAAAAATCAGATAATGACAAAGGGGGCTCCAGAACCCCCCAACTGGAAAAAAATTCATATTTCGGTTATTATAAAATTTACAAAATTTTTTTTCTTATAATATTAAAGCCCTTCCAATTCTTTACAAAAAGTAATTGAAAGTTTTTTTTGCGCGACCCCACATAAGCCCCCCATTTAAAAAAAAAATCGTATCTTCGTTATTTTTCAATTTACAAAAAATAATGAAGTTACAAAAATGAAAGAAAATTAAATTCTGTATTAAAAAGTATTTTTTGTTTTATTTTTTGTCAAGTTTTTAAGACAAAAAAGGTCAAATGAAAAGGTTTTAATGATATAAAAGTTCTAAGTCACGTAAATCTAGGTTCGGTCAAGGTGGCTTTGCCAAAAAAAAATCAAAACAAAAGCATCTTTATTAAGCCAAATTAAATCTTAAACGTCAGTGTCAGAATTGATACCTATTTATGCTCTTCGCTAATAAAATTATATTTTTTGTTATAAGAGAGTTAATAGTTTGGCCTCTTCGCAGATTTTTTTAAGGAATATTAAAAAAATATTGTATTTTTTTATTTTATAAGTTATTGTCGTATTACTGCGAGGAGTATCCCATTAAATGTCGGCATTTTATAGAAAAGTCTAAACGGCTCATTGCTCAAACCTACTCCCTGATCTAACCCACTCAAAGGTCTAACTCACTCGCTGATCTAACCCACTCTAGTTTATATTTGCGTTCTATAATAAGCACATTATGAAACCTGAAATTTAGTATTTAAAGGTTGCTGAATGGCTTTATTACTAAACTAACTAAATTTTATTTTATTGGGTTGGTTTTCCAGATGCAAAAAGATGAATTCTTCCCTTGTAAGGTACTTTTTATTTACACATTTTACTACTATAAACTATCAAGGGACATGGTGTTTTGTAGAATGAATAACTAGAAGAATTGGAGAAACGATATCAACGGTTACATTTTCTCAATAACGCCTATTCATTCAGTATTAAATGAGTAAAGTTTACAAATGTTATTATTGTAGAGTTGTGCTTTTGACCAAAAAATTATTGACGGGTCGAAATTTTTGGTATTAATACGGTCAAATAAAGTCAAATGAGGTATTATTCCTAAAAAACGTATTCAATGAAAAATCAAAAATCTTAGGAAAAAAAATAGTGTTGTAAGATTATAATTTACCAGTTAATTTACCAGTTAATTAACCGGTTAATTAACCGGTAAATTAAACTTTTTTACTTTTGTATCTTATTTTCTTACGAGATATTTTATTTATTTCCGTTAATCTACAAGTTCGATTGGACAAAAAAGTTAAAATTTTTATACTGCAGTTAGAAGGTAACAATTTAAATTTTCCGCGGCTGGTTGCTTCAAATCCAATTAATTCACGTTATTTAGGGTTACATGTTGTGGGCGTTGACCTTAATTGACAAGTGAAGTTAAATTTACCATGCTTTATTTATTTATTCTTGATTGTACTTTTTTTTCAAAATTAAAAAAATAAGAAATAAAACATATGTTTTTGGTCTTAAACAAATCGTAAAGACGTTTTAAACTTAAATTTAGTGTCCAGTAGCATTTTTATAATTTACCGGTTAATTAACCGATAAATTAACCGGTTAATTAACCGCAATTTTAATTTACCGGTAAATTCACAACACTAAAAAAAAATAAAAGAATTACTTAATGTTACTATTTTTTTTATGTTATTTTACTATTTTTAATTGTTACTTGTACAGTTCCGAAAAAAACAAAAAGTCACCTGTTATTATACTCTTCGCAGACAAAGTCGAAGAGTATTATAAATTTAATCAGCTCAATCCTAAAATTGTTATTTTTCGTCGTAGAGCAAAATTTCTTACAGATTCGTGCGTTTTATCGAATTTTGAACAACTTTTAAAAAATCCGTCCGTCCGTTCGTCTGTATGTTATACTTCTTTTATGGACACAATATCTCAAGAACGAAATTTTGGTAAAAATCATTTTGAATAGATTTTTTTTTATTAATTTATACTAAATATGCGATTTTAAATTTTAAAATTTTCAAAAAAAAAATCGAAAAAGCTCTTTTTTTAATAGAAAAAATGACTTGGTCAAAATCTTGGTCAAATACCACTGGCACATCTCTATTATTCAGTATGACTGACCCAAATTTACTTTTTCCTTCAAAATGTCAATGTTGTCAATCCAATAAAAATAAAATTTTAAGCTAAGCTTTTCATTCAAATTAAAAATGTTTTTTAATAAATTAAATGAAGCAAATAATACTCAGAATAATAGTATAAAAAATAGTTGTATAAGGCGTCTTTTAGCACTTTTCCATTAGATAACACGCCGCCGCGTGGTTTTTCAAACCTGAAGGCGTGCTAAAAAACTGTCCTTATAAAACTTACTTATATACTATTTTTTTAAACTAAATTTATTATAAACTTTTACAACTTGACCGTTTCTCCTAGGATCCTAGTGAATCTTAGATTCCACCATTTTACAAATTCGTTATGCCTTTTGCAAAAAAAGACTATATTGTGATCGTTTTTTTTATTATTTTTTACCTGGAATTTCTAGACCTGGTTCTAAAATCATCCTCCAAAAGTCTCCTTCTAGCTTCCTCCAATTGGAAGGTGGTGTTTGGTAAGGGTGGGGGTGGCATACTTGGATCTGCTACGAAGGGTTGCGCCGGTCCTAAGTTACTATTTTGAACCATATTACGTTCTCGAGAACTCGATCTTGAACGACTGTATCCCATTGGTCTGTAAAAAAAATTGCAATGTAGTAGAAACACAGATGGTTGCCATGCACGATTGCTAATGCATTAATAAGGATTATTAATCAACGATTTTTGGTGAATTAATAAACGATGTGTGAAAGTAGTTATTTAACCAGTAAGTGTGTTAATAAAGACGATTAATAAACGAGCGGTTTTAACAAGCAAACGATCAGCGAGCTTGTTAATAAGTGAGTTTATTAATCGTCATTTAACATACGAACTGGTTACAATGCTTTTTCGCACATCGTACATCATTATTAAATAAATTATAAAATAAAGCAGTTATTTCACCAACTAACAGAAACAATGCGTTGGCCATTCAACTTTATTAAAGTTGAAGAAGAAGAAGAAGAAGAGCTGTCACCGAACTTTTATTAAAGACCGATGTCGTAAGCATAGAAACAAAACAAATTTGTCTGTTTCTGTGGTAATTTCTGGAAAAACAGCACTTTCTGTTTCAAGGACTCAGGGAATATAAGGAACATTTATGTTTAAAAAAGGTACTTACACGCAAGAGAAAAGGTCAATAAACAATGTGTGTAGTTTCAAATATGTATCAAAAGGCATAAACATACCAAATTTAGTGAATTAAAAAACACTTTTTTTTTGGCCATTTTTAGCTCCTGTTTAGTCATTATTTTCAGCACTTTTTAGATTGATTTACGAACCCAAAATAGGACATCTTGTTCTTCATTTTACGTAGAATAATTATTTACCACATGATAGATGTTTATAATTTAAATACACCCTGAGTCCTTGAAACGAATTTGCAATGCTTAAAAATGTCAAAAAATTAAAAAAAATCTAAAAATTGTCGACCCCTGCATTACCGATATTTAAAAAAAATGAAAGGATAAACGTCAAGGTTAAACATAAACAGTTTTAAAATATTCGTAAGGAATTTTTTGAGCGAATTTCCTAAATTGAGTATCTTTGTGAGTTATTATTGGTTTTTATGAAGTTAGTTAATCCTACTTCGTACAAGTAAGTAAAAGTATATAATAAATATAAAACTTTATTTAAAATGTTAATATTTTAGGTTCATAAAATGGGAAAGCGAAAATCCCGGTCAATGTACCATTCTCGAAAGAAATGTACAAAGAGTAAAAACTTGCAACATTTTTGGAATGAGAGAAGTAGAGAAAGGCCTAAGAAAGAGATTCACTTTTAACTTTAAATACAAATAAAACCGAAGGTGTTTCTCTTCAGCAATGATCAAAGAAAGAAACGAATTATACAAAAAATTACACAGGCAGGTACTTACAAAAATTTTACAAGCATTTTTTTACCCTTTCTGAAGATGCAAACTCATTTTCGTAAAAGTTTTTCCAAAAAATACAGCAAAGGAAACAACTTAACGTAACCTTTCACTTTCACCCTACAAACTCGTTGATTTTTAGATTACATATAATTACACTAGAGAGCCACTTTTTAAAGATATTTTGTAAATACCAAATACAAATGATACCTTCTTGTTTGCAAGCAGAAAACGTTGGTGACGCTGGCGAGCCCAGATCAATTTTAATTTTACTTCATTCGTTCTCTTCCACGCATTTCAATTAACGTTCCTCGTTCCACCATTTCACTCGTTTGTAAGGACTAAGGAACCTTATTAACGTAAAATGAAGACAAATACCCGAAATGCACCAAGACACCGCAGACGGCCATTGCTTCCTCTCTACTAGTCTACAGTAGTGGATGCGCACCGTGCATCTGCGCAAAGCGTATAGCGAAAGAGCCCGATCACAAGTTGACAACAACATCGGCAGCCAAGACAAATTGAGTACGGTCCCCACCGAAGCCTGAAAATTTTCGCCTGCGACGCTACTTGCAAGTAGCTGCCGCCCCCCGAGACCCCATGCAGCGGCTATATCATCCAGCAAACTCCCCCGAATTCTAATGCTAAATACGGCCTTGGCTTTAGCCTTTGATTTATATCTAAAACAACATCCAATTCGTAAAATAATCTTGCCGAATTTCATTTATGCTTAATTTTCTTCGATAAATTTCTTAAAACTTTCTGCTTGGCAATCAAATCGTGCAAATTTAAAAAACAATACATTCTATTTCCTTTTTTAAATTCAAATTTTTTGCAAGCCATGCTATGTTGTACTTTGTACCAACATTTTGTTAAAACCAATTTAATTTTATATGATTCTAGAAATGTATAGCCATTTGGACGTTAATAATGGTAATTTTGATATAATGGATGGCCAAATCTTTAACTCGGATATAACCTGGAGTAATTATTATACATTTTGGGAAAACTTTTTGTAGTTTTTTTACACACCGACAGATTACAAATATTTTTATGTTGCATTTTTTTAAATATAAATAACGATTAACTAATTAATATTAAAAATGGAAGCACCTTATAATTTTAATGTATTAAATTTGTTTACACGTTGTTGTTTGATAGAATTATTAACAATTATTAGGTATATTACCTTACAAAGATATACCACAATAAAATGAATATTTAATTCAAGTAATTTTTTATTAGTATTTTTATCTTTCATTGAAAAGTATTGTGTAAATTATGTTAATTGATCTAAAATCTACCACTTTGTAAATTTGGGTAACTTTTAAGAAGGTAGGTACTAAAAAAATTAACTAGAGCTGGTAGAGCAATTTTTGTGCTTGATCCTGTATATGACCTACATAATTTGACATTTTTTGACAACGACATAACCCCAAAATTAAAAGATTAAATTTTTTTGTAAGAAGTGCTGCCATCTTGTATGATTTGTTTAAAGTTTTTTAGCCTAAGTTCTAAAAAATATCACCAGGGGATTTTCATAACATCGGTCTTTAATTGTGAATAGAAAATGAATGTTATTTTCTTAAATGTGGTAAAAGGATCTGCTTCTTATTCTTTCCAACGGTAATTATTTAATATCTTTTTGTTTTTGTTGCTTGAACCGTAATTAAAGCTACTTTAACATTTGTAATGTAGAAACATAGATAGTAATTTTAAACATAGAAGAGCGTTACTATGGGCTCGTATCCATGCATTAATAGGGACCATGAATCAACGATTTGGAGTGCGTTAATGAATGTCTTTAATAAACGATGTGCGAAAAATGGATTTTAATCTTAGCTTTTATCGTAACATTGCACAAAAGCATAAAAAATAGTATTTATTAAGATTAATTTAAAACAACAAAAAGTTATCCTACCTTTTGGTTTGTAGAGATAATCGTAAAAAACTAAAATTAAAATCCTCTTTTATGAAAGCTTTATTTGTATTGCAAGAGAGGGGAAAACAGTTGCAAAAAGTGAGATCGCCATGTTTGGTAAAGAAGATTATAAGTTTCAAAATTCAGGCCTGCCAAATCAACATTTTGAAGATTATAAATAAAGTTCCTAGATTTTTAAGATACATAGGTGCAATGACCTTTTACAATTTTCACATTTTTTTAAAGCACGCTTTATTGGGATTTTCATTTACACAAAACGTTAAGACAAGCTTAAATTCTTTAAAAAACAGTTTATTGTACCAAAGAAACAAAAAATGGAATGTTAATAATCCCACTTTGAAATGTAAACTGACACATATGGTCTTCAATGGCCTAATTTTCCATCTCGTTCTACTGTATGTGCAGTATCCTGCGCTCATGGTTCAAAATGCGTATAGTTCTTTTAGGTATGTAAAATTAACTTACCCTTTACGATGTCTTGTCGCATTAGGTGAGGTAGCACTACTGGCTCTATGACTCCTGTGTTTCATAGACATTTCACTGTGAGTATGAGTACTACTCTTACTTCTACTCGACCTGTCAGAATCAATCAACCAATCCAAAACTCTGTTTTCCTTGTTTTGTAACAGAGCAACTGGAGGAGTGTCTGATACCACAGATACTCCACTATCATTTTGTTCTGTGATTGTTTTCTTTGAGGAAGATCTATAACAAAAAAAAAGACAGTAAGATAAAGTAAGAAAAATGCTTGAAAAAATGTAGAATAGAGACGGTCAACTCCTACGTCACAGATCACAGATCCACATTAAAAAACTGTCTGTGAAGTAGAATTTTGATTCTGCCAGATTTAGCCACTTTTTTAGAACAATATTTTGTGAAAATAAAAAGGTTTCCTAGGGAACCATTGGTATAAAAATGTGCTATAATGTCATAAATTCAATATTTCAAGTTTAGTTCATTGTAATACTCTATAATATACAGTTTATGTGTTAATGTTGTGCACCCTCCAAGATGTGAATTTTGAACGCAAATTGTTTGAGAAAGCAACCATATCATAAGGTCTGGTAAGTACCATTGTAAAATTAACATTTTTTTCTATTACCTAAAACAAACCATACTCCTTGGACCTTGATATGATTGCTTTCAAAGCAATTCGCGTTTAAAGCTGACATCTTGGTGGGTGATCATCATCATCAGATTATTAAGGGATTTTTTAATTCTTGCGGTAGATTCTCAAGTAATTTTAAATTAGAATATCGTAAATAAGATATAAAGGAACATTTTTACACCAATAGGACCTAAAAAACTCTTGTATTGTTCTTTGAATAATGTTTTAAAAAGACCAATGTTGGAAACACAGAATAAGAAAAAAATGACCATTTCCGCTGGTCCGTAATGTTGGTTGCCTAAAAAAATTTCACAGATAGTTTTTTAATGTGGATCTTTGAACTGTGACGTAGGGCTTGACCGTGTCTATTCTTTGGGTCAAAATAAGAAAATAGTTTTAATTTTGCACCAAGTTAAAAAATATTGTAGCGTTTTTTTTTTGTAAAATTTTTACAACGTACCTTCTGCCGGCTGTACCCCGAGTAAATCTTTCTTGTTCATAATCAGGCATGCTCTTGGATTTAACCATCGCTAAACGATGTTCAGAATCTGCATAATCATGAACGTTACCAGAATCGCCACTAAACGTTGAGAATCCATCTTTATCTCTTCTTGTTCTTGAGTGAGGAGCCATATTATACCTTAAAAAATTAAAAACATGAAAATATTTAGGAAAAGATAAACAGTAAAAAAACATAGCAATTCTCACAAATAATACTTTATATGTGTAAAAACATCAATTTAGGAAACTAAGTCCACAAAAAGTACAATAGTAAAGTTAGGGTTGGCGTGGCAGTCCCCCAAAATGCCCCCTTTAATTTGAAATATTAGGCCACGATGTATCTGCTCCAAGTTTTACAAATAGGTGCTAGAAAATTTTAAAAAGATTTTGAAAAAATTCCTTCTTCCCCTAAATGGCCCCGAGTTGTAATATTTAATCATGTTGGATTTACAAAAACTTTCTAAATGAATGCTAAATAAGGTTCTAAAAACTTGCAAACTTTGAAAAAATGTTTATACTTTGGTATAAACATAAGACCCACTTTTCAAATGGAATGAAGTTTTTCAGAAAAAATGTATGAAGTGTAAGTTGTTTGGCACCTTATTTTGCATCTGTTTACCAAGTTTGGTGTTAATTTAACATGATTAAATAGTACTCTTAGGGGGCCATTTAGGGGACTAATTCTCGGATTCACCGCACATTCTTAAGTGTTCCTTAAAGTTAAGTGGCTGTTTACCATAAACAGAGTTTGACAACTGTAGCATTGACATTGTTTAAAATGGTGCTTTCTATTAAAAACAGTCACTTAGATTTTAAGGAACAGTTAAAAGTTGTGATGCAACCGGCCCTAAGTAATTTTTTTAAAGGAGTAATTTTTGCAAAAACCGTTTTAAAATTTTATTTAGCAGCACCTACTTGTAAAATTTGGTGCAGATCTATCGTTATATAATGTTGCAAATTAAAGGGGACATTCTGGTGGGCTACCACGCCAACCCTAAACTCTTATTTGTCTGGATTTAGCTTCCTGAATAGATGTTCTAACATATATAAAAGAAATGCCTGTTGTGTATTTTTTGGTAAAAGGTAAAAATCTATCTATCTTGGCCTATCGTCATCTAATGTTGCAAAAATCTGGTTGTCATATATTTTTTGCTAGTAGTTAAAAAATAATCTATGTTGACCTATATTGGGAATATTTTAAAACGGTAAATTTATCGTTAAATTTATTGTCTAAATTTTTAAAAATATTTTATTTGTGATTGCTTATCGGCGTTTCTCTTTATTAGTAAAAAACTTATTATTAAATTTTATCTCTTTTTGTAATGCCTCAAATTGTTAAAAATGTCTATTTTGCAATTTGAAATTTCTTTATTTGTTTTATTTTATTCATTTTCCTTTCTTACCTATTTCTGGGAGGTGAATGCGGTCGAGGACTAGCAACACCTGGTGTCTGACCGGGTGTTAAATCAGAAAAGACACGAGATACATGCTGGTCCAAAATATCCTGGTCATTATCATCTTCTAGCTGGAGTTTCTCTTTTATTGCGTTCGCTAACGCTCGCGACTGTAAATCGCTCATCCGCACTTTATTATCGCAATCTAGTGATGACATAGATTCACTCTGAAAAATAAAAAAATATTTAAGTCTACATATCTTTGGTAATTAACTGTTTATTTTTAGATATTTTAAACAAATGTTTTTAGGGGTTTTATTTATTTAAATTTCGTCAAAGTTTGTCTTTTTTTAAGTTTTAAAATATTCAGACACAATGATGAGAGAATGAAATAGAAGGAGCATCATTTAAATACATGGGCACAAAATTTGACTATATGATAAACACTTGCAAGTAAGGGGAAGATGTTGATGTTGCCCCCTCTCCACGCTAACTTGTGTATACGTTTAACATTACAATACCGTATCATTTCCAAGGGATACATTTATTATAAAAATAGTCTACAATTTTAAAGCTAAATTTGTGATTAAGGTGAATAAATTACACATTCATGCGTTATTTTTGACGCAAACGCGAGTTAAAATTTGGTACGCCTTCTAAAACAGAAATTAGCATTCTGTTTTTTACTTCTGTGTACAAAAAACGAACATGTGTTGTCGCCAATATTCGCCGCCGTTAATGGCGTATTCTAACCTTGTAAGTTTTCCGTAGAGAAACCAAATTTTTAAGAAAAAGAGATATTATAGTACATTAAATGGTAAATATCAGTGTTTTACAATGCAATATCATAAAAAAGACAGAATTAAAGAAATTTACCAGTTGGTGTTATGATTCTTGTCAGCCTATCAGAGATAAGGTAAATATAAACACTTCTCCTAACCCCACAAAAGGTTTGTTTATCAGTTTACCAAATAATTTTAGTGTATATTATATCTATATATTTAGAGATGGGCACATTTCTAACATTTTAATCTTTGGGAAGAAACATGGGAATATTGTCGGCAATATTTCTTTTTGGAAATAATCCCGAAACTTTATAAAAGAAAACTTTTAGAAATATTTCCAATAGGTACATTAAAATGTTTTCATGTAAAAATGAACGGATAATAACTAAAATTGTATTAACTACCTAGAAATATATTAAAAGTTTCCATTTGGAAACTTTCCCAAAAGTTCCCCAACAGAAACATTCGGGTATATTCCCGAAATATTCTCAAAATGCAAATAAAAAACATAAAAATGGCGCCAAAATTTAAAAAACTGTAATAATTATTTTCAATTCTTCCCGAATCTTTCCTTCCTCTTTTTAAATTCACGGAAACATTCCCATTTTGGGAATATTTCCATACTAGAAAGTAGGTCCATTGCAATGTTTCCATGTAAAAATGAACGGAAAAAAACTAAAATTGTATTAACTACCTAGAAATATATTAAAAGTTTCCATTTAGAAACTTTCCCGAAAGTTTCCAAACGTAAACATTCGGGAATATTCCCAAAATGCAAGTACAAAACATAAAAATGGTGACAAAATTTAAAAAACAGTTATTATTTTCGAATCTTCCCGAATTTGTTTGTGCTCTTTTTAAATTCCCGGCAATATTTCCATTTTGGAAATATTTCTATACTAAGAATTATCCGATTGTCCATCTCTCTATCTATTTAATTCTCTTATCATTGCAAAAACGAAAACCTAAATCTTTCAGGTACAGATTTAAGAAAAACTGAACTAAAAACTTACTTCTTTCAGTTTTCTATCCAACAGCTCTTGAGTATCTCGCTGCCTCTTGACTTCCTCCAATTTCCCCATAAGTATAGCTGCAAACTGATCAGGATGTAAAGGTTGACATTGTTTAGTGTCCAATCTTTGCGTTCGTGGTATTAAAGTTTGATGCATATGTTGTTCTTTGTTCATTGCAGCTGATTGTCGTGCATGCTTCGCGTCTATTTGGGCTCTTCGTTTGAGGGATCGTCCCAAAGATCTGCCATCGCTAAATAATAGAGTTGTTAGATTTTTTAATTTTAGGACGAATTTTTTTAAGGAACATTTATTAATAGGATTGAGGATTGCCATCATTCGGATTTTGGTTATCTTACGATAAAAGGTTGGTTAACATTGACTCATAGTTGAATTAACTTATCTTTTCTCAAAATTAACGGGTAATGTCGCGAAGCATAGAAACTGTGGTTATGTAATGTTGGTTGTCTAAAATTAACAAAAAACAGCACTTTCTGATCATTGCTCATCGAATTTATAAGAGTTAATTTTAATTAAAAATTGTGCTTACCAGCAACATAAATGTACAAAGCACAAGTTGACATATACTAACGTCCATCAATTAGCGTTTAAATACAGAATTTTGACAATTTAGAAGCACTATTTTTTTGCATTTTAAATTGCAAAAATTCTGTATTTAAACGCTTATTGATGGACTTTTAGAATATTTTAACATGTGCTTTGTTTATTTATGTTGCTGCTAAGCACAATTTTTAATTAAAATTAACTCTTATAATCCCACTGAATAATGACCAGAAAGTACTGTTTTATGTTGATTTTAGGCAACTAACATTACATATCCACAGTTTCTATGTTTTACGACATTCCCCTTTAAGGTTAATAAAAAGTTAAAGTAACTTAACGCCACTTAGAATTAACTTATCGCAATTTTACCCAAAATTATATTATATGAACGTTAAAATATCAACACTTAACGATGGATATTTGATGATTTCTGTGGCGAATGTTTAATGTAAAACAAAGATTCTCTCCAAACCACACTTTATTTAGAAAAATCTGAATACGTATTTCGACAGCTAAGCTGTCATCTTCAGCAGAAGATAGAATATTTATATATCTTCTGCTGAAGATGACAGCTTAACTGTCGAAATACGTATTCAGATTTTTCTAAATAAAGTGTGGTTTGGAGAGAATCTTTGTTTTACATTAACACTTAACGTTGACTAATAGGTTATATTTCTTAATTTTAACTAATTTTAAGTAAAGTAGGCATCTGATAACCTTTTTATTAGAGACATTTATCGGCTACTTGACCTAATTTATAAAATTAAAAATAAAACCGTAGAATGGAAATAAAATCGGTAATGAGATTCTAAGATTTACCAATGGATAGCGTTTACTACTTTTAATTAGTGAAATTAAGCAATCTATAAATTCATTAATTTGGTCGCGTTAGTTTAAGTGAATTAAAGTGGCGTTAAGTTAATTTTATTTAACTATAAATCGAGCTTAACTATTTTATTCATCATGCCATATCAACTAAAATTCATTGTTAGAATATAAAAAAGTCGCTAAATGAAGAAAATTCATGC
The DNA here is from genome assembly GCA_963920755.1 of Cartodere bifasciata. Classification (NCBI taxonomy): domain Eukaryota; kingdom Metazoa; phylum Arthropoda; class Insecta; order Coleoptera; family Latridiidae; genus Cartodere; species Cartodere bifasciata. The sequence goes on from OY987198.1 coordinate 1,244,501, forward strand.
ACTAAAATCATGCTGCTACTGCTTACCTTATCAAGTAGAAGAAGTGTTAATTCTAATTTTGGTAGTAGATCTTTCTTTGTGAAAATTAGTATTGTTTAATGACAAATTTTAATATGTACAATGTGTCCCAGAATAAATTGACCCCCACCTTTTTCTCGGTTAAATTTTAAAGTTATTAAAATTTTTTAAAAACTTATTTTTTGTAACTCGTTAGTTATTAGTGTTAGTCTTTTGTGGTTAATTCTCGTTTTAATTTAAGTAAATGTTAGGTTAGATGTGTACTGTGTAGTGATGTATACTTACATGGAACTGTCAGTAAGTGACATATTGTCACTTTCTGTCCTAGCATCTGAATGACTACTGACAGAATGTAGTTCACTATCCTGTCTCGATACTGGATTATACGAATTATAGGCAGCATGTGATCCAACATTATTGCGCCTCATGAACACTCTAGATAATTTACAAAAAGAAAAAGTTGCAAAAAAATGTCACACAAATTACAAAAAAAAATAACTAATAAATATGCACAAATGTCTCTAAAAACATTACTAAAATTTTTGTTAAACTTTAGCTTATTGTGCCTTTAAAGAAAATATGTAACTTTTGGGATAAAAAGCATTAATAAAAAAACAAACTAAAAAACAATCCTAAAAGCAGTGATTTTTATTTTTAATAATCAAGAAAATTAAAAAATCTTACCCTGCAAAAGCTTCGAACTTTGGTCTCACATCCACTGCCCTCCTTTTTTGTGACATAAGAAGTAAATCCTTCGTAAGACGAACTGGAGCTGCCACATTTGGTGTATGGTAACCTGTACTCATATTTGTACCTAAAAAATAAATTGAATTTGACTAAAGTATACTTTTTTTTTTATTAGAAATTGTCCACAGTTTTTGTCTTTTTGCTTTGCTATTTGTTTAATATTTCTTATGTTTTAAACATGTTAGTTACAGACTAAAGATTAGGAAACATTTTTAAAAGCAAAATTTAAAGAAACTAGGAGCCACTTTACCAAGGTGTATTTTGGATTGAGTGAAGGGAGATTTATAAACGTTACTTTCACTTTACTTCGGTTTAACTTCGGCTTAACTTTACAGAAAATTAAATAAAATACATGGGAATGTATTAGCAAATTTATACTTCACTTTAGCGCTACTTTGCTGATTCATTTAGCTGTAGTCGTACTAAGTCGAAAGCCGAGCTTGGCCGATCATGCGCAAAATTTGCAAAAATTTTCACCCTTATTGTCAAAGGTGGTGATTACGGAATATCGCTTCGTACGAAACCTGCTAGGTCTTCTTATGTAGGTTTCGTACGAAGCCATATTCCGTAATTACCTCCCAGGTGTAATTAGCCAGAAGTCGCGAGTTCAGACACATGCGCATACCTGTTCCCAATTTCACGTAACTTTACAATCTATAAATTAAGCAAATTTGTTAAGTTACGCGGAAGTGAAGTTACGCCGAAGTAAAGTGAAAGTTACGTTCTATAAATCACGCTTGATTCTTAAAAATGTTTGGCACTAGGAAAAAATGTTTCTGGATAAAAAATTACCTGGGGTATGTATAGGTTGTGACACCGGATTAATAATATATTCAGAATCCTCGTGTAAAGTAGGTAAGCCCCCCATTAAGGAATTTAAATTAGCTAATTCTCTGGAACTACCGCTACTTGAACTCGTCTCACTTGCGCTGCCACTTACATTGTTCTGTACAATCTGTAAATAAAAAAACATAAAAAGAATTAAATACACTTTTAAATGAAGCATCCCACAGAAAATATTACGAAACAAACAAATTACAAAAAATTTTTCTATATTTTCTTATCTTAGAAAAGCTAAGTCGAAATCTCATTTATAGATCAAATGAACATCACTTTATTTGTTAATTAAACTAATTTCGGACATCTGTAACAGTTTTTCACTATAGCCATCTATCGGCTACTAGACCAAATTTTTAAATTTATAAAGAAAACTGTAAAATAATAAGATTCTAAGATTTACCGATAGATGGCTTTGAATTAGTGAAATTACGGAATCTATAAACGCATTCGTTTGGTCATGTTAATTTAAGTGGAGTTAAGTTAATTTAGATACAAATTAAGCTTAATAGAATACTTACTTGTACATACTGCAGGTACATGTCAGATTTTAAAAAATTGGGATAAGTGGTATTGTTAATTAATATTTCTAATTGTTCTTGAGCTACATCAAAAAGAGTTTCAGGTGATTCTAAATCGTCGATTGATTTTATATTTTTTGAAATTTCTCGTCGAAGATCCTCACTTATTGGAAGAGCTGATTTTACAAAGAATTTCCTGAAATTAATAACACAGTTTGTTAAATATAGTTATTTAACCAGTAAGTGTGTTAATAAAGGCGATTAATAAACGAGCGGTTTTAACAAGCGAGCAATCAGCGAGCTTGTTAATAAGTGAGTTTATTAATCGCCATTTAACATACGAACTGGTTACAATGCTGCATCACACATCGTAGATCATTATTAAATAAATTATAAAACAAAACAGTTATTTCACCAACTAACAGAAACAATGCGTCGGCCATTCAAATTTATTAAAGTTGAAGTAGAAGAAGAGCTGTCACCGAACTTTTATTAATTGTGAATAAAAAATGAATGTTATTTCCTTAAAATGTGGTAAAGGGATCTGCTTCTCATTCTTTTCAACAGTAAATATTTAATTTCTTTTGGTTTTTGTTGCTTGAACCGTAATTAAAGCTTCCTTAACATTTGTAATGTAGAAACATAGATAGTAATTTTAAGCATAGAAGAGCGTTACCATGGGCTCGTATCCATGCATTAATAGGAGTCGTTAATCAACGATTTGGAGTGCGTTAATGAATGTCTTTAATAAACGATGTGCGAAAAATAATTCTAGTGTATATTATATCTATTTAATTGTCTTATTATTGAGGTTTTTTACAATACTCACCGATATATAACCTTGGGTAACCTTCTAATCTTCTCAATGTCACTTTCCTTCCTCAGCCCCTCACAAGCAAACCAAAAGTGCAAAGCAGCCGCATGTTGGGGCCCCTCTGACTCCAAATAATTAAGGAATAGTTTCACCCCATCTGGGTCTTGTAAAAGAGCGTGGAGAGACTGCGCCCACCTTATACAAGCCGGTGGAGACCCCAGGGAGGTAGATGAGGAGCTAGGGGTCTCTCTTACCCCAGAAATGGGGTCTTCAGATAACGTAGGGAGGCGTAAGGGGTCACATCTTGGGGGTAAGGGGGGCTTTACGTCTGGAGGGTCGTAGTTGTTATATGGGGATGAATCTGTAAAAAGAAAAATGTCTTGTTAACTCTGAACAAAGTAAAAAAAGGGGGGCTAGCAAAGTTAAATGCAAATCCAACATCACCCAAAACATTACCTATTTAATGGGGGTAATTTGGGAGGTTGGGAATTTTTTTAGGACAAAAATGTATAAGAAAAAAGTGTTAAGAATATTATTTTGCATTTTTATGCAAAATTTTGTGCAAATTCAACGTAATTAAATATTACCCATTAGGAGGGGGCACTTTGGGGGTTGCAGTTTCCTAACGTTAATTTAAAAAAAATTACAGTAGAAAAGTTGTTTAGAATATTATTTTCAATTAATCCACAAAATTTAATGCAAATTCCACAAACCCAAAAGTCAAGGGGGGCCAGTGGAGGGCTAAACAAAATTTTTAGGCCAAAAAGTTACATTAAAAAGTTGTTTTAAATATTTTTTTATAACCATCTGTAAAATTTAAAACAAAACAAAATTTTTGAGGGGGTAAAAGGGGGTGTAGCGCCGAAACGTGTGCAAAATTTTATTTAAATCTAACCGGACCGGTTTCGCAACGTTAAATGTGCCATGTCAAATTTGCACACGAGAATGGGTTCTGTGGCATCAAGCAGAAAGCGAGTGCCACAAAGAAATTCGAGTATGCAAAGTGATTTTCAAACGTGTGCTACACAATACTTTTTCTACGTCTGTCAATTTTTAATAAAAGGCATCTGTAAAAAAAAATTATTTTTAACTCATTCTCGTGTGCAAAGTTTGCTTTTTAAATCTTTTTGTAGAAAATACTATTTTATACGGATTAAAAAAAAAGATTTGCCTGTTAGAAACCGTAGAAAACAAATCATCAGTCCGATTTTTTCCAGGTGCTATGATTTTTTTGCTAATGATATTAATAACTTAATTGCTTTTTTTCTGAGCGGCCCCCAGGGGCAATTAAATGGTTTAAAAATGTATACTAATTCCACAAATTCCCAAAAAATTCCCAGGCAAATTTGTTTCCTTTTTTCCTTTTAATAAATTGCCCCTCGAGGGCCCCCCAATTTTTTTTTTAAATTTAAAAACATTTTTCTACTTACCAGGAAAACTATGATATTTCCGAACAGCCCCCGTGGAAGACTTCTTAGGCCAACAGTCCATAGGTGGTGCCCCCCAGTCCGACGAGCAGGGGGCTGTTTCCTCCCCCGGAACAGGGGGGCGAGGGGAGTTTCTGTCGAAGCTGGGCGACGGCACATATGTGCTGCGCCCTCTATCGCTCATGTTAGGAGTTTGGGGGTTTTATAAGGGGGAGGCACAATAAGGGGGGTTCTTTGGTGGCTGGAAAAGGGATGCTTTGTTGATGTACAGGGGGGCTGTAGTAGAAGGGTGGTTCTACTGCTCATTGTGGTGTACACTGAAAATAAAAGATTTCATTTTAATAACAATTAAGATATATTTACAATAAAAAATGTTATATCGAATTTTTTTAAATATTGGTTTCTTTTTCTTATTTTTGACACTTTAAATAATCTAAAACCACTGTGCGTCGGCTTCAGTAAACCAACATAATTACGAGAAAAAATGGTTAAAAAAAAATTAACTTGGGTCTGCAAATGTTTTAATGTATTTTCTCATAGGTCAGTTGGGTTAATTGTAAACGGGGTAAATAAAAATATTCTCGCAAAGTCTAAAATTCGAAAATTTCTATGTTTAAAGTAGTTGCACTATACAGGGTGAGTAGAAAGTAACGCATATCGCTTCTAACGGCGTAAGGAATCGACCTGAAAAAAATTAAGACTCTAGGAAAAGTATTTACGCCGTTAGAAGCGATATGCGTTACTTTTTACTCACCCTGTATATTATTATAAAGACGACTTGCTTATATATTCGAAATAATTAATTAAAAAACGGTTTATTGTATTTACTATCTTGCACAAAACTAGCATTTTTTCGGTGACTATTCCGTTACCCAACTAAAGTATATTTTTGATCTAGTTTTAAGCAGAAAAGTAAGTACAATAAGACCATTTTTAATTAATTATTCTAAATTGGTACAGTTAAGCAAGACGTTTCAAGTGATAAGAAAGTTTCTTTTTAAACCCATCTACCAGCAACAATAAATAAAATTACAAAATTGTTAGGAACAAAAAAGTTACGACAATCTTCATGCACTCTACCGGTGGTAACTCCATTTCTAGGGGAGCTACAAATGTCAAAACAAGTTTAAAAGGAATGTTTTTATTGCAGTTGATGATTCCATCAATGTTATTATGTTTCGACAAACCATTTTTAAGATATTTACGATGAAGTATTTGTAGTGAAGTAGACTTAAAGGGGAGTAGTTTTTAAACGGCGGCGGTGCCCCCTAGCCTAGGACATGTCCCGTGTGTTTGTCTATTTCTTCGTCCTCTATTTACCCTCTTAAATGATGCACTCGTTTTTAGGACATCCTGTATATTATCTACTCCAAAATCAAAAGCGATCTTAATTGCCCCAAGTTATTCCAAAACTAAGATATAAAATTTAAAAATGTACCTATGTGATCTCTAAAGTAAAGCGATCAAAATAAATTTAATCGATTTTAATAAAACCAATTTTTAAAAGCACTTAGCAGTCAATAAGTCCAAAATTAAATCAATTAATTATAAAAAATCAAAATTTACCTTTAGATTTTGTTGCCAAACACACAAAAATCATTTTAAATACAGAGGTAACTCTTAATAAAAAAATTTAAGAAATAACTAAATTTTAAACCATATATGCAAGTCGCCATTACAATGACAAAATTAAACTGCGCAAGCGCAGACCACTCTTTTTGTCTGAAGGAAAAAGTACAGTCAAATCAAGTTTTTATAAAACAACCAATAAGGAGCGATTCAAATTTTTACATTGAGATTGACGTAGGGGCACAATTATTTGAAATAGATTGCAGGAGAATTAAGATATTGAAATGGTCTCCTTTCTCCTCTAAAAAGGGGTCTACATTAAAAAGATTCTCTTGAAAATATTAACAGGGAGAGGATAACGAACGGGTTAGTTCAGTTTCAGTGAGCGGAGTTTTTAAAAATTTTTTTTTTTTAGAAAATGAAAAATTCCTAAAAAAACAAGAATTTTTCTTTTCTTTATGCAATACAACTACAAAAATTAAAAAACATTTTCTAAGGTACAAATAGCTACCAAAAAATGCCTTTTAATTCAATTATTACACCAATATATTACAAAAATTAATAAATCTGCAATCTTACTAAAGCTCTAAAATGAAAGTACCGACAATTTGCAAATAAAATTTTAATTATTTTAAATTTTCATAAAATATATATTATGTTTTTATTGTACTTTTGGTAGACGTTGTCAAAAATTATATTAATTTTAGTAGAACATTTTCTAAAATCGTTAATATTCATCCTAGAGCAAACATTTTTTCTACTTCCACCTTTAAAATGACACTTATCGCACGACTTGATTAAACCTAAAACAATCCTTTAGTCTTTAGCCATCGTCTTGCAAGCCGTGAGTAATACCACTTTACCCACGGGGTGAAGTTGCAACAAGCTCTTTACCCACGGGCCGAAGTTAGCGTTACTCGCTAGAAAATGACAGATGACATTCTTTGTATTTATTTTAGTCGTCAAAAACGTATAATTTGGTGTCTTTTATTTATAAAAATGGATTTTAATTAAAGTTACAGTGAAAAATAAAGTATATGTTTACATTTCTTAAAAATTAAAGCCATTGCAAATTTTGTTAGTGTTAGTTTTTGCGGATGTCAACAAGCGAGCTAAAAAACGCGCTGAAGCTAAAACCGTGAGTTGTTTTTGGATATTTTATAATTTTAGACAGTGTTTAGTGTAGCAGAGGTAGGATTTTGATTTAACATTAACGTTTATTGAATATTACAACATGTTTTTTTAATTCTACTTTTAATAAATAACCTACGCACTGACCTAACCCATTCTAGTTTTTTAATTAAACCATTTCAACAAATTAAATAATTTAAAATAGACTAGTAAACATTTTAAAAAGCGAAAAATTAAATATTAAAACTGATACAATAAAAATTTACCTGAAGGGACCTATTATGTCTAAAATATCATAATAAATACACTAATTCAACGAGACAAATCCTATTCAAACTCAATCATGCTAAAAAAATGAAGATACATAAACATATACTTATAAAATTAACAATAAAGTTTCATACAATAATATCAAAAGAAAGAAATCTACAAAAAAAAACAGGCTTTAAGCAAACATTACAAAATAATACCCATTATATTAATATGATTTAATTTTTAATAACTAAACTAGTACAACCACAGGGCAAACAAACAAAGAACCTACCCCATTTTATACCAGCAACCACCCTTAGTTATTATTAAATATTATTTTTAATAAGCCAAAGTTCGTTATACGTTTATTATTCAAAAATATTGATGCGCACCAAAATTTTCAATATTAATAAAAGCAGATGTATGTTTTTCTGTACCCTTAACTGCCAAGGGGTAGTTATTCAGGAAAAGACTAAATTTGGAATGAATTACAACCCTTAGTATAGTCCAGTACTCGCAAAATTTAGAAAGGAATGGAATATTTTGTTTCTCTGTCAAATATTGATTAATATTCTGACTTTAGGGCTTAGGGGTAAAATAAGGGGCAAACGGGGGTTGTTTTTTAGCATTTCTTGTACTTGAGATGACTCACCACATAATATGTATACAGGGTGTTTGAATTTTTAAACCCTTTTACCTAAAAAATATTGTTTTGTGTTGATTTTTAAAAAGTGAAAATTTAAACTAGTTTACAAAAATGGGGTAGTAAAATAAGGGGGTAAAAAGATGCCCTTAGGAGATAGGTTGACGTTTTTTGTTTTTTTTTATATAAACCTAACATTTTATAAAGGTATTGCATTAATAACGCAATACTTTTTTATTTACACGAAAAATAATCGTTTTTTATTTTATTTAAAAAGTTGTAATTTTATTTGGGGGGTGAGGGTGCAAAAAATATTAAATGCTTTGTGATAAAGAAAAATATAATCGTGTATTTTAATTACGAAAATTTTAAGAGTAAGAAAACTGTCAATAAAAAAATTAGAACTTTTTTACTCATGGGGTGCTTTTTACCCCCTATTTTTTATTCGTTTTTTTTGCCAAAAAAAAAAACTCCCTTCCATATTTTAAAGGGAATGTCGCGAAGCATAGAAACTGTGGTTGTGTAATGTCGCCCGGCCACACCATTACAAATTCTGTTCATGGACTCAGAGTTTATTCGAATTAAAAACATCTATCTATTTTACGTAAAATAATTATTTACTGCATAATAATTATTCTACGTAAAATGAAGAACAATATGTCCGATTTTGGGTTCGTAAATCAATCTAAAAAGTCCCGAATAAAATTACTAAAAAAGAGCCACAAATGGCCAAAAAAAGTGTTTTTACATTTACTAAATTTGGTATGTTAGTGTATTGTGATATATATTAAACCATTCATATTGTTCTTTGATCTTTTTCCTTGCGAGTAGGTACCTTTCTTAATCCTAAATGTTTCTAATATTCCCTGAGTCCATGAACAAAGAAGGGTTGTTTTTCCTGAAATTTAGGCAACCAACATTACATAACCACGGTTTCTATGCTTCGCGACATTCCCCATTAAGTTGAATTTGAAGTCTATTAAATTATGATGGCAAAAAATTTCGTTATAATAAAGAGACGCATTGCAAGTTGCCTAAAAAGTCATAAAACGAATGAACCTAAAAGGATTTTTGCTCTAGGATGAATATTAACGATTTTATAAAATTTCTACCTAACTTAGCACTCTTTTTGACTCGTATGCAAATAGTATAGCAATAATTTTCATGAAACAATACTTTAATTCAGAAAAACAAACAAATTTGGTACATTTTTCTATAATAATGACCCAAAAATTAACCTAACTTTTAACAAAATGCATATTTAAACATTTTAAAACAAAAACACTCTGTACATATCCAATTACTTTTCAAGCACCACTACAAAAGACATGACAACATTGCAAACTGCTAAATAATGCCGAGTCTGGTTTTAGAAATAGACTCCACCCACTTTGGGTAGAAATATGGCAACACTGCAAATCTATTCAAGCTTTCTTAAATTGAACATTGGGATTGATTTTGTGGATTATTTTGCAGAGAATTATGATAAAAAACATACTCATTTGATGAAAATATAGAATAAATTAGGTTTGTTACTAAAAATTGCGAGAAAAAAGTCAAGAATTTGATTTTTGACGATATTTTTTGGTAAAACAAGCGAATTTTTTTAAAGAACGTAACGTTACCTAATATATGTATGTGTATGTAGCATTTAGGTGTATTTTTAGTTATTTAAAATCATTTTTAAAGCATTTAAAAGCTTAAAAATCATATAAAACATGTATTTTTTACAACAAGAGGTCTAAAATAAAAGTATCGACAAGTTATGTGCTTCTTTACTTTAAATAATTGGCTAAAACTGTAAAATTCTAAGGTAATTTATTTTAAATAAGCATTTAAACTATCATAAGCCTTCGATTTGTACAGAAAGCAAAACCTTTTTGCGGATTTTTTAGATCTAATTTTTTTTTAGTTCGAATTTTAAAAATTTATTTTTTGAAACTTTTACTTCTGCTTTGTTTGTTCAGTGTGTTTACCTTTGCAATTAAAAAGAACGTAAACAATTCTAATAGAAAATCACCAAAAGATAGCTTTCTAAATTTACAAAGAGTTAAAAAAACAGATTTATAAATAAAATACTTTTTAATCGAAATTTTGTTTAAAAATCATCATAAAAAAAGTTATAGCACACATTTTAAAGATTTCTAAAGCATTTTAGTTACAGAACCAAAGCCAATTTTCTAATAAATCCCAAAATACTACAAATAACACCAAGAAATATGATTTTTATTTGCGCATTTTTTTAATTTTTATTTTTTTAGTTCGAATTTTAAAAATTATATTTTTTAAAGTTTTACTTCTCCTTTGTTTGTAAAGTGTGTTTACCTTAGCAATTAAAAAGAACGTTAACAATTTTAACAAAAAATAACCAAAAGACATAGCTTTTTAAATTTAAAAAGAGCAAAAGAAAATATTCGCACAAGATTTACTAAAAATGACTTTTTAATCGAAATTTGTCCTAAAAATCGCAAAAAAAAGGCATAGCAAATATTTCTAAAGCGTTTTAATTACAGAAACAAAGCCAATTTTTAAATAATTCCCAAATTACAACAAATAACAGCAAGAAATATGATTTTTAGACCTTTTTATTGAAAGTACTCGCAACTTTCATTATAAGTACTCTATTTTCTACCTGCATATCTCAAAACAAAAAAGCAGATGTTTTTTTAATAACGCATTACAAAATATTAATAAAAGCCTATTCTTCAAACTTATAAAATCATATTTTTACATCCCTTAGGCATAAAAACCCTAAATACTCAAACAAGAACCAAAAAGTATTGAATTTCATAATTTTATATGAATCTATTGTGTTCGATTATTAATATTTTTTAACAGGCAAGCGGCGGTGGGCAGTTGGATCTTTTGTTTTGTTGGATAATATAATGTTTTAATATGACGTGAGGGCAAAATATTTTAGCGAAAGTGGAGGGGGAAATATACTGAAGGAAGTTCTGATAGGTTAGAAGTTTTTTGTAAAATGGTCATGCGCAGTAGGGAATTTTGAAAAGTGCAAAGAGAAGGAAAAAATGGTGGCGGAATAAATTTTTAGTTGAAGATAATTAATGTTTGGTAATGTTTCGAACAATTTTGAAATTAATTTTGTTAAAAAACGGTCTAAACAAATTTGTTTAGCTCAAGAAAAGTCATTTTTTTATCTTAAATACTGTGATTTTTTATGTTCCTCCGCAGATTTATAGTTCTTTTAACAATATTTAAACTTTTTCGAGTGTTTAAATCCAATTTCACATATTTTATAAAGCTTTTAAGTCTAAAAAGTGATGTGCCTGTGTTTTTTTAACGTTTAAAAATTGGATTTGTTTAATTTTTAGTGCCAATTTGTATAAGAAATTAACAATTAATAAAATATTGTGCCTTAAAATACTACTTGCCATGGACTTTTATACTAAAAAATGTTAGTTTGACTAGAGTTCAATCAAAATCCTTATAATTAAAAATGGTTTGAAAGGTCTAAAAATTAAAATCATGGAAATAATGGTTTTTGGAAATTAACAATGTTCTTTAAAACAAAAACTACATGATACATAGTACAAATAATTTAACAAAACTTAAAACAAGTGATTATTCTTCAGTTATTACAAAACAATAAAGCTTAAATGGCAGATGATTATTTTGTAAAAAGTGAAACGCAATTTTTTTGTGAAATTTTGTGCGCCTATACAGGGTGTTATTTTGTAGACTTTACTAGCGTTTTGCTCAGCTATGTGCAATTCGATTTCTATGAAAATTTCTGGAGTGACCATTTAAGAACTGTGCTTGCGACTGGTAAATACAATATTTTAATTGCACTAATGGTTTTACAGAAAATGACAGTAACTATCATACTCATCAATTTTTATGTTAATAATTATTTTTTTTCGAAAAATCTGGATTATTTTACGTACAAATTATTTTTTACATTTTTAATAAACCTTACCATTGCGTTATAATCGATTTAATTAATTTAATAAGTTTTGCAAACATAGTCGGCTGATTTAGTCTTTGTTTATTAATTATCTTAGGTAAGTAAGCCACAGATTTAAAACTTTTTTGTGTTCTTATTGTGTTGACAAATTATGACAATCGTGATTTATTATTAATAACGTCAAAAAAAATGAGTGTCATAAAGGCAAAACAAATTCAACGCCTGCCTAAATAAAAAAAGAACCATTTTAGCCAGGTATTTTAGAAAATTTTATGAATTTACTTTAAAACAACGGAGATTCTTAATTAATATGCAAAAACTGATTTAAATGTAAATCAATCCAGATTTTTCGAAAAAAAATAAATATTACCAGAAAAACGGAAGAAAATGCTAATGACTGTCGTTTTCTGCAAAACTAATAAACCAATTAAAATTTTGTGTTTACCAATCGCAAGCACAGTTTATAAATGGTCACTCCAGAAATTTTCATGAAAATCAAATTGCACATAGCTGAGCAAAACGCTAGTAAAGTCTACAAAATAACACCCTGTATAAAAAAAATCAAACTTTAATTTTAAACAGTTAGGAATTAAAGTGAAAAATCTATTATTCTGTATTTCTTTTTTTTACATTGTTTTTACTTTTTAGTGAGGTTTTAAGCTTCCTATTTTATAACACAGTGCGCCCTCTAGTGCAGTGTATGCGAATTAATTTTGGCATTATTAAAATGGCGGACCAAATTCTAAACGTTCTCTCAAAAATAGCACGAAAGAAATAATGTTAAATGTATTTTTTTTAATGTAAAATAAAGAATTTGATATGGACAAATGTTTTTTTTATAAATTTAAAAGTGTTGTAAACAATTTAAGATGCTCTATTTTGAATCAAAATCATTCAACCAAAAAAAATATAACGAGTTCAGGTAAATTTACTTTAAAAAAAGGTACTGCAAATTATTTTGTATTTTTTTATTATAAATAGTGGTTAAGGCTAGAGATTTAACACACAGTTTTGAAGATCTGTGCTCCTAGGAGCTCGTATAAGTCAGCTCCATTGAGCTCCCGTCAATTATACTAACACATTGCACATGATTTTTTTAGTCAGATTTTCGACACAAAGAAATAACCGATTTATATGAAACCATAATACTTTTGTAGCCCTATTTTTCTAGTTTTCAAAACTACATTTAGTTTTAATATACGAAGGGGCTCTCATGTAGATGTGCTATTTAGTAGAATTGACGGGAGCTCAACGGAGATGACTTATACGAGCTTCTAGGGGCACAGATCTTCAAAACTGTGAATTTGAATCGCTAGCCTTAAAGTTTAATCTTATTTTGGCAAATTTTATTTCTTTAAACCTTTCAAAACCCCCAAAAAAGACAAACATACAGTATGTTTTTGCATTTATTCACTTTCTTATTGAAAACATTTCAAAAATAAAAGCTTTTTAAAGATCTGGATTCATTTTACAAAGGTAAGTACAGTATTTTTTATTCGTAGACCCTTTTTAAAGCATTTTTTACACAAAACATTTGTTTAAAACCTACAACGCCATCTCAAGGCAATAATTTACAACCACAAATTTAGGGAACTGTAATTATTTTGCTGAAGATTGCAGAAATCTTTTATCAAGTAGGGATCTACATTTTAAACTAAGGTAGAGTTATTTTCTAATTTTTAAAATCCAGATCAGTTTTTAAAATGGTTAATTTGTTAAAATATTCTATTTCTTATAGTAATAATTAATTTGTTAATAGTTGTTAGTGTATAAAAATCCAAAAAATTACCTAAAACAATCCTTTTGTGTTTACATCACTATTTTCTAGCAACAATTTAAAAAAATCATGGAATCCTTTTGACTTGTAAGTAGATTCATTCTCCAATCTAAAAAACAAACATATTATTAATAATTTTTATATTTTTAACTTATAAAGAGGTAAAAAATTTACTATTATTTTTACCTTTTTTATTTGTAAAAATTAAAGCTGAATCCTTTATGTCCATAAAAATGTAGATCCTTAGATTTCGTTGCCTTTTTTTTATTAATTTATTAAATGGAAGAATAATTTTCTGTCAAGGCGCTTAGGTTGGTTTTTTTTTTTGATTATCTGAAACATAAAAAAATAGTTAAAAATTTTTTTTTCCAAAGATAAAAATCAAATGTAGACATTAATTTTTACTATGATTTTGATAAATTAAAAAACACAAAAAATAATAAAAAAAAATGTTTTTTATTAAAGAAAAGATCTGAATTTAAAAAACAGAAAACTAATTTACAGATAAATTAGCAGAACTGTTATATTTTATTTCTTTCAGGGTGGGCAACTCTTCCTTGGAGGTCGAAGAAAGAAAAATGAAATTTCTTGTAAAGCCAGTACAATTATTACGGTTTTTTTATTGCTAAGCATGCTAAATTATGAACGAGTAATACAGTGTGTCCAAATGTAGAATGAGATTTTTTTATTACTACCCGTGAAAATCATTATTAATAATTGCTTTATTTTATTTGCAGATGTGGGTATAAATGTTTATTACCTAATAACAAAAACGATACATACAGGCATTAGCGCACCACCTGTATGGTACATTGTTGGTACATCTATGGAGCGTATTCGTACGAGAATTGGTTGTGGTAACCTAGGAGATCTGTCATACCACTCGTCGTTTCAGATGCTAACTGACATTACTTCTGAATTTTATATTTTTATCAAATACAAAGCTAATATACCAAAATACAACAAACTGTAGGTTTAAAACATTTTATGTACCATCTAAAAGGTTTGTATAACATTTAGAAAGTACTTTACATATTTAATTCTTTATAATTAGGTAAAAATGGGAAATTATGACTTATTTACAAAGGATTTCCGTAAATGTTATCCACATTTTTTGAATGCACGGACTTTTCATTCAAAGTACATTTGTAAATGAGTCGTTATGCCCTTTTTTACCTAATTATGAAGAATTGATGTTGTAAAACACTTCGTAAATGTTATACAAACCTTTTAGCTGGTACTTAGAATGTTTTAAACCGGCAGTTTGTTGTTTTTTTGGTATATCAGCTTTATATTTGATGAAAATATAAAATTCAGAAATAATGTCAGTTAGCATCTGAAACGACGGGTGGTATGACATATCTCCTAGGTAACCCCAACCAATTTTTGTACGAATACGCTCCATTAAGAATTAGAGATTGGTTTTTAAATGCACTTTCTTTTACAGAGTCGCGAAATTTATCATACTTTAATCGTATTTTCCTGAGTGCTAAAAAAAGTTTTTTTAACAATTTTCCAAAGATCCCAATTTATTTATTTATTTTATTTTCACAATATTGAAGGTTAAAAAACTTAAAATTATCAACAAATTTAAGAAATTTTAGCTTTAATCCGATTTTCATAAAAAAAAACAAGAATTTTTTATTATAAAAACAGTTAACTGATCAAAGTGTGGGAATTCTATATTCCGCGAAATATGTGATAAGAAATAGACATTAAACAGAGCACTGGATTGTATAAAAGATATAAAAGAGATCCATTCAGCTTCCTCGTATGTAAGAACAAGTTAAAAACAAGTAGCATGATTTTGCAATAACAATAATAATAAAAGTATACGATATTCTCTGT
Source organism: Cartodere bifasciata (assembly GCA_963920755.1). Taxonomy (NCBI): domain Eukaryota; kingdom Metazoa; phylum Arthropoda; class Insecta; order Coleoptera; family Latridiidae; genus Cartodere; species Cartodere bifasciata. Next base: position 1,260,010 of record OY987198.1, read on the forward strand.
TCTGTTCGTAATACCATTAAACTTAAATTGCCTTACTATACAAAGAATATAAAGCACATTCTGAAAAGAGTTACGTCACTTAAACGAGTTAGAGGATCTCTCTCTCTCTTCTTTAAAATAACTTTTTTCAGGGTTTATAATGAGCTTATTCTAGAATGCAAATATAAAAATATATTTATTTTTATAAGAATACACACCCTGTACTGTAAACAGACAAAATCGAAATTTAAACAAAACTATCTCTTTATGATTCACTTAATACAAACAGCTTCTAAGGTGGAAAAGCTTAAACTGACTAAATGGAAAACCAAGTGGAAAACAAAAGAAATTCAATTTATGCACACGTGAGTTTCCTTGAAAGACGCAAAATCCAATTCTCCAATTTAAAAGACATAAGATTCCTATTTGTCTGACAATGACACTGCTTTTATTCTATTTAATTTAAGACAGAGGAGTTACCCAAAAATTCATAAAATTGTATTAAAACTGACCCATTAAAATATCCTTGAACAAACATAACCTAAATTTCAGATTTGTTTACACTTTCAGTTTTAAAAAAATGAAGGTCTATTTTGAGATACTTAAATTAACGTACTCAACATGACCAAATTAGTGCATTTGGATATGCATTAATTTAACTAATTCAAAGCATTCGCCATGAAAACTTAGGTACCCGCGCATTTACAAATTAAAAAAATCCCTTTATTTTACAGATTTTTTTTTTAATTTTTCCTTTCTAATTTTTTTAATTTGGCCTAATATGATGTTGTGTCGATCAATAATGAGAGAATTAAATAGATGAAGCATCATTTAAATACTGCGGCACAATATTTGGGTATGTGATAAACACTTGCAAGTAAGGGGAAGATGTTAATGTTGCCCCCTCTCCACGCTAACTCGTGTATACGTTTAACATTACAATACCGTATCATTTCCAAGGGATACATTTATTTTAAAAATAGTCTACAATTTTAAAGCAAAATTCGTAAATAAATTACACATTCACGCGTTATTTTTGACGCAAACACAAAGTAAAATCTGGTACGCCTTCTAAAACAGAAGTTAGCATTTTATTTTTTATTTCTGTCTACAAAAAACCAACATGTGTTGTCGCCAATCTTCGCCGCCGCCAATGGAGTTTTCTAACCTTACATTTGAAAATTTATATGTAAATTTACGGTAAACAAAACAAATTTTACGTAAAATTATAGCACATTTAATGGTAAAGTGTTTACAATGTAATACCATAAAAAGGCAAAATTAAAGAAATTTAGCAGTTGGTGTTATGGTTCTTCTCAGCCTATCAGAGATAAGGTAAATATAAGCACTTTTCCTAACCTCACAAAAGGTTTGTTTATCAGTTTACCAAATAATATTGGGGTACATTAAATCTATTTAATTTTTTCATCATTGCTTCTACCGATTGTAAGATTATTCAGAGCGTTTTTGGCAAGGGAAGTAACTTGTAGTAGAGTGCCTTGATGATTTTGACAGTTATTGTCGCCTTATAGAGTGGCGACATGCATCAATCTTTCTCTGTCATACAGATAACGTCATTAATTGTGATTGTAAGTTGTAATTGTTGTCACTTTGGCTATAACGTTGATGACGTTATCTGTATGACAGAGAAAGAATGATGCATGTCGCCACTCTATAAGGCGACAATAACTGTCAAAATAATCAAGGCACTCTAACTTCTAGAAGTTGCAAAATGTTATTCTGTCTTTTTCTAAGTCATTGACATAAAAGAGACAGCATGACATTTTACAACTTCTAGAACTAGAAGTTATTTCCATTGCCAAAAAAACGCACTGATTATAATATCAACTTCAACAGTCATATCAAGTGATTGTTTGGGTACCACTGTTTCTCTAGACATAGGTAGAGAGGTGGTGGTGAGGTCCTATGAAGAGACAGGTTGGTAGTACTGCTTGCAACTAACAGTGCTGCAGGCCTAAGTCAAAGCTGAGCCGCCTGCTTACTTATCTCCCCTCTGTACCCTCCCTTGCCTGCACACGCTACATCATGCTTTCTTCATGCCGCCAGAATAAAGATAATGCACTATTAGATGCATTGTTTACAATCAATGATGAGAGAATTAAGGGGCGAGCAGGCACGGTGACTCGCGAGGTAAGTATCACTGCATCTCACCAAAGTGACCCGGGTTCGAACCCGGGAGTGATCCAAAAATGAATAAAAGTCTGCTGGTAACATTTACTGGTGGAATAAATGTTTCTAGTGATACCTTCGCTCGGAAGACGAAGTAAAAGATGCGGTCCCGTGTGCTCATGTGCACGTAAAAGAGCTCTACCTATCTTTGAGAGAGGATGGGATACGACAGAATTTCTCGGTTGGGGGTAGTCTCACTCAGAGCATCGGTATTAAGCCATAGTTGCAGAAACAGACCGATGTAAAGTAAGTTAATAAAAAAAAAAGAATTAAGGGTATAGTCCTAATGGCTTGGTTTATAACCTACGTTTCGGTTTTGTGTTCCGAATGACATTGTTTTTAACCAAACTGTATTTACGGGACACTACTCCTGAAAAACCTGGTAAGTTTTAGCGAACCAAAGTGATCGCAGAAATAGCTTGGTGACTTTAGTTAGGTCATGCGCAGTAGAGTCTCGGAAGGAGGACTGTCATATAAAATATAGTATGATATAAAAAAAATCTAGCCTGTTATGGTAGTCCTACTAACAACTTTTTTCTACCGACATCTTTGCGTGTAAAGGGTGAGCAAAAAATGTAAAATCTGTCAATTAACAATATTTTGACAATCCCCATGGCCATCTTATGGGCCGTTTTTATTTGCTCACTCGATATTATAAATATTTGTAATTTATAAAATAAGTAATTCCATCTGTAAATCTTTTATTTGTTTCTGTTAAGTTTGAATTTCACATATTAGGCGGTCATACTGGTCCGAATGAAATTAAGTTCTTCAGTTACAAAGATAAACCAAAGAAAACCTGACGTTAGCGCAACCAAACCATTGGTTGCGATTGGGACCATACTCCAAATAGATATAATATATACCAAAATTATTTGGTAAACTGATAAACAAACCTTTTGTGGGGTTAGGAGAATTGTTTATATTTACCTTATTTCTAATAGGCTGACAAGAATCATAGCATCAACTGCTACATTTCTTTAATTCTGTCTTTTTTATGATTTTGCATTGTAAAACGATAATATTTACCATTTAATGTATTATAATATCTTCCTTTTTCTTAAAAATTTGGTTTGTTTACGAAAAACCCACATACAAATTTACAAATGTGAGGTTAGAAAACTCTATTGGCGGCGGTGAATAGTGGCGACAACACATGTTGGTATTTTGTACACAGAAGTAAAAAATAAAATGCTAATTTCTGTTTTAGAAGACGCAATTTTAAATTGCGTTTGCATCAAAAATAAAGCATGATTGTGTAATTTATTTACCATAATAACGAATTTTGCTTTAAAATTGAAGACTATTTTGAAAGTAAATGTATTTCTTGGAAATGATGCGGTATTGTAATGTTAAACGTATACACAAGTTAGCGTGGAGAGGGGGCAACATCAACATCTTCCCCTTACTTGCAAGTGTTTATCAGATACCGAAATATTGTGCCTACGTATTTAAATGATGCTTCATCTATTTAATTCTCTCATCATTGTTTATTATACTCTTTGACTCTTATTTTTAAGTGGACAAACTTTTTCTTATTTACTAACACTAACACTGCCGGCCGTTGACAAGTGTATTTTCTTTTTTTCCATGATTTTACAAAAGAAAATTTTGTACAGTACTTTTCATGATTTTTAGATGTTGCATACAAACAAATGTGGTCTAGTAATGCAATATCTTTAGGTTTTAGTCAGACATGCATCATGGGTACCTATGATTGTAATAATGCTCGCGAGCTTCCTTCATGCGACCTGGATGGATAGATGGGTGCTTGGACAGTTCGATAATGGTACCTTCCATTAGTACTTTTACTTAATTATACCAAAATAGCACAGGATTTTTATTAAATGGTCAAATTAAATTTTCATTATCAATTTAATTTTCAAAATTCTCATAAAATGAAGCTGACAACAATGTCAATAAAATCTAATTAAAAAGGTATGATGGCGAATCATATGTAATCGTATTTTATTAATTAATAAAGAAATATAGATTTTTTTCTAGGATCTTTAGGAATGCGCCAATTTTGGAACGTCCTGTATGGATGATGCCGTATATTTCTTAGACAAAAAAACTTAAAAGTTTTAGCAATTGCTCACTCATGGCATTGTTAGTGATATAATAAAGTGCAGATGAGTGAGTGGACAATAAAACAAGTTACTTTCATCTTAGTTACTTTTAAACACTTTAGAAGTTTCAAAAACATCAGGAAGTCGCCTTTGATCTTTCTTTGTAGTGCATGCCTAGTCAGATTTAAAACTCGGTTAAAAATATGTATTTTAGTTGGTTAGGTATGCGCTTTAGTATAGCATGTATCTACTTCAATGAGTAAACGAATTTTATACAGTTTCAAGTTTCACACAGTTGAAAGAAATAATTATTGTAAGCTTTGGGTATTACGGCAATTAATTTGAATCGACTTAATTTATCGCAAATTAACAGAAAAATAAATAAAGTACATTAGAATTAAGCATTAGGGTAAGGTTGCCCATATTAAAACATTTTTCTGTTTGAATACACACGGTCAAGTACTGTCACAGATCCACATTATTAAAAAACTGTCTGTGAAATTAGAATTTTAATTCTGTCAGATTAACCACTTCTTCAAGACAATATTTTATGAAAATGAAAGGATTTCTCAGAAAACTCTTGGTATAAAAATGTGCTATAATGTCTTAAGGGCCTCATATCTCCTCCGACTACCATGGTGAGAGGCGAATCGGTGCGGGGAACGCCAGCATGAGAGAGCCTACCGTAGAATGGAAAAAGAGTGTATGTGCAAAAATCGGATTTTGAAATAATAAGGTTTTATTCAATATGCTTAACATTAAACTGCAGGTACACCTTCAGACGTATTAATATCTAAATATTTATCAATAAAATAATGTTTAAAGTATGATTATCGTTTTCGCATGGTCCAAAAAACGTATAAATCAGTAAAAATGTCGAAATCAGATACATCCTTTTTACATTGCTCGATAGAGGCTGGCGTAGGGGGAGCCCTTTCCTATGTAAATATTCTTGTAATTTAGACTTCAAGTATCTTTGCTAATTCTTATCGGATTTTTAAAAACTTGGTGTCATTGGAAAGCTTATTAAATTTGTAATACTTATTATTTTTTAAAATTTGTTTTTGAGCGCTCAATTTCTTAAAAAAAATAGTTGTTGTTTTTGGCATGGTTTACCCACCTTTAAACTGTTATTTTTGCTAAACTAGGGATCCAAATCAAAATGTGCCAAAGAATAAGTATTTTAAAAGAAGTTAAGGTAATACTATCAAAATTTCAAAGTCATTGCGTTAATAATACCTCTAAAAACTGCGGTCTAAGTTGTACACAAATTTGCATAAGAGAAGGTGGGATATCGGGCTCTTAAATTAGATATTTCAAGTTTAGTTAATTTTAAAACTTTGAAAATTAGAGTAAATTTGGTAATGTTGCTGCCCCTTCAAGATGTGAACTTGTTTTATTTGGAGATATAGTCCAACTTATGAGGTGGTTCAATTTATACAGCTTTACCCTACATGATTTCTAGATGGGATTTAAAAGTAATTGAATAAAACGTGGATCTGTCACGTCCCTCAATGTCTTTCTATACTGAGCAACGTCGCCGGTCGTTCGCCGATGTTTTTACTTATTTCTTTGGTTTCTCATTGCATGGCTTCCTTCACTGTCTATGTCTAATGTCTCCTCCAAGTCGAGTGACTGACTGGTGTCTTTTTCTGTAAATCATTAATTCCATACTTGGTTTACCTTTAGCTTTGCAGAGTATTTTGCCTTGGGTACGTTTTACATTCGCAAGGCAACGAAATAAAATACTCTTTTTACTATACATTCACAATTAATAAAAAAACAGAACAGGTGAGCCATAGGGTGACAGATTTTACCCTGTATATTGTCATTAATGTCACTTGTGTTTGCTGGTTATGTAAAAAAAGTCAAAAATATTAAAAAATGCATTTAAAAACATGTTCAGGGCATCTGAATCAAAATCAATGGTCTCAACATATACAGAAGTTTTTATTTTTTTATTAAATTACTTTATAATGCACTAATCATTAAACCATTTAAAAGTTTACGCAAAATAGGAATTATTTATGTAAGTACACACTGTTAAAAAGTCCTTTTAGGTATCATAGGATAAATTAGCACTTTTACAAAAATGCCTACAATTTTCTTTATAAATTCTCACATCTTAAGCAATAATTGTTTCGTTTTACGCCTGTTTTATGTAACTGTCATATTATTTTTGGCATTTTTCAATTTTTAATGATAGTACATTTAAAAAGTAATGCCAACTTTGTGGAAAACCAAATTTTCAAAGAAAAAAATTCTAGTTTTCATAGTGACTTTTTTAAACTGTGAATGGATAGCACTTTCACCTTCAAAATGACACTTATCACACGATTTGATTAAACCTAAAACAATCCTTTAGTCTTTAGCTATGCCTTGCAAGCCGTGGGTAAAATGGCACTTTACCAACACGGTGAAGTTGCAACAAGCTCTTTACCCACGGGTCGAAGTTAGCGTTACTCGCAGAAAATGACAGAAGACATTTTGTGTATTTATTTTAGTTGTCAAAAACGTATAATTTGGTGTCTTTTATTAATAAAAATGAGTTCTAATTAAAGTTGCAGTGAAAAGTTAAGTATATGTTTACATGTTTTAATAATTAACGCCATTGCAAATGTTGTTAGTGTTAGTTTTTACGGATGTCAACAAGATTGTTAAAAAACGCGCGGTTAAAGCTAAAACCGTTAGTAGTTTTTGGATATTTTCATGATTTTAGACAGTAGTTAGTATAGCAGAGGCAGGATTTTGATTTAACATAAACGTTTATTGAATATTACAACATGTTACTTCATTTCTACTTTTAAAATGTTTTTTCTAACCTAACTTTACTTCAAGTCGAACATTTAGTCCTTTAAAAAGCCCGATATTGCTTGATTTTGGGGTCGTAGAAAAAGTATAATTTATGTTTTTTTCGCCAGCAGGCACGGTGTCGAGGTAAGTATCACTGCATCTCACCAAAGTGACCCGGGTTCGAACCAGGGAGTGATCCAAAAATGAAAAAAGTCTGCTGGTAACATTTACTGGTGGGATAAATGTTTCTAGTGATGCCTTCGTTCGGAAGACGAAGTAAAAGATGCGGTACTGTGTGCACATGTGCATGTAAAAGAGCTCTACCCATCTTTGAGAAAGAAAGGAATACGACAAAATTTCTCGGTTGGGGGAAGTCTCACTCAGAGCATCGGTATTAAGCCATAGTTGCAGAAACAGACCGATGTAAAATAAGTTAATAAAAAAAAAAATATTTTTTTCTTAGCACAATGTAAGAGTTCTCAAGGGGAAGGTATTTTAAAAAATAAATGCATCACTAACTTCTTAATATGCACATTTTTGGGGGTAATTTTCAAAATTTATGCTTTTTTTTAGAATCTAAAAAAAAGCAGTTTGTGAATTTTTAAAGACGTTAACCCCTCGTTTAGCGGAATTTCAGAGTAACCGACAATACAGCATTAGTGAGTGAAATGCTATCAAGCTAGCAAGGTCTCAGTGGCCTGTGGCATCGAGCTACACAACGATGCGATGTATCAACCAAGGAAGAATGAACTTCAATGGATTACCATTTACCATTACTTTTCTTGAATAGTTGCATGGCTTACGTAAATTAAATTGGATTTAAATAACCTTCTTATAGTTCTTATGCCTGCACACCGCCACTATAAGGCTGCGTATTTTCGCTATCTTCCTAAAAAAAAAGAGGGATTCTGCCGACAGGGATTAAAAATACGACATCTTCCTAAAAATAGAGAAAACAAAAAGAAGAAACATAACTTATCTTTTGTTACATTTGTACATGCACTTCATTAAATTTACTATTTATAGGTTAAGTTACTTCGTAATTAATTATATTGCTATGTAAATAATTAATTAAATTACAGTACGTATAGGTTAGATTAGAATTGAAGCCATTAAGGTTAAGTTTTTAAAAAATCGCGCGCAAATAGCGTCTCCCACATTTTCTGCCATCTATTTTGACCGCAGAAAAAATGACTCTCGGCAGGGTCTGCTGCAACCGATTATACGACATGGCAGAGTCTCTTATCTTCCGGCAGAGTCCCGCATTAGGCAAAAATACGCAGCCTAATGTCTACTCTACACGTAGCTTCTTGCCAGCTTCTAGAAGCTAGCTTCTTCGCTGCTACTGGAGGATTTAAATGTTTTAAGTATGCGCGCGCAAAAGAAGTTAAAATAAATCAAGCACGGTTTGATTTCTTTTAGCTTCCTTTGCGCGCGCATACCTAAAACATTTGAATCCTCCAGTAGCAGCGAAGAAGCTAGCTTCTAGAAGCTGGCAAGAAGCTACGTGTAGAGTAGACATAAGTCCTCTCTACTCTCTGTACCTACAAAGTCTTGAGTTATTTGACATTTTTATGATTCTTGAGGTAGCATGGGTTAATTACAGACTTGTCGGCTTTTGTACAACTATCAGGATCTTGAACTTAATCAGAGCGATTCGCAATTACATAAGCTATAGAATGAATAAAAGTCTCAAAATCGGACATATTTTTTTTTATTTTACGGAGAATAATTCTGTGGTAAATAGGCAAAAGGGGATAAGTATAAAACTGTCATTTATACATGTCACTATAAAAATGATTATCTTGCAAATATTAAACAATATTAATGCAATACTGAGAAGCTAGCTGAAAAAATAGGTTTAAAAGTACGTATATGGCTGATCCAAATTGTAAATATCTAAATGTTTCCATTAAAATTCGGTGTACGAAAAACACATTTTTTTAAATGTCAAAAATACTTATTCCGTTTTGCTTCCCTACCACAGAATGTTTTTAATTCGAATAAACTCTGAGTCCATACTGAATTTGTAATGATGTGGCCGAACGGCATAACAAATTATGTTTATTCGAATTAAAAACATCTATCATGCAGTAAATAATTATTCTCATATTGTTTATTGATCTTTTTTCTTGGGTGTAAGTACCTTTTTTAATCCTAAATGTTTCGTATATTTCCTGAGTCCATGAAAAAAAGAGGGTTGTTTTTGCTGAAATTTAGGCAATCAATATTACATAACCACAGTTTCTATGCTTCGCGACACTATTCTTTAAGCTTACAGGGCTATACAGATTGTCCAAAAAATGGCGCATAAACGCGATGGTACGTTGTTGGAGCATGTTTTGGGAGCCCCAGAAAATTGTTAAATAAAATCTCCCTTAAAAATATTCTCCGAAATATAAGGCCCCACAGTGCGAAACTTTAAACGCTTATATCTTAAAAATAACAGCTTATATTAACGAAAGAAATGGCTAAATACAAAGGCACAATCAATCTAAAATTATTTTACCATTTTTTAATCATTTATATGGTAAAATTACATTTTTATGATCAATTTAATTTAACAAAAATTTTATGAAATGAAGCTGACAACAATGTCAATATGATCTAATGCAAAATGTATGCTCAAGAATCTAGATGAGTTTTTAAGACGTATTTTACAAACTGTGTTGTCGAACTTATGCATCTTTGTTCGCATGTTTCTCGATGAGTATAATAGATGGATTTTTTTGACAAGTTTCTAGGGATCCACGAGAATGCCCCAAGAGCGTACCATCGCGTTTATGCGCCATTTTTTGGACACCCTGTATTTACGAAACGAAGCAATTTAAAAAAAATGTGTCCGGTTTAATCGACTTATTTGGCTTTAGGGAATATGTTCTTAAGTCATTGAATTTTACCAATGGGGCTGCCAGAATATTTTTTATATTTTAGCGGAATACTTGTCCATTCATTCTATGGCGTCTGTTATGTTATATCTATGATTTAGAAGCACACTATAAGAAAGAGTGTTGGACAGGTCAGCCTGGCAGGTTGGGAGGACATACGCACAGACAGACAGACGGACGGACAGCAAGGTGTGTAAAAACGGGGCGGTTATAGGTACCCTACACGAGAACATCAAAGGTGGCGACCGCCAACCGCTCTATGATCACGAATTTATAAACTCTCTTTGATGATCGGCCCACTTGATACACCTCATTGCCGCTCACAACACTCTCTGATGCCATCCAACAAACTACGAAACCTGTCCAAGTCTCTTCATTTTTTATGAAACACTTTTACCTCATTTTTTAAGCAATTAAACAGAATACTGCATGCGGTTATACAGGGTGCAACAAAGTTTAGAGTAATATTCTACATACAGTCCAAAAATTGGTTCAAAAACGCAATGTTTAAGGATTCGTGAAAAATGTAAAATAAATCCATCGGTTGTATTCATAGAGAAAAATGCGAACAAAGTTGCATAAGTTTGGCAACTTTAATTCTCATCTAGATTTTTGATCATACATTTTCATTGACATTGTTCTCAGCTTCATTTCATAAAAATTTGGTAAAAACTAAAAAGATATGTATTATTTCATTTATATGTCAAATTGGAGGTTTATGCCAAAATTTGAAGCATTTTACTGCGAATTATACTGGAAATCACCCGATGGCAACAACCTGAGTTGAAATTTCCCGTTGGCAAGCACTGACAGCGAATTAATTTACCTGGATAGAAGTCAAAGTTATATTTTTGTTAATTTTGTCAAAAATTGCTCATTTGGTTAGTCGTATTGAGTGTTTAAATTAAATTAATGTTATTTTTTTGGGTAAGTAGTATTTTTAAATGAAATAATGGTGTCGAATAGCCCTCGTGCTCTTAATAAATTTTCGATTTTATTAAAACTCAAGCTTGTTGAATACGCAGTGTCCCTTAAAAGTAAAGTATTTTCTTTTAATTATAATTAGACAACACCCTTACTTCTGCGGGACATTACTATGCAACAAGCACTCGTTCATTTTATAATGGAAAATTCATAGAGCGCTTGTACTATTACTACTGATCATAAAAATGTAATTTGACCATTTAAAAGACAAACAAATGTTATAGTAATTTTAGATAGATGGTGCCTTTAGCACAGTTTTTTTATTCGTTAATATGTGCTGTTATCTTTAAGCTATAAGCGTTTAAATTTGCAGTTTGGGGCCTCATATGTATGCGAATTTTTCTTAACAATTTTCTGGGAATCTCTATAATGCCCAAATTGTTTGTTGCATACAGCCCCCAAAAATGGTCAATTTAAGTAATTAGTAAGCAAGAAAAACTCCTTCACAATTTTTTTCCTCACTGTATACTGTTTCCAAATAGAGTAAACTTATTGTCTAGCCTAATGAAAAGTATAAAGTACTATCGTGGACATGGAATTTAAAACGATTATTTATCAGCCACCTTTGATTTTTTTAATTTTACTTTATTGTGAATGGGTTTTTTTATGTCAGTTTTCGAATGTTATTTTGACAACAAATGCGTCAAATGTATTTTATTAAAATAAATTATGTAAAATGTGCTGCCGGCGAGAAAAAAAGTAAGAAGATATTTCCTTTTTTAAATAATTTTGTTTTAGGATAACAATAAGGCTCTAATCTTCGTAAAACATCAGAAAAATGTTTCTAGTTAATGTCCACTTCGCATAAAACTTGAGATGTTTAAGCCACTATTTTGACCATATTTACAATGCTAAAATTGATCGGTTTAAATTCCATGTCCACGATAGTATGTTTTAAACATTTTTGGTTAATCCTTAAGCGTATATAATATTTAGTCTGTGTCAGCAGAGTCAACGCCTGCTGCAATAGCTTGCCGGTCGACCGCAACAACACTGCTATTTTCTTCGGCAAACAATTAAGTTTCGCACTTTTGATTATGCTGTTTATGTTTGCAGAATGTTTGTCATTTGTCACTTTAGGTAGTTTGTTTGGCGGTTAGTTCAGTTTTACTTTTTTTGCTGTGGATCTTTATGGTCGGAATAATCACTTAAATAAATAAAAATAATGGACCTGTTTCACAAGTAACAAATTTTAATTTTTTTGGTTTAAAATAAAAAGTTGACTTGGGCATGAGCTTTTACTAAAAATCTCTAGTTTATCTAGTGGCCAGTTTAGATTTTCATGCACTCATAATTTTAAATTTTTGGATTATTTCCCCTCAATTTTGGGTTGTTTCCCTTTAGCCCACTTCAACTATTCTAAGGTGTAGCACATTGCTTGAAAACTCCAACCAATTTTTGTTCTAGGTAGAAGTTAAAAATAACAAAGATTTTTTCGTCGGCATTAGAAAATGTATACGACACTTCATAATGGGCGTAAATATTTTATAAGATAAAGCGAATACCCTTGTTTGTTTAAAATGAATAAATGAGAACCTGAAATGGCACTTTTAACTTTCATGCAACAAAATTTAAACGTTTAATCATTGTTTTTTATACTCACGACTTTGAATTAACTTTTAATATTTGCGTTTTATAATAAGCACATTATAAAACCAAAAATTTGGTTTTTTAAAGTTTCTGAATTGCTTCATTATTAAACCCAAAATTTTATTTTATAAGGTTGGTTGTCCAAATGCAAAAAGATGAATTCTTCTTTTGCAAGGTACTTTTTATTTACAAATTTTACTATTATAAACTATGAAAATCCAAGTTTATAACTTCGGTTTATTCGGCAAAAAATTTCCAGAATACTATTCTAACATAGGCTGACCGGTTTCGGTTCTATTTGAACCAGCATCAGAGCCAACTAAAATAGGTTTTTATGAGAAACATAAGTAAAAATCTTAAAAAACTAAAATTACCTTTGAAAGTTATTGGAGTAAAATTTTGCGTATGGCAAAGGGTTTTAGCATCCCCAGTGGTCAAAACTCCATTTATTTTTCTTGATTTCATAAAATTAAAGTTCTTGAGTGAAAAATAAATAAGAATAATAAAATTTTATGAAATCAAGAAAAATAAATGGAGTTTTGACCACTGGGGATGCTAAAACCCTTTGCCATACGCAAAATTTTACTCCAATAACTTTCAAAGGTAATTTTAGTTTTTTAAGATTTTTACTTATGTTTCTCATAAAAACCTATTTTAGTTGGCTCTGATGCTGGTTCAAATAGAACCGAAACCGGTCAGCCTATGTTAGAATAGTATTCTGGAAATTTTTTGCCGAATAAACCGAAGTTATAAACTTGGATTTTCATTTACAAGATAAACGGCAAGTGGAATAACACCTACGTATTATAAACTATCGGGGGACATAGTTTTTTAGTAGAGGGAATAACTAGAAGAATTGGAGACACGATATCAACGGTTGCATTTTCTCAAAAACGCCTATTCATTCAGTATTAAGTGAGTAAAGTTTACCAATGTCATTATTCAATATGTCTGACTTAAATTTACTTTCTACTTCAAAGTGTCAATGTTGCGAATCCAATAAAAATAAAATTTTAAGTTAAGTCTTAAATTTAAGTAAAAAATGCTATTTAATAAATTAAATGAAAAAAAAACTAGTGTAAAAAAACTCGTTTTATAAGGCGTTTTTTAGCCTACTATTTTTTATACAGTCGAAAGAAACAAAAATTCTATAGCAGTTATTATTTAATTTGTGAGGACTTCAGTTTTAAATGAACACTCTATAGAGCCTGACGATCTTAAATAAGGAAACCCTAAAAAAATGTTATTAAAGTGTTAAATTCTCCCCTGGGGCAAATAAGTACCTCATAATTATTAGGCATCAGAGCCAGAGATATAAAAGTCAGTAAAAATTAAATTTAAGTTTGGTGTGGTGGCCAGATGCATTTTTCTTGGAATTGGTCCCTTTTTAAGAACGCATTGATGGTCAGATGGTTGGTATACTGGAGGTATTTAGGTACATTATAGAGGTATAGATACTAAATTGGGCGGGCAAGCGTCAATCTTCGAAGTTATGGTAATCAGTTCCGTATAATTCTTAGTAGGTACCTAAAAATCGTTGACCCGATCACAAATCTTAAGCATCTGCTTTCTTCAATTGTTGTATATTTCCAGAAAAACCAATAGTTAATTTTTATATGCATTATCATTAACTTTTGTACGAGTTTGTGCTTATCGCTCCACATGAGTAAATCTATGCGCCATTTTAGGGACACCCTGTATAATCGAGTAAACAAATTTGGAGCGCTAAAACACCTAAACTAGTAGTCAAAAATATGCAGACAATTTGATATCTTAATTTATTAAATTAAAAGTTTATAGAAATTCGAGATTGGAATTAAAAACTATCGATAGAAATATTTGCTTATATGAAACATCAACAAATAATGAAACACAAACCCCGTGAGTACATAGGTAATATAATTCTTAATGTTTAACTGTTTAAGTTAACATTTATATTATTTATAATATCCAACTGTACGGTGTGTTTGAAACTCAGTTTGAAAAGATAAACCAATATTGATTATTAACTATAATAACAATAAATATCAGCGTGAGACCTTTTATTGGTTGAGTAAGCACTCTTTAAATACCATGATTCACGTATGAAAACAGATATAATATATAAATGCCGTTTCTTCTTGCCGCCGACAATTTATATTAACTTACTTAGAAATATCATCTTAAAGTTAAACCGAAGTCAAATTCCAAGTAAGCAACTAAGGTCATTACATTTTCTGTTTTTACTGATGTTTTTATGAAACAATTTAAATTTTCAGTTTTGAAGTAAGGGAATTGTGGTTAAAGTGGCAAAACGACATAGTCAATTCACAATTAAAAAAAAGCAGAGCAGGCGAGCCACAGGGTGACAGATTTTACCCTGTATATTCTCATTAATGTCACTTGTGTTTGCTAGTTATGTAGGAAAAGTCAAAAAAATTAAAAAATGTATTTAAAAACATGTTCAGGGCATCTAAATCAAAAACAATGGTTTCAACATATACAAATACAAAAAAATTTATTTTTTTATAAAATTACTTTATAATGCACTAAATCATTAAACCTTTTAAAGATTTACCCAAAATAGAAATTATTTATGTAAGTACTCACTCTTAAGAAGTCATTTTAGGTATCATAGAACAAATTAGCACTTTTACAAAAACTACAATTTTCTTTATAAATTCTCACATATCAAGCAAAAATTGTTTCGTTTTTCCAATTTTTACGCCTGTTTTATGTAACTGTCATATTATTTTTGGCATTTTCCACTTTTTAATGACAGTAAATTTGAAATGTAAGGGCAACTTTGTGGAAAATTCAACTTTTCAAAGAAAAAGACTCTAGCTTTCATAGGTGACTCTGTTTATTTTTAACTGTGAATGGATAGTAGTGTCAATATAGAATAATTGGTGGCTTTTAAAAATTCCGCTTTTATTCTTTTAACATCGCCAAATGACTTCTAAGATTGTGAAAAAGTTTGGTAGTCGTATTGCATACCTAGGAAAATTGTTTAAAAAAATTCATGTGTTATATTCACTGAACGAACAAAGTTGCATTAATTCGGCAACACAGTCTAGGAAAATACATCTAAAAATCACATCTATGAGTCTTGATCATACACTTTTGCATTAGATTTTATTGACATTGTTGTCAGCTTCATTTCATGAACATTTTGTGAAATTGAATTGATTATAAAAATGTAATTTGACCATTTAAAAGATAAACGAATGGTGAAATGGTTTAAGATAGACTGTAGTTTTGTATTAAACCATTTTTTTCGGTAATTTGTTCTGTTATCTTCAAGGTATGAGCGTTCAAAGTTTTGCACTTTGGACCCTAATATCTCCAAGGGTGTATGAGAAGGATTTTTTTTAACATTTTTCTAGGGACCCCTAGACATGCCCGAACAACGTACTATCGTGGACATGGAATTTAAAACGATTTTTTATCAGCCACCTTTGATTTTTTGAATTTTACTCTAGTGTGATAGGGGTTTTTTTATGTCAGTTTTCGAATGTTATTTTGTCAACAAATGCGTCAAAATTATTTTATTAAAATAAATTATGTAAAATGTGCTGCCGGCGAGAAAAATAGTAAGAAGATATTTCCTTTTTTAAATAATTTTGTTTTAGGATAACAATAAGGCTCTAATCTTCGTAAAACATCAGAGAAATGTTTCTTGTTAATGTCCACTTCGCATAAAACTTGAGATGTTTAAGCCACTATTTTGACCATATTTACAATGCAAAAATTGATCGTTTTAAATTCCATGTCCACGATAGTACCATTGCGTTTATGTGCCAATTTTTGGATACCCTGTACTTTGCATTTACAATTTTGTCTGCGAAGAGTATAATATCGGCCTCTGACTAGCCATTATGAATGAGACTGTTTAACATATGATAAAATCAAATTCTTTAGAGCATGCTGGTATGCATCGTCACTTTAATATTTGTAAGATATGGAATTCCTTAACGGTCTAATAAATCGACTCAAACTCAAACATTGCTTTGGTTGAAATTTAAAACTTTTCCAAAGGCGTGAACATCGATTTGTGTCCATTCTTTTGTTAAAATATTGTTTGGTGGTTATTGAATGGTCAAAAATCAGTGGCGTATTTAAAATTTGAGGGGCCCCCCCGCAAAAAAATTATGGGGCCCTAAAAATGGCGCCGCAGGCAAATTTTTTTGAATTTTTACAGATTTTAAACGCTAAAACACCATTTTTGTAGTTATTTTTTTTAGTTCGGGGCCCCTAAAAAATCCTAAATGCCCGGGGCCCCCCCGCATTGCGGGGTCTGCGGGGGTACTAAATACGCCACTGTCAAAAATGTTATAATATAAAATCGTACTGTAACTTGGAGACAAGGAATTTAAATCAGGATGTAAAATGAAATATTTTTGTGTAACTAGAGACATGAATCTGAAATAACGACCAATGATGAGAGAATTAAATAGATGGAGCATCATTTAAATACGTAGGCACAATATTTGGGTAGATGATAAACACTTGCAAGTAAGGGGAAGATGTTGATGTTGCCCCCTCTCCACGCTAACTTGTGTATACGTTTAACATTACAATACCGTATTATTTTCAAGGGATACATTTATTTTAAAATAGTCTTTAATTTTAAAGCAAAATTCATGATTAAGGTAAATTCACATTCAAGCGTTTTTTACGCGAACGCGAGGTAAAATTTGGTACGCCTTCTGAAACAGAAATTAGCATCCTATTTTTGTGTACAAAAAAGCAACATGTGTTGTCGCTACTATTCGCCGTCGCCAATGGAGCTTTTTAACCTCACATTTGTAAATTTGTATGTAAGTTTTTCGTAAACAAACCAAATTTTTAAGAAAAAGAAAGATATTTGTACATTAAATGGTAAATGTCAGTGTTTTACAATGCAATATCATAAAAAAGACAAAATTAAAGAAATTTACCAGTTGGTGTTATGATTCTTGTCAGCCTATCAAAGATAAGGTAAACATAAACACTTTTTCTAACGCTCTAAAAGGTTTGTTTATCAGTTTTCCAAATCATTTTGGTGTATATCACATCTATTTAATTCTCTGATCATTGGTAGCAACGGATTCATATTTTAGCTTTTTTTTAACTGCACTGTTATTAAGCTGATAAACTAAAATTCTTTGGTTAAAAACTATTCCCGAATAATAGATTAATATATAATAGTTTTTGGGTTTTTGTAAAACAACATTTTTATACATCAAAATTATGAAAATGCTAAAGTTCTATTTTTTTCACTTAGGAAATTATTTGGAACTTAACAAATCACCAAAAAGACATCAGTTTATTAGTTTCCAAGTTTAAAAAGCCTTTAGAAACCAAAAATACAATTTTATTTAGCAACAAAGCAAATTTTGAGTACCTCTGGTAATGATTTCTAACCTCAAATTTAACTTAAATTGCTCGAAAATCGACAGTAATTTCAGCAATTCACTGTTATTTTTCCAAAAACATCTTCCTTAACTAATACTTTACAAAATATCAACGCTAAATAAACCGAAAACTTACCTTTAAAAACACCAATGCAATCCAAACACAAAATCCAAATATTATATCCAAGTTACATTCGAAATTTTGTCAACAAATAAACTAAACTTTTTAAACACAAATTTACAGTTGGTAGATAAACTCTTGATGAAATTAAAACAAAAACCAACAATTTTTAACACAAACTTGTAAAAACACAGTTTTTAATAATAAACAAGGATTTTATAAACAGGCACTGGTAAAATCACATCTATGCTGTTAGGCCGCCATTGGAGTTTATAAAAAAAGCAAAGCACTGTTTGCTGGTGGCGCCACCATGCGGTTGACGTGTTGCGCAGTTGGCTGCACTGCTTTGACGCTATTACAGGAATCTTTAATAGCAGAACTCTTTAACTACAGAAATCTGTTTTGTTTTGTTTGAAAAGCTTGCCGTTAGATGTCACTACCCGTTTTAATACCAAAAACTGCATAATTTAATAGTTTTTTAAACTTTTAATGCATTATGCACTTTTTAATGCGTATGCATTTGATTTTAATAGATGTATAACTAGTTTCCTGTGTGTAATTTACAAATTCCTTCCCTAAATTACCTCGACAAGAGCACTTAATTTTGAATTAAATTGAACTGGCCTTAAACATGCAATAAAGTAGTAAAAAAAGTTTACAAAACTTTGTACAATGCATAAAACGCTTGTAAAGTGTTTATTTAAATTGTTTCCTAGTTTATGCATGCTTATTTGTGATTATTGATTAGTTGAAATAACCACTTGAGCTCTGAAATGGTTATTAAAATGGAATTAAAAATAGACACGCTGATGATGGATAATCAATTATTATTAGTTGATTTTAAATTTTATATAATTTGTAAAATCTTAGTTATTTTTAACAATAACGAACAACGTAATAACTTTTTTGCAAATAATTTTTATTTTTCTGTAAAATAAAGTTATTTTTAACTAATTTTAAAGACTTTAGTTATTGCAAATATTAAAACATAGAGTTTTATAAGGAACGTTTTATAGCACGCGTCCAGGTTTGAAAAAAGACCCGCGCAGCAGCGAGTTCTCCAATGGACAAGTTCTAAAAAACGCCTTATAAAACGAGTTTTTTATACTATTTTTTATATTTGCTTCATTCAATTTATTAAAAAGCATTTTTAATTTAAATTAAAAACTTAATTTTATCTTTATTGGATTGGCAACATTGACATCTTGAAGTAAAAAGTAAATTTAGACCAGACATATTCAGCCTAATTCTATATGCATTGAGATTGATGTCAACATTGAGATATTGACATAAAAATGACAACCGACAGACATTTCAACACTAGGTCAACTTTTTCAATTCTTTAACGGTTGAGTTCATCTTAATGTTGATTTAAACTTGACTTGAAGTCAAGTGACCTTGATAATGTAAAGATTGAGACTATTTTGCGATTCTGTAAGAGCTTTTTCAATTGACTTTAGGTAAAAGATTAAGATTCGTTAATTGAGATGAAGCAAGTTTCCAAACCACCTTGCTGAGGAAGTTGACTTTATTAAAATTTTATAAAAATTAAATTTTTAGGTTGTCTCAGGGCATTTTTTAAGTGGGTGGGCAAATGTAATGATCTGGATAAATCGAGTGACCGGGGGGGTCGCTGCAGGGGTCCGGGGGGCGACAGCTTTCTGGCAGTTTGGCGCCGCAGGCGAAATTTTTTTTAGGATCAAGATTAAACGTTTTCCAAACAATCCAAGTAAAAAAAAGTAAAATTTTGGTTTTAAAAGTTTAGTTTTTTTTTTATTTATAAGCGTTTTTTTTTGTTTTGATTTTTTTTAAGAATTTTTTTTTTTAATTTTTAAATTTTTTCTTGGGTTGTTGCTCACTGCGTGGGTAAATCTTTTAAGAGGGTGGGCGCTTGCCCACATAACTACTACTTAAAAAATGCCCTGGAATAAGTAAAGAAATGATGCACTGGGTGTTGGGGGAAATAACTCCTCACTTGAGAGACGCACAGCGGGTGACATTCCTAAAGTAACAAGGATAAGTAAATTGCAATTTGTATGTAGCATTGCAGTTTATGGTAAGGGTGGTACCAAACGGAAGTGGGGCAGGACTTCTTGATCAGCATGTCTCAAAGTTCGGTTAGTAGGTGCTTCTCCGAAGTATCCGATATGCTATTGTTCGTCACTTGGGGCATTTGGTACATTTTCCATCTAAGTACTCCAGAGGAGAGAGCAGAAGAGAAAATACAGCTTATTTTTTTAAATAGCATGAAACATTTAAGAATCTCAATCATGTAATTTATTCAGTCTTAGCAAAACTCAAGCAAACTGTCGTCGTCGTAGGTACCTACTAAGCTTTAATTAAACCACAGATGTAAAATAAATATATTTCTATAAATTAAACACACTTAGTGAGGTTATGTTTATAGGTGTTTTGAACTATCAGCAGTGTTGCCAGCTTCATATGTTGAGATTCAAGTCAATCTATTAATTTCAACATTTTTCATCTCAAGATCAAATACAGAATACCAAATAATCTCAATGTTGAGTTAAAAGTCAATAAAGTTAACTTAAGATGAAGTCAACATATATAAATGTATATAGTTATAGAATCAGACTGATTGAATAATGACATTTGTAAACTTTACTCACTTAATACTGAATGAATAGAGGTACGTGACGCCAGCGACGCCACTTCAATTTTTTTGAAAAAAAACTATACCATCATTTAGTGCTATATTTGTTCTAATTTGTTCCGTAAAAATTTTAATTTGTTCCGCCCCCCTTGACCCCCAAAAACGCAATTTTCAAATGGCGTCGCCAGCGTCAAAAAAAACCCCACTTTGTTCAAATTAAATGATTTATGTTTTAAATGATAGATTTTAATTTGTTCTATTTGTTCTGCTATTTGTGCTAATTTGTTCTGGCCCCCAAGTCAGAAAAAAAGTCCCCCAAAGATTCGCACTCCCCAACGCCACTTGCACCTATTTTTGTTTTTCTGGTATTTTTAAATAGATAAATATCGGAGTAAATTTGTTCCGTTAAAATTTTTAATTTTGTAATATTCTACAACCCCCAAAAAAATTAAAAAAGATCATCAATTTTGGTCAAATGTCGATGAAAGTATGAACTACTATTTGCCAAGTAGGCTAGATGCATTCAAGATGTCGAAACTCAGCTGTTTGTCAGTGGCGCATCTAGGGGTTGAAGGTTCCTTATAATAAAATTCAAACATTTTATGCCAAGCACTTTTAAACATTCACAATAAAAATAAGCTGGCATCTTGTAAGAATTAAAAGGCAAACAAAGAGCCTGAGACATGTATTTTGGAATTTTATTATAAGGAACCAGGGTTGGGAACGATTACTTTGAAAGTAATCGATTAATGATTACGATTACTTGTAATCAGTGAAGTAATCACAGATGATTACTTGCGAAGTTTTGTCTAATGTAATCGATTAATGATTACGATTACTTTTAGAAATATGTAATCATGATTACGATTACTTCAAAAAAAATTTGATTACTTTCATGATTACTTTTTTGGCGCGAAATTCAAAATTATTTTAATTTTTGGCGCTAAGTTTAAAAAAAATTATCTAGTATATTTGTGCAACGTCATCTTTAGAAGGGATTTCAAAAAAGGCCACTGAACCTAGTGTCACTGTGTCAGATATAAAACTACTAGACTCATGGTCTAGAAGCACCTAAATAAATTCTTAGGTCCATTCTATTCACCTACTTTTAGCCAATCATGTCAGTTAAAATTTAAAATATCCATCAGTTAACAGGAATTAAAAGTAGGTGAAAAAAATTGACATCACACCACCACACACCAGCAATGGCGAACGAACGGCATCAGACACCGAATCAACGCACCACGCGGAACAAGAAGGAACAGTCGACAGAAGTGAGGACGCGGCGCCCTCTAGCAGAGTAGCAGACATTATTTTTATTTGCGACATTAGAACGTGACACGTTTCTTTACTTAGTATAATGTATAGGTACCGTCTAACAAACTGTGGAGGTGGCACTTAAAAAATAAGGCTGCAGCTGTTTTTTTATTCGTTTGAAAATGCGGTTCACAAAAGTAATCGATTTCAAAAAAATAAGTTTAGAAAGTAATCAATAAAACCATGATTATGATTAATGATTACAAGGAGAAAGTAATCATGATTACGATTACATTTAAATTTTTTAAAAAATGTAATCGATTATGATTATTGATTACTTCAAATGTAATCGATTACTGTAATCGATTACTTTTAGAAGTAATCGTTCCCAACCCTGTAAGGAACCTTCAACCCCTAGATGCGCCACTGACAAACAGCTGAGTTTCGACATCTTGAATGCATCTAGCCTACTTGGCAAATAGTAGTTCATACTTTCATCGACATTTGACCAAAATTGATGATCTTTTTTGATTTTTTTGGGGGTTGTATAATGTTACAAAATCAAAAATTTTAACGGAACAAATTTACTCCGATATTTATCTATTTAAAAATACCAAAAAAACAAAAATAGGAGCAAGTGGCGTTGGGGAGTTCCAATCTTTGGGGGCTTTTTTTCTGACTTGGGGGCCAGAACAAATTAGCACAAATAGCAGAACAAATAGAACAAATTAAAATCTATCATTTAACACATAAATCATTTAATTTGAACAAAGTGGCGTTTTTTTGTGACGCTGGCGACGCCATTTGAAAATTGCGTTTTTGGGGGTCAAGGGGGGCAGAACAAATTAAAATTTTTACGGAACAAATTAGAACAAATATAGCACTAAACAATGGTATAGTTTTTTTTCAAAAAAATTGAAGTGGCGTCGCCAGCGTCACGGAGCTAATGAATAGGCGTTTTTGAGAAAATGTAGCCGTTGATATCGTTTTTCCAATTCTTCTAGTTATTCTCTTTACAAACAAACTATGTCCCCCAATAGTTTATAATAGTAAAATTTGTAAATAAATAGTACCTTGCAAGAAAAGAATTCATTTTTTTTGCATCTGGAAAACCAACCTAATAAAATAAAATTTTGGACTTAATAATAGGCAATTAAGCAACCTTAAAAAACCAAATTTTGGGATTGATAATGTGCTTATTATACAGGGTGTCCAAAAAATGACGCATAAAAGCGATGGTACGTTGTTGGGGCATGTTTAGGGAGCCCCAGAAAATTGTTTAAAAAAATCTATCTCATATACCCTCGGAGATATATTGCTCCAAAGTGCAAAACTTGCTATATCTTGAACAGCACATATTAGCAAAAAAATGGTTTAATACAAAGCATCAGTCTATCTTAAACCATTTGGTTATTTTTTAAATGGTCGAGTTACATTTTTATAATCAATTTAATTTTACAAAATTTTCATGAAATGAAGCTGACAACAACGTCAATAAAGTCTAATGCAAAAGTGTATGATCAAGACTCATAGATGGGATTTTTAGATGTATTTTCCTAGACTGTGTTGCCGAACGTATGCAACTTTGTTCGCATTTTTCTCGATAAATATAACAGATGGTTTTTTTTGACAATTTTCTAGGGATTCTTGAGAATGCCCTAAGAGTGTACTATCGCGTTTATGTGCCATATTTTGGACACCCTGTAGAACGCAAATATAAAGAATCTTTTTAGCAATAAGTAGAAAATGTAATGAAGTGCTTTGACTAAAAGTCTCTTCCGGTTTATAATTGAAAATCGGAAGTGGTAGGGGACAAAATAACAAAACAATAACGCCACTTCTAAGCGCGGGGCAAGGCATACTATGATTCTATTACCAGGAAACACGAACATACGAACAACATCGCATTTTCAATTGTTTTCACATTAAGTATAAACTTTATTTACCATCAATTGTCATTGTTGAGCGCAAAGCCAGCGTGATCAATTTTAATTTTATTAATCAATTGAGTCCAATATAACTTAAAATAAACAATAATTTACAATGTAAAAACGAATCGTTTAATAAAAACAAATTATTTTACGTTATTTTTAACTTGCAAATTATGAATAATGAAACAATTGTGACCAGTTTGTTGTTGCTTAATTATTTAAACAAATTAAAATGTTACGGAACGCAAAATCAAGATCTAAGAGTGTGGACAGGAATTTAAAAAATAGTGCTAGTTCGTCGAAAAATAAGAAATTGGAGGATTTAATTTTGCCAACTGCGAGGTTGAAATTTTGTCCTGATCAATTACAAAATTTAAATTACATTTTTAACGCTAAATTGTTAGAAAAACACCAAAATGGTAAGTTAAACAAATAATTAACTTGTTTTGTTATCAAAATTTAGTACCCAAATGATTTTTTTCACTTTCCTCATTTTTGAAAAAATAAAAAATTAGCTTGATCATTTTTGTCTTTAATAATTATACTCCTCGCAGACAAAGTCGAAAACGAGGAGTATATTGTGAATGTTTTGAAAATTCTAAAATCGTCAAAAATTGTCGTAGAGCAAAAATTCTTACAGATTTGTGCGTTTCGTCGAATTTTGAACAACTTTCAAAAAATCCGTCCGTCCGTCCGTCTGCCACGTTTTTTGTAAACACGATAACTTAAGAACGAAATTCCCAATCGTGTTCAAATTTGCAGGAAAAATTGTTCTCAAAAAAATCTTGGTTGGGATTGTTATTTGAAAAAATTGGATAATAACAAGGGGGGTAAAGGGGCCCCCAAACTGGTAAAAAATTCATATTTCAGTTATTATAAATTTAAGAAAAAAAAATTCCGTAATATTAAAGCCCTTTTAACTCTTTACAAAAATTATTCTAAAGCTTTTTTGATCCGACCCCCCATTAGCCCCCCAATTAAAAAAAACGCCGTATTTTCGTTATTCTTTGATTTACTAAAAAAAATTTCTTCCAAAAAATTAAAGAAAATGTCATTCTGTATTTAAACTAATTTTTCAAATTTTTTTTTGTTAAGTTACTAGGGGAGAAAAGGCTAAAAGAAAGATTTTTAGTAATAAAAATGTTCTAAGTCCCATAAGTCTTGACCTTGGTCTAGGTGGCTTTGCAAAAACATTCGAAACACAGTAGCATCTTTCAAAGTCAAATTAAATCCTTAAACGTCAGTGTCAGAATTCATATTGATGCTCTTCGCTAATAAATATTTTTTTTGCGAAAGAAAGTTAATAGTTTGACCTCTTCGCAGATTTTTTTTTAAATAAAAAAAATATTGTGATTAATTACTGCGATCGGAGGAGTGTCCTATTAAATGTCGGGATTTTATAACAAAACCTAACCCACTCAATGATCTAACCTATTCACTGATCTAACCCATTTCTAGTTTTTGTCTCTCATGATTCAAGTTTGTATTTATTTATTTTTGTTATCAGAAGAACAAATTTTGTTGGCCAAATCTGTCGTGGAAAGATTAGTTCAACGTCTTTTATGTGAAGCTGGAACAACAGATTCAAGATTTGCTTCCAAATTTTTGATAAGCAATAATGAAAGATCGAATGAGGTAAGTTTTTTTAAAGGGTCAAAATTGACCAATTTTTTTTTTTAATTCAGCAAAAATAATTTTTGCTTTTGATATTAATTTTAACTTTTTTTGTTAATTGTCTTTGGCAATAAAGTATGTACAAATCTGCATTTTGATTTTTTAAAGTTTTGTCTTTGGGTTAAAACTGCACTAAAAAATCAATACTATCCGCATTCACAATTAAAAAAAAAACAGAGCAGGCGAGCCATAGGGTGATAGATTTTACCCTGTATATTGTCATTAATGTCACTTGTGTTTGCCGGTTATGTAAGAAAAGTCAAAATAATTAAAAAATGCATTTAAAAACATGCTCAGGGCATCTTAATCAAAAACAATGGTCTCAACATATACAGAAGTATTTATTTTTTTATTAAGTTACTTTATAATGCACTAATCATTAAATCATTTAAAAGTTTACACAAAATAGAAATTATTTATGTAAGTACTCACTGTTAAGAATTCCTTTTAGGTATCATAGGATTACCACTTTTTCAAAAATGTCTACAATTATCTTCTTAAATTCTCACATTTCAAGCAAAAATTGTTTCTTTTTTTCACTTTTTACGCCTGATTTATGTAACTTTCATATTTTTGACATTTTCAATTTTTAAGAACAGTTAATTTGAAATGTAATGCCAACTTTAAAGAAAATTAAATTTTTCAAAGAAAAATATTCTAGTTTTTATAGGTGACTCTGTTTTTTTTTAAACTGTGAATGGATAGTATAAATCTCTATTTTACCTTTTGTATTTGCAGTTGCTCATGGACTTTTATAATTTATTTTGGTCACAAGACAATTGTTAAAAAAAAACAGTGCATAATTGCATATTTTATTTTAGGACATTTTTTCAAAAAACCAAACCTACTTAGTACGACTAGATGCTTTATCAACACCATGTTTATATGAATCTGATGGCCCACCAAAATTCACAATATTAGAAAGAGACCCCGATTATCCAGTGGCATATGCCAGAATCCAGTTACAACTTCCCGATTTTAAAATATGGAACGACTTTTGCAATTCTGGGGGATACTTAAGAAGGTATTTTTTAAAGGAAATAACAAAAATTAAATATTTTAAAAACTTTTATTTTTAATAAATAAAAAATATCTTTATTTAATCAAACTTAAAGGCCGATTTATAGAATGTTACTTTCACTTTACTTCCGCTTTACTTCGGCGTAACTTTACAGAAAATTAAATAAAATACATGGGAATGTATTAGCAAATGTATGCTTCACTTTAGCGCTACTTTGCTGATTCATTTAGCTGTAAGTAGTACTGTCAAAAGCCGAGCTTGGCCAATCATGCACATAATTTGCAAAAATGAGATATTCACCCTTATTGTCAAGGGTGGCGATTACGGAATATCGCTTCGTACTAAACCTGCTGGTCTTCTTATGTAGGTTTCGTACGAAGTGATATTCCGTAATTACGGCCCAGGTGTAAATAGTCAGAAGTCGCGAGTTCAGACACATGCGCATAACTGTTCCCAATTTCACGTAGCTTTACGATCTATAAATTAAGCAAATTTGTTAAGTTACGCGGAAGTGAAGTTACGCCGAAGTAAAGTGAAAGTAACGTTCTATAAATCGCCCTTAAAAAGCCACTGACAGAGGTCCTTCAGCCAATTTTACTTTTATTTTAGAGACAAGGTCCAAACAAGATTGGTCGAACTTTTAGCCCAAGCTGCTTCAAAAGATTCGCCAAATTCGCCATTACAAATTGACGAATCTACATTATGTGGACTTCCAGGAAAAGTGGTAGATGCGGCAACACTGTACCATATTTTAAATATAAAATCTGACGAACAGATTTTTTATGGACCAGGTAACTAAAAATACAAAATAATGTTTTTAAAACTTTAATTTGACGTCCACAGGCAAAAAAAATGTTAGCAAAGAATGTCGCGAAACATAGAAACTGTGGTTATGTAATGTTGGTTGCCTAAAATTAACAAAAAAAGCACTTTCTGGTCATTGCTCAGTGGGTTTATAAAAGCTAATTTTAATTAAAAATTGTGCTTACCAGCAACATAAATAAACAAAGCAC
Organism: Cartodere bifasciata; assembly: GCA_963920755.1. Lineage (NCBI taxonomy): Eukaryota > Metazoa > Arthropoda > Insecta > Coleoptera > Latridiidae > Cartodere > Cartodere bifasciata. Next base: position 1,287,509 of record OY987198.1, read on the forward strand.
AAGTTGACATATTCTAAAGGTCCATCAATAAGCGTTCAAATACAGAATTTTGGCAATTAAGTAGCACCATTTTTTTGCATTTGAAATTGCCAAAATCCTGTATTCAAACGCTTATTGATGGACCTTTAGAATATGTCAACTTGTGCTTTGTTTAAGCTTCATTCACAATGAAAATTAGCTTGCATGTGGTAAGAATTAAGGTAGCTTGTAAGAGCTTGAAATATGCATTTTTGATATACCATTCACAATGAATTAGCTTGTAAGAGCTCATGCAAGCTAATTCGTTGTGAATGGTATATCCCAAATACATATTTCAAGCTCTTACAAGCTACCTTAATTCTTACCGCATGCAAGCTAATTTTCATTGTGAATCCCACTTTATTTATGTCGCTGGTAAGCACAATTTTTAATAAAAATTAACTCTTATAAACCTACTGAGCAATGACCAGAAAGTGCTGTTTTTTGTTGATTTTTGGCAACCAACATTACATAACCACATTTTCTATGCTTTCCGACATTCCCCGTTAAGATAATTTCCAGTTTTAAGAAAATTTACTTTGCACATCGTTGTAGAAATGACTATTAATTAATTAACTCTAATAAACCCACTGAGCAATGATAAGAAAGTGCCGTTTTTTTTTTATTTTAGGCAAAAAACATTACATAACCCCAGTTTCTATGCTTCACGACATTCCCCTTTAATAATAATTCTAATTTTAACTTAACTTCATTAAGCACGGTTTCTTTACATAATATAATAATAATCAAAAATGCAATACATTACATTATTACTATTTTTTACATTATTAACTTATTTTTAAGCATGTATGCTGTAGTATAACCATTCTCATGTACCTTTATACGGTTGTTACAGTCCTGAAGAAGGGAAATAATAAATTTTCGAAACGTTGACAAATTTAACGCCTTTGATTTATTTAAATTTGGTCCGAAATCCTGAGAACAAACCCCATTCATTTCAATTTTTTGGACACGAAACTTTTCACATCATTCCCCTTTAAATTATGATTTTTTTTTTATCATGCTTAATTTTTGTTTTATTATTTTAGGAGGTGCAGTGTCGAGATTTCCAGACCCAAGAGATTTCAGATTAGCTATCATTGACGAACCGGGAGGTATCAGGATTAAAGTTGAATTTTTATCACCTGCATTATCAAATATGTGTATAAATGTCCGACTTTTGGTAGCCATTGGTGTTGATGCATGGCCCGTGTCCACTGATTTTCCTGCCAGAATACCCCTTGGACATTCTGATTGTTTATTATATCATCAAGCTGCCCAAACTGTAAGAAAATACAAACATTTATTAGTGTAGTTTTTGAAAAAATTATGTATACGAGGGTTGTCTTTTATATTTTGCATATAGACAAATAGGGGGCGCCACCAACGGCACCACAAGTGCCAAACAAAACTTTCAAGTTTATTAAAACTATACCGAAAGCTTTGTTAAGATACGACAAGTGGTTTCGCCACAGTACATTTTTTAGTTAACCTCGCGAGCTGCAAGGAAACGTATACCTCTTTTTGGCTTATTCTCTACATGAAACCCCCTAGAAGCTTATTGTCGGTTATTTTCAGTTTTTTTTATGTAAATTCATGATTGGTCATCATTTGCGGTTTTGTATGCAATTTATGAAATTCCACTGCCGAACAGACTTAAAATTCTGGGTCACTTATTAAAGCCAGTGGCTTCATAAAAAATTGGGCTGTCCAACAGAACATCATTTTTTCAAATTCAACTGTTTATTTAAAATTCTTTGAACTGGAGTGATTTATTTGCCTAAGAATGTCTTAATCTTGCGGTGTGTCACTTGTGCATTTCCGGGTTTTAACCAGTGCAAAGCATCCATGTATTTCCGGACCACTCCTGTTTTTGGTAGAGCTGTCTTAGGATGGGCGCTAAGACTGGTGGGTCCATGTTTGAATTTCAAGAATCAGCAGGAAATAGTCTATTGATGTGGTGCATCGTCGCCAAAAGTATAAATCAACTTGGCAAGACATTGTTGTTGAGATAATTTTCTTTGAAAGTAGTCAAACATTTTTGCATAAAAATTTTCTTGGCATAATTTAATTTTTTGGAAAAGTCTCCAACTTAAAAAAATTATTGTGGCAAAAATACTTGTCGTATCCTAACAAAATTTTCGGTATAGTCCTAATAAACTTAAAGGGTTTGTTTGGCACTTGTGATGACGTTGGTGGCGCCCCCTATTTATCTATATGCAAAATATAAAAGACAACCCTCGTACCATAGGTTTTTTAAATTCTTATAAAACTAAAGTTATAAAATAAAACATTAACTTTTGTACCTAATATGAATAAAAAAAAACTATTTATATTTAAGGGAATGTACTTAGTGGGGTACGGAGTACAGTCTTCAGCATGGAAAATTCGACTTCCAGCTGCAGAAAATACCATTTTAAATCACTATGGACCTAATAGTAATGTTAAAACAGTTCGAGATATCTTATGCCACATTATTGAAGAGATTGATCATAAAAGAAGTCAAAGAGGACACCAAGTACGTTTTTTGGTTTTTTACTAAAAAAACTTGATTAAGAAAACCAAGTTTCACTTAACTTCGACTTAAGTTTAACTTAAGCTTGATTTATAGATGAATTAACTTAACTTCACTAAGAATAAACGTATCGCTAATTAAATGAATTATACGAAAGATGAAATCGCATTTACACATACAATTAACTGAACTTTACGTTTACTTATAGGTTATATTTCTTAATTTTGACAAATTTCAGCTAATTCAAGGTAAAGTGAGCATTTTCACTAGAGCCATCTATCGGCTACTAGATCAAATTTTTAAAATTACAAGGATTTGTAGAATAGACACACATGTCAGTAAAAAATACGATTCTAACATTTACCGATAGATGGCGTTTACTGTTTTAAATTATCGTGGTAATTTAAACTATAAATGCATTAATTTTGTCGCGTCAAGTTAAGTGGAGTTAGGTAGCTTTGAGTGGCGTTAAGTTAATTTAACCATAAATTACACTTTACTCAAAAAAATTGTAGATTAAATTAAACGTAAAAATAAGGAATTAGCAAATTGTTTTTCTAGGCATCTTACAAAATTCTGGGAAAATACGTCATTTTGTCAATTATTTTTGAAGAATTAGAGGACAACTCGCTTCGACCTTCAGAGGATTTAATAAACTGGGGACCAATGTTTTTATCCACAATAGTTTTAAAACTTTTAGACAAAATCATCAAAAATTTGATCAATCAAATACAACCGAATTATTTTTTCAAAAAATCAAATTTATTAGTAAATCCTGGACATTTATGCGAGGACGATTTTTTGACAGAGGCCAACAATGTTAAATTATATTTACTTCGACTTTTTGACGAATCTCTTATGTCGACAAGAGAAAATAGAGAATTTGAAGAAATGGTGGTAAGAATATTTTTTGTTACTCGACCTTAAAGGGGAATGTCGCGAAGCATAGAAACTGTGGTTATGTAATGTAGGTAGCCTAAAATCAACAAAAAAACTGCACTTTCTGGTCATTGCTTAGTTGGTTTATAAGATTTAATTTTAATTAAAAATTGTGCTTACCAGCAACATAAATAAACAAAGCACAAGTTGACATATTCTAAGGGTCTATCAATAAACGCTTAAATACAAATTTTGGCAATTTAGAAGCACTATTTTTGGCATTTTAAATTGTCAGAATTCTGTATTTTAACGCTTATTAATGGACCTTTAGAATACGTCAACTTGTGCTTTGTTTATTTATGTTGCTAGAAGCACAATTGTTAATTAAAATTACATCTTATAAACCCACTGAGCAATGACCAGAAAGTGCTGTTTTTGTTAATTTTAGGCAACCAACATTACATAACCACAGTTTATATGCCTCGCGACATTCCTCGTCAAGAAAATTTTCTGTTTTAAAAAAATTTACTTTGCATATTTTTGTAGAAATCACCATTTTTCCAGTGGTATGTTTTGATTTTTAGGTAGCACAGGAAACAGAAATGAATTTACTATTTAAATGGAAGGAAATAATTGAAGGATTAATGCCCCCTCCTGGCACCAGGGGGCGCCGTTTTTGTTTTGTAGGTAAGATCCCTGGAATATACTCAGGTATGGCCAACTTTGACACTTATGACAGTTAGATCAAATTGCATGGCTTCCTAGATTAAAAAGACAATGAAAAAGCATTGTCTTTTTAATCTAGTAAGCCATGCAATTTGATCTAACTGTCATAAGTGTCAAAGTTGGCCATACCTGATATATTCAAGTGACCTTATTTGTAGGAAATAGAAACAGACAGGATGTTGCTTATACTCAGTATACGTCAAAACAATTAGAATATATTAGTCTTCTTTTGCAAAATATGTTGAATGTGAAACACAAAGTGTTGTCGGTAAGAAAAATAAGTATAGTAGGATAATAATAAAAATAACAAGAGCGGGTTAGATCAATGACTGGGTTAGATCAGTGAGAGGGATAGATCATTTAAAAAGTTACACTTCGCAGATAGGTCATTTTTTATAACTATTTTTTTACTGTTATATAATTGTTCTATTATGATACTCTTCGCAGTAGATGATAAAAAGGTGCATTTTTTATTTCATTACAAAAAAACGTAAAATTAATTCTTTTTGTAAACGTATGGAGATACAAAAAAATACTAGATGCTTTTAAATGGGGAAAAATACAATCTTTACTTTTATTAAGAATATTTTTTTTCGTAAAATTGATATTAACCGAAATATGAATTTTTTTCTACTTTGGGGGTGGTTTCTACCCTCTATTTATTATTTTATTTTTTTAAAAAACAATAGGGTTCTTCCCCCAAATGAGATAGATTTTTGCACCAAATCTCAAGGCAATTGAATAAACCGTTCTTCAGTTATCGTGATAATAAACACAATAATAAAAATATGATTGTAAAATGGCGAATGCGCTAAGTGGGCCTTCATTATTTAGGGTCCTATTTATGTAAAATACTTAGATACTTGAAGGGCTCGGGGCAACAACGGTATAAGCCACATTTTTAAAATGTCGAGAAAATGAAATACTAAACATTTAAGGAAAAAAATATAGGATCTTCAAAAAAAAATTTTAAGTTTTAAAAAATTAAAATATTCTAGGTATCTTTTTCCTTAAATTTTGTACCGTTGTTCCCCCGAGCCCTTCAATTAAGCTATGTTTTTTACCAATCCATTTAAATGCATCTTACAAAGACATAAGGATGTACAGGGTATCCAAAAATCGCATAAACACGACAGTACGTTATTGGGGCATGTCTAGGGATCTATCTCATATACCATTGGAGATATGAGGTCCCAAAGTGCAAAACTTAGAAAGCTCATACATTGAAGATAACAGCACATATTAACGAAAAAAATAGCTTAATACAAAGGTACAGTCTATCTTAAACCATTGCCCCATTTGTTTATCTTTTAAATGGTCTAATTACATTTTTATAACCAATTTAATTTTACAAAATGTTCATGAAATGAAGCTGACAACAATGCCAATAGAATCTAATGCAAATGTGTATGATCAAGGCTCATAGATGGGATTTTTGGATGTATTTTCGTAGACTGTGTTGCCGAACTTATGCAACTTTGTTCGCATTTTCCTCAATTAATATAACAGATGGTTTTTTTTTAACATTTTGTTAGAAATTTCTAGACATGCCCCAACAACGTACCATCGCGTTTATGCGCCAATTATTGGACACCCTTATAAATATCTTATTCTCTGTTTTAGTACAGTACATCCTTTTTCCAAGGCACTCTTAAATTCGCAGAGGATTATGAACACCATGAAAATACTTCTGAAGACCTAATATACCTAATTGTTACTTTGATAAACCAGGCTAGAGATTTGTATTTAAAAAATTTGACTAACCCGAGTGCTGCTAAACAATTTATAAAAATGAAACATCACTACGTTAGCTGTACTAATAAGTTAGTAGAATTAATACGGAAGGATAAAGAAATTCAGCATTTGCATTTAGGTAACGATTTTATGCTAAAAAAAGGAGAAAAAAAAAATAAGAAAATTGTTTTCTCCTTTTTAAAAATCAGAAACATTTACTAACATAAAATTTAAAAAAAAATAAGAAAACATTTAAAGTGACTAAAATTTTTAGTATTTTCTTTAAAAGGATGCACAAGTATACATATTTCCAGAATATTTGTAAATTATGACACCTTCTTTACAGAGTTTTTGTAATAAAGAATAGTATGTATATTAAAACGTAGAGTTTTATAAGGAACGTTTTTTAACACACGTCCAGGTTTGGATATTTTCTAATAGACAAGTGCTAAAAACGCCTTATAAAACGAGTTTTTTGTTCAATTTTTCATATTTGCTTCATTTAATTTATTAACAAGCATTTCTAACTTGAATTAAAAACTTAACTTAAAATATTATTTTTATTGGATTGGCAACATTGACATTTTGAAGTAAAAAGTAAATTCAGGTCAGACATCGAATAATGACATTTGTAAACTTTACTCATTTAATACTGAATGAATAGGCGTTTTTAAGAAAATGTAACCGTTGATATCATTTTTCCAATTCTTCTAGTTATTCCCTCTTCAAAAAAAATATGTCCCCCGATAATTTACAACAGTAAAATTTGTAAATAAAAAGTACCTTCCAAGGGAAGAATTTATCTTCTTGCATCTGGAAAACCAACCAATAAAATAAAATGTTGGGTTTAATAATGAAGCAATTTAGCAACATTAAAAAACCACATTTCGGGTTTTATAATGTACTTATTATAGAACGCAAATATAAAAACTTTATTTTTGATTGCATTTTTTTACAGAAGACGATCTAATCTTGGTCAAAATGGTCCTAAAATGGTTGTACAAAGCTCTCGACCAAAATAAAAAATACTTGGCCCCAATTTTACGTCCATATTTAAACGTTTTATTTTCTACTTCTTACACAATTTCATGGCATTTGGATTCAATTAACGACCGATCTTGTAGAGAAGAATTAAATTCTTTGAGTTTATATGCCAAAATGGTAAATAGTAATAAATATTCACCAGCCCAAGGACTCGTTGAGGGAATTAACCAGGAACATGAATGGGCAACAAAAATGTTACAAATGGTAGAACAAGGTAAATATTCAACTTTTCTGAGAAAAAATCTTTAAAGGGGAATGTCGCCAAGCATAGAAACTGTGATTATGTAATGTTGGCTGCCTAAAATCAACAAAAAACAGCACTTTCTGGTCATTACTCAGTGAGTTTATAAGAGTTAATAATTAAAAATTGTGCTAACCAGCAACATAAATAAACGAAGCACAAGTTGACATATCCTAAAAATCCATCAATTAATAAGCGCTTAAATACAGAATTTTGGCAATTTAAAATGCAAAAAAATAACTCTTCTAAATTGCCAAAATTCTGTATTTAAACGCTTATTAATGGACCTTTAGAACATGTCAACTCGTGCTTTGTTTATTTATGTTGCTGCTAAGCGCAATTTTTAATTAAAATTAACTCTTATAAACCCACTGAGCAATGACCAGAAAGTGCTGTTTTTTGTTGATTTTAGGCAACCAACTTTACATAACCACCGTTTCTATGCTTCGCGACATTCCTCGTTAAAAAAAACAAATAAATTAAATAAATATAAAGTTATCTAATGGTTTTTTTTAAGGAACTTTAAGAGTAGTGTTTATTCCCGAAAGGAATAAAGTTTTTCGGCATATTTTATCATTACCAAAAAATAAATTAGAAGGCGACAGTTTGTTATTGCCAAAAGTGGGTTTGGACAGAAGCAAAAGTTTAAGTGTTAAAACTTTGGAAATGGACAAAAATCCAAGAAAAACTTCTGTTGATACAATGCGAACTATGCCTTGCAGAAATTATTTTGATACCATTGTCAAAAAAGGTAATTAAACATAAGAGCTGCGATTAATTAAAAAAAAACATTGTGTCCCCGAAACGAGTGCATCTTTTAAGAGGGTAGATAGAGGATGAAAAAATAAACAGATACACTCGACATGTCCTAGGCTAGGGGGCACCGCCGCGCCGTTTAAAAACTACACCCCTTTAAGTCTACTTCACCAAAAATACTTGATCGTAAATATCTTACAAATGGTTTATCGAAACATAATAACATTGATGGAATCATGAACGGCAATAAAAACATTTTTTTTTAACTTGTTTTGACATTTGTAGTCCCCCTAGGCATGGAGTCACCAGCGGTAAAGTGCATAAAAATTCTCGTAACAATTTTGGACTTTTATTTATTGTTATGGTAGATGAGTTCAATAGAAAATTTTCTCATCACATAAAACTTCTCGCTAAACTGTGCCAATTTGGAATAATTAATCTGGTTAATTTTCTGGAAATTGGTTTTTAGTAAATTTTTAATTTAATTAAAAAGCATAGAAAACAAATCTGCACTTAAATTTTTCCAACTCTTTTCAATTTTTTTGCTAAAAAACAAATTTTGAAATTCTTTGTCTCAATTTTTTAAAAAACATAGTTTGTAAATTGCCCTTTTTTCAGAAAGACATTATTTACAAATTAGGTGACATAAAAATAAGCCGGTGATGAGTTTGAAGTTGCCTTTGAAAGCACATAGCATAGTCTTTAATTTTACCAGAAATTTTACATAAGGTTTCTGAATGATTTTTTTTTGTGTAGGTCAAAAAGATGTTTACCAAATTATAAAACTACCAGAGCACGACAATTTAAGAAATTCCAGTCCTTTAAGTAAAGCCATTTACCAGCTACATAGGAGAGGGGAACATAGAGGTTGTGGAGATATTTTAAAGGCATTAATGTCTATGCAAAAAACACATGTAAGTTTATATTTTGTACCTTTATTTAATCAAAAAAATACCAAATTTTAACCGTTTAAAAAAACAAAACTCTTTTTTCTGGAAAGGGATTATTACTGCAAAGAGTACCTCATAAACTATTTTTTCCGCACATCGTTTATTAAAGACATTCATTAACGCACTCCAAATCGTTGATTAATGACCCCTATTAATGCATGGTTACGAGCCCATAGTAACGCTCTTCTATGTTTAAAATTACTATCTATGTTTCTACATTACAAATGTTAAAGTAGCTTTTATTACGCTATTATACGCAAAAACCAAAAGAAATTAAATATTTACCGTTGAAAAGAATGAGAAGCAGATCCTTTTACCACATTTTAAGAAAATAATATTTATTTTTTATTCACAATTAATAAAAGTTCGGTGATAGCTTTTCTTCTTCTTCAACTTTAATAGATTTGAACGGCCGCATTGTTTCTGTTAGTTGGTGAAATAACTGTTTTATTTTATAATTTATTTAATAATGATCTACGATGTGCGAAAAAGCATTGTAACCAGTTCGTATGTTAAATGGCAATTAATAAACTCACTTATTAACAAGCTTGCTGATCGCTCGTTTATTAATCGCCTTTATTAACACACTTACTTACATAACTATTATTTCCAGATTTTGCAAGATATAACTTCATCTCTTCCAAAAGATTATCGCACCGAGCTTTTAACCCTAATCCAAAATGTCCAATCGTCCAGAAAAAAATCAAAAAGTAAACACTGGTCCCAATACACACCTTTGAAAAAAACTACCACTTCAGTAAACCCTTTTAAAAAAGAACCCCTCCAAAAATACACACCGAAAGAAGAAAGCGCAGGCATTCGAGTTATAAATCTGGACGAAAAAAAACTAAGAGAAGATTCTATTTTTGGGAACAGTATGAGTAGTTTTAAAATTATGGAAAATTCTTTTATTTTTGGAGATGGAGAAAAATGTAACACTTTAATTAAAAACTGCAGAGCAGCTAGGTTAAGAGAGGATTCTGGAGTAATTTTATTTGAGGATAATTTAAAAGTGAAGGCACTGTTAAGAAAAAGTGAATCTTTTAAATATTAATAAGTAGGATTTTATGTTTTTACGCAACTAAGCTTTTTTAACCCTTAATTCAGAAAGCGTGAATTCACCAAAGAAAAGTTATATAAAATTTAAATAGGGCTTTACTGAATTGAGATTTATGCTTCCTAAATTAAGGGCTAAAAGGGGCAGTTAATGTTTTTTAGTTTTGTTTAATAATTAATTTTGTTTGTCAATAAAAATAATTTTATTTAGCACAATGTATTTTAAATATTTGAGGCCTACATCATGTGACACTAATTTGAAATTTCGATACACTTTTTAGCTTTCGGAAAAAAGAGACCTCATACTATAAGTCGCTATAATTTAACGAAAAATGTAACGAAACATAGAAACCGTGGTTATGTAATGTTGGTTGCTTGAAATCAGCAAAAAACAGCACTTTCTGGTCATTGCTCAGTGGGTTTATAAAAGTTAATTTTAATTAAAAATTGTGCTTACCAGCAACATAAATAAACAAAGCACAGGTTGACATATTCTAAACGTCTATTAATAAGAGTTTAAATACATAATTTTGGCAATTTAAAATGCAAAAAAATTGTGCTTCTACATTGCCAAAATTCTGCTTATCTATGGAGCTTTAGAATATGTCAACTTGTGCTTTGTTTATTTATGTTGCTGGTAAGCATAATTTTTAATTAAAATTAACTTTTATAAACCCACTGAGCAATGATCAAAAAGTGCTGTTTTTTGTTGAGTTTAGGCAACCAACATTACATAATCACAGTTTTTATGCTTCGCGACATTCCCCTTTAACATTTATATTTTTCAGAAAAAGCCTGTGAGCTAATGAGATATTTTTAACCCTTTCAGTACCTCTTTTTTTCTTTGAAAAAAAAGAAATTGCTTTTTGCACAAACTTTATTTTTGGGCCCTATTAAAGGCATTTTTAGCATATTTTAAAATGTCCCTCCATTTGGGGCCACACAAAAAGTTACCATAGTACAATTGCTAAAGATTTTGCTGTGATCTAATTAATGGGTTTTTCGGACCTTTTGCGAACAATTAGTGTATTTATTCTGAGTATAAAAATTTACTTTTGAGCAAAAAGCCCGCGGGACTTTTCTCACTAGCTTAAAAAAATGGGTGTGATTCAGAACTAGTTGATTTTTTTAAAAAGCGTTTAGAACAATATTTTGGGAATAAAATTATGCATATTTTTTTATTTATTACATATTTTCATACCCAAGACAACCCCCTAATGAATTGCAAAAGATCCAGAACACCCAATAATTAAGTTATTTACTGATTAATTGTTTGGCTAAGGAATGGCAGAAAAGTTTTATAAATTTGCTATTATTTTAAAAAGTAAGATGTTTACCGGATTTAACTGCTTTTCAAGTAAAAAAACCTGTAGTAGGGCGCCAATTTTTGAACACCCTAGTATAACATTTGCAGTTTTACGTCCAACATAAATCGCAGTTTTCAAACTTCCAATTTAAACCAAAGTATAACGACATAAATCTTTGTCAAAAAAAAACAAAAACTCCCCCGAATTGTTTACCTCCATTGGCCGTTGGAAGCATATAGAGCACACAGTGGAGCCATAGAGCCTACATTATCTAACTGGGAAATCAATGGCTTTTCCGAAATGCGCATGTTTCTCTGCAGATGCATTCTAGAGCTACAGCAGCCAGTTTCCACCAACATAGCTAGAGGTGTGCCTCCATGCTTTTATGCAAGTTAATCTGTCTATTAACAAAGCTTAGTGGGAAAATGTGTTAATTCTAGACAACTAGAACATAAGATACCCCATTTACAGGGCTTAGTTTGCAGGATGAAAAGAAGTATCTTTTAAAACAAGAGAATTTGGGTAAGTATTAAATGGTATCGTTTAGAAATGTAAAAACCTAGTTTCATTTTAAACTTTTGTCTAAAGGGTTTCTGGTTCTAAGGAAATTTTTCTTGTGAACTGTATGAATAGTCTTTTAAAAGCATTGAATACTCTATTAGACCCTTTGTTGTTTTAAATGGTTCACCTTTTTTACGCAGATAAATATCTAGGTCAAAATTATAGACTATGTTATTAAAAACATGGATACACCAGTTTTGTTGCACCCCTTTATAATGTTTTAAGTAATACCTTTAATTATCTTGTGAGTTTCAAAATAGAGTTTATTTCTCCAAACTGATAATTTAGTTTGGGGACGTCAGTTTCTTAGAGCATAGGTTATAAAAAACCACATTTATATGAAAGCCTCATTGAAACGAAAGATAGTTTAAGAAACTAGAAAAATGGGTGTGCAATCTGTTCTTGTTTTATTAAAATAATTTATTTTTTTCTTTTCAAAAATAATTATAAAAATTTGATTATTTTCTGGAAATTACAACAACATTTTGAATGCAATACATTCTGTTCAAAGATTGGCGCATAACCGCCATGGTACGTTGTTGGGGCATGCCTACGGATTTCTAGAAAATTGTTAAAAAAATCCATTTGTTATATTCATTGAGGAAAATGCAAAAAGTTGCATAAATTCGGCAACACAGTCTAAGAAAATACATCTTAAAATCCCATCTAATGAGTCTTGATCATACACTTTTGCATAAGATTTTATTGACATTGTTGTCAGCTTCATTTCATGAAAATTTAATTGATTATAAAAATGTAATTCGGCCATTTAAATTATAAACAAATAGTTTAAAGGGGAATGTCGCGAAAGCATAGAAACTGTGATTATGTAATGTTGGTTGCCTAAAATCAACAAAAAACACTATTTTCTGGTCATTGCTCAGTGGGTTTATAAGAGTTAATTTTAATTAAAAATTGTGCTTACCAGAAACATAAATAAACAAAGCACAAGTTGACATATTCTAAAGGTCCATCAATAAGCGTTTAAATACAGAATTTTGGCAATATAAAATGGAAAAATTCCAAAATTTTGTATTTAAACCCACTAAGCAATGACCAGAAAGTTCTGTTTTTTGTTGATTTTAGGAAACCAACATTACAAACCGCAGTTTCTGAGCATCGCGACATTTTTCGTTAAAACTTGAAATTTGCTTTTTCATAAATAGTTAACACATTTAATTAAATCATAGGTAATATAAGCCTTTTTTCTGTACCTACTATTAACTTTTAAATAGAGCAGTAAATTAAATTCTGCTCTACCCCACACCACACACCTTGTGCCACCAATCTGATCAAATAAGTTGAATAAATTAATGTTTAACTTTAGATAGGTACCTACCTATTTATATGCAAATTATCCACCTCGACTTATACAAAATTTAATTATTTTTTGCACTAATTAATTCCAATCCGTTAATCATTAAGTAAAGCACACAGTGTCATCTCCATTTTCACTTAAATTAATTTCTATTTCTGTTTGTTTTGTTCAAAAAAATGCCTGCATTTTTACAATTTTTTTCCAAGATATCAAATAAACATTAGGAAAAAAACTAAGTACAGAGTGTCCCAAAATTGGCGCGACACAGCAGCTATGGTACGTTATTGGGGGATGTCTAGAGATTCTTGGAAAATTGTTTAAAAAAATCCATCTTTTTTTATCTCTGAGGAAAATACTGTTGAAAATTGATATATTTGAGAACTTTGACTTTCTTAAAAAAAGTGCATTTAAAAACACTATCTATTCTTGATCATACCTTTTTGTACCAGATTTTATTAACATTGTTGTCAGCTTCATTTTATAAAAATTTTGTGGTATAAAATTTATTAAAAAATTATTTTTTTCATAACTTTTAGATGCCTATGCTTAAGAAAAACAAATTATACAGAGTGTCCCATAATGGGTGCACCACATGTAGGTATAGTATGTTATTGGAGCATGTCTAGGGATCCCCAGAAAATTGTCAAAAAGAATCTCATATACCTTCGGAAATGTGAGGCCCTAAAGTTCAAAACTTTAAACGCATGCACCTTAAAAACAACGGCACATATTAACGAAAAATATGGCTTAATACAAAGGCACAGTCTATCTTAAACTATTTTTTTAAATGGTCAAATAACATTTTTATAATCAATTTAATTTCACAAAAATTTCATGAAATGAAGCTGACAACAATTTTAATGTAACTGATGCAAAAAAGGTAAGAATAAAAATCATAGATGGGTTTTAAAGTGCCCCTTTCTTAACAGAGTTGACGCATTTATCGAACTTTAAGCCCATTTTTCTCAGAGATAAGAAAAGATAATTTTTTTTTAACAATTTTCTGCGGATTTCTGGACATGTCCCAACAACGTACCATACAGGTGCGTGGTGTATATTTTAAAATAAGGTCAAACTAAATTACCTGCAAAAAAATATTCCGTTATTTCACCCCACACCGCACACAATAATGTGTCACACCCAATTATTCAAATAAATTAAATTACTCATTTTATCAACATTTTAATTTAAACATACCCTAACCACATGCAAACTAGTAACAAATTAAATTATTTTTAGCTCCTATTTCATTTCCCTAAACACCTAAAGAAGGAAAAATAATGGCAAACACAACATTACAGTCAACGACGTTGCAACAAACAATTTCATCTCTAAATGTAACTCTAGCGAATTCTGAAGGAATTTCAAATAACTCAATTGCATACATAACAAATACAAGTGCTCCTACTTTAACTATGGGTTTAGAAAACTTAAAGGCTACTGCATTCGTGACGTCAACGACTATTTCATCCCGGATTCAACTCCAATGGGACACCGATGAGAAAATTAGAACTGGCGGAGTTATAACAACATCAAGTACTTTAGAATCTGTTTTCTTACGAAATAAGTCTAGAGTTGGAGATGGTATTTTTAAAGTTAATGGCACTGGGCATTTCATGGATGAGGAAAATGAAGCTGGTAATATTAAATTAGGTTATTTGTTTTGTTTTTAGAGAGCAAGTAAATTGGTTGTTAAATAGGGTGTATGTGGCCATTTGTACAACAGTATTTTTTGCTGTATTTCTGGTCGAAATAATTTTTAAATGGGGCACTTTTTTTGTTTTATTTAACTGGAAAAAATGTTCTTTTATCTGTAAAACTTTGAAAAAATAGTTTATATACAGGGTGTCCAAAAAATGGCGCATAAACGCGATGGTACGCTCTTAGGGCATTCTCAGGGATCCCTAAAAAATTGTCAAAAAGAATCCATTTGTTTTATTCATCAAGAAAAATGCGGACAAAGTTGCATAAGTTCGGCAACACAGTTTGTAAAATACATCTTAAAAACTCATCTAGATTCTTGAGCATACATTTTTGCATTAGATCATATTGTTGTCAGCTTCATGTCATAAAATTTTAGATAGATTGTGTCTTTATTATTATAGTATTAAGCTATTTATTTCGTTAATATGTGCTGTTATCATCAAGATATAAGCGTTTAAAGTTTTACACTTTGGGGCCTCATATCTCTGAGGGTAGCAGGGGCGGATGGGCCCATCTGGAGTTCTGGAGATTTCCAGAAGGGCCGCCGTACTTTGGGCCGGAAAGGCCCAGTTATTTAAAATAACTTCTTACTTTTTGCTTATTTTAACCAAAAACTGATATAAAATCGTTTTAAATTCCATGTCCACGATAGTACCATCGCATTTATACGCCATTTTATGAACAGCCTGTATGAACCGTCAACTAACTTACATAATTTTCTGCAAGTTTTTTTGGTTCTTTTTTAGAGATATAGACGGTCCAATTAAGAAGATCACTGGTAGTTTTTGTAGACATTTTTTAATTTCACCAAATAAGGAACTTCTTTTTTAATTAGGACTATTACGTAATATTTATTTTGTAGCACAAGAAGATCCATATATTTCTTATACTGTTTTTATTTTTCAATTTTTAAAAAGAGTCCTTTATTGTTAAAAATAAATATAGCAAAGCAATTAAGGCATCCATTCCCTAAATTTTATTATTTTTTAGATTGGTACGACTTACAAACGCTATTTGCAGCCTGTTTTGCTACACTAGTTCTGTTAATGATGTCGGTATCTACTGTTTTTGCAATAAGGTAAGGTAAAACTTCGCTTAAAACAATGGACACATATTTACAAACATTTAAAAAAAAAGTTTTTAAAACGGTTTTTAAATTAATTATTTTTCTTGAAGATTTTTATGGAAAAAATACAAGAAACGAAGAGACGATGCAAAATACGATGGAATGATAAACAGAGATGAGACAAATGATTCTTTAGGAAAACCACTACATTCACATCTTTTAGAAGCAGAAAGAGTAAGTCGAACCCACACCCGACACTATTTGATAGTAGCATATTTAAAAGATAAACTTTACAGCTTTATTAGGTATACAGCTAAAATATGACATAAATTTAATCCTTATCATGGTTAGTTTATTAAGGGAAAATCATTTAATAATTTAGGTAGTACCGATAGTAGGTGGTTTTATGAGTTAACATCACGTACTTTTAGAAATGATGAGGTACCACAAAAAATACCATCGCATGCATTCATGCAAGAATAAAGAAAGCATTGCAATATATTTCATGATGATGACTTTTCTATACGCCCGACCAGTTTTTGCTCAAAGCACATTGCATTGCCAACTTGCAACTTTGGCTAATAATTAAAATAAATAGGTAAAGGTACCATTCAACGAGTACCAAACTTCAACTTAAACTCAAGACCGGATGCTCTGGTATTCTGGTAGTACCAATTTCTTTTAAATGTATTAAGTAAGTAGTTAACTTAAATACTTCTTCGTTTGCAATTTAAAAGGTTTAATTTTTTTACTATCAATGTTTCTTTTTTAGAAATTTTAAAGCGTCTTTTAAAAGCGTGATGTGGCCAATTTTCTTAGGCAAAAAGGATTGATAAGCATTTGTGTAACATCTACTATAGGAAACCATATATTGTATCTGTGGTTTGTTAGATTTACGTGCAAAATACCCCAATTAAATCATCTGATTAGGAGCTTTTAAGAATAAACAATGGATGGTTATAAAAAAATTTACCTTGAGAATAATAAACTTTGTTTAGTAAAATAAATTGATTTGTCAAAAGTGCATTAGTTTATACGAGGGTTGTCTTTTATATTTTGCATATAGACAAATAGGGGGCGCCACCAACGGCACCACAAGTGCCAAACAAAACCCTTACGTTTATTAGGACTATACCGAAAGTTTTGTTAAGATACGACAAGTGGTTTCGCCACAGTACATTTTTTAGTTAACCTCGCGAGCTGCAAGGAAACGTATACCTCTTTTTGGCTTATTCCTCACATGAAACCCCCTAGAAGCTTATTGTCGGTTATTTTCAATTTTTTTTATGTAAATTCATGATTGGTCATCATTCGTGGTTTTGTATGCGATTTATGAAATTCCACTGCCGAACAGACTTAAACTTCTGGGTCACTAATTAAAGCCAGTCTACTTTTGTGCATCCCTAAAAAATTGGGCTATCCAACAGAATTTAATTTTTTTACATTCAACTGTTAATGTAAGATTCTTTAAATTGGAGTCATTAAATTGCTTTAGAATGTCTTAATCTTGCGATGTGTCACTTGTGCAATTTCGGGTTTGAACAGGCATAAAGCATCCATGTATTTCCGGGACACTCCTGTTTTTGGTAGAGCTGTCTTAGAATGGGCGCTAAGACTGGTGGGTCCATGTTTGAATTTTAAGAATCAGCAGGAAATAGTCTATTGATGTGGTGCATCTTCACTAAAAGTAAAAATCAACTCGGCAAGACATTGTTGTTAAGATAATTTTGTTTGAAACCAGATAACATTTTTGCATAGAAATTTTAACAGCATATTTCATTTCTTCGAAAACGCTCCAAGTAAAAAAAAACATTGTGGCTAAAATATTTGTCGTATCCTAACAAAACTTTTGGTATCCTTCTACGAGTTTTAAGGCTTTCTTTTGTAAAAATTAAGAAACACATTAAAACTCTCTAATATATTTGGCAAAATAAAGAAGTGGGCTTGGCATAGGAATTATTGGTAGGTTATATGAGATCCAATGTAAAAGCCAAAGCTCTATCTCTCTTTGGATCATGGTGGCTTGGCTTAATATTACTGCCTACATCCTGCAGATATTCATTATGAAAACTTCTACTTAAATTTGTTATATTCATCTTAAGTTTAATGTCCATTGGCGTACCACCTTTATTCTATCTAAATAAATTTATAATACCTACATGCAAAAAATGGCGCATAAACGCGATGGTACGTTGTTGGGGCATGTCTAGGGAGCACCAGAAAATTATTTAAAAAAAAATCTATCCCAAATACCCTCGAAAATATGTTGCCCCAAAGTGCGAAACTTTAAACGCTTATATCTCGAAGACAACAGCACATATTAACGAAAGAAATGGCTTAATACATAGGTAAGCACAATCTATATAAAATTATTTTAGCGTTTGTTTATCTTTTAAATAGTCATACTCATATTAC
The DNA here is from genome assembly GCA_963920755.1 of Cartodere bifasciata. Classification (NCBI taxonomy): domain Eukaryota; kingdom Metazoa; phylum Arthropoda; class Insecta; order Coleoptera; family Latridiidae; genus Cartodere; species Cartodere bifasciata. Next base: position 1,305,799 of record OY987198.1, read on the forward strand.
ATTTTTATAATCAATTTAATTTTAGGTGTGTAAGTTGAGGTGTCGCGTGTGACAAGTGTCACAAGAAATAAAAAACTCTAGAACAATAATAATAATAATAATTTAATTTTACAAAAATTTTATAAAATGAAGCTGACAACAATGTCAACATGATCTAATGCAAAAATGTATGCTCAAGAATTTAGATGAGTTTTTAAGATGTATTTTACAAATTGTGTTGCCGAACTTATGCAACTTTGTTCGCATTTTTCTCAATGAATATAACAAATGAATTTTTTTTGACAATTTTCTAGGGATCCCTGAGAATTCCCCAAGAGCATACCATTGCGTTTATGTGCCATTTTTAAAGAAGTTGCATAAATTATAAACACAGTATAGGAAAATACATCTAAAAATCCCATCTATGAGTCTTGATCATACACTTTTGCATTATATTTTACTGACGTTGTTGTCAGCTTCATTTCATGAAAATTTTGTAAAATTAACTGATTACAATAATATAATTTGACCATTTAAAAATTAAACAAATGGTAAAATGGTTTAAGATAGACTGTAGCTTTGTATTAAACCATTATTTTCGTTAATATGTGCTGTTATCTTGAAGGTATGAGCGTTTGAAGTTTGCACTTTTAGACCTCATATGAGATGGACTTTTTTAAACATTCTCTGGTTATCCCTAAACATGTCGACCAATAAAGTACCGTCAAGTTAATGCGCCAATTTTTAGAAAGCATTTATGATTTCCATGGTATTTTGTAAGTACATTTAAACCCATTTACCACGAAACAAAACTCATTATAATTTACCATGTTCATGTTCAAACATAGGAAATAATTTAAAAACAAAACCAAAACCAAACCATGGACCAGTCGCGAAGTGGTACTAAAAAATAGTAGTTTTCGTTTTGTACTTAGGTCATATTTCCGGACGGCCCGGTCGATGCCTCATGCATCCATCCTGCTTTAAATCCTTGCTCTAAACAAGGACACAAAATGCCTAATTTTCTTCTATAGTTGAGTTGCACTTAAGAGCTAGCAATAAGGCCCTTCTATGCTTCGTATTTGGCAAACCGAAGAAGTGAATGGCCTGTATTAAAGGCCAGTAACCTTAACAGCTTCCCTCCCTATATTACCGGCTCTTATTTCGCATTATTCGACAATTTGATTCGCAATTTCGGCCTTTTTATAGCTTACTGCATGGTACTTGTGTGTTAAAATGCATGCTTGTTCATTTGGAACAAATGTGGTTTTGTTGAATAGTTTGCCTTAATGGCTTTTTGCAAAGAACGAATAAAATTTGTGGGTACAACTGAAATTGCTTATTTATTTGATATAAAATTTTTACTTTTATACAGAAGTCCAAAAATTGACGCATAAACGCGATGTTACGTTGTTGGGGCATGCCTAGGAAGCCTCAGAAAATTTGTTAAAAAGTGTAACTTATACAATATCCTTGAAGATATGAGGCTCTAATGCCAAAGTTCAAGTGCTTAAAAAGCTTAAAAACAGCAGCACATATTAACGAAAAAATGGTCCAATACAAAGGCACAATCTATCTAAAATTATTTTACCATTTGTTTATCTTTTAAATTGTCAAATTACACTTTTATAATTAAGACGGGGCCGGTTGCTTAACGTGGCGGGACATTTAATTTATTTTAGATTTTAAGAATACAATTTTTTTTTATGTTCTAATATGAACGAATTGTAAGATTTTATGCACCCCGACCTTAAGCAGCCGCCCTCGTCTTAAATATGTGAAAATATTGATGCCGCAAAAACTTTATTCCGCATTTGTTCATTCATTCATTCATTCAAAAAAGCTAAACCTGATCAATTTACGTGTTGATTTTTGATAGATGAGTGGTTATTAAATGTATTTACGGTATGAATACTTTAGATTTAAGAAAAAAAATTGTTTGCTTTCAAAAAAAAATAAAGTAGTTTTTTGGTTTTTTCCTTATATATCATGTTTTTGATATTATTTTAAAACCAAACTTTCTGACTCCAAAGAAGGGAATATGGAAACTCTAATCCTACCCTTAGATTTTAAAAATTCCGCTTGGTTTGTGAATCTTGAATGATTGAAACGACTACTCTACTTGCACAACAACCTGCCGGCCCCCTCTTAATTTAATTTTACAAAAGTTTCATGAAATGAAGCTAACAACAATGTCAATATGATCTAATGCAAAAATGTATGCTCAAGAATCTATATAAGTGAGAAGATGTATTTTACAAATTGTGTTGCCGAACTTATGCAACTTTGTTCGCATTTTTCTTCATGAATATAACAGATTGTTTTTACATTTCTCAAGAGATTCCTGAAAATTCCCCAACAACGTACCATTGCGTTTATACGCCATTTTTTTTAACACCCTGTGGGTACTTTACAAAACAGTAAAATATGTATAATATTTTAAAAATGCATAACGAGGTAACATAACTAATTAAATACAATAAAGTTTGTTTTAAAATTCATCTCTACCCAACAGCTTCCACCAATTGTATCATTGGTTAAGAACATCAATTTATTTTTAAAAGCTATCATAATTTTTAAGTTTTTATCTTAAAATTCTGAAGCGTCATTAACTATGGGAAACATTCACGAAATTCTTATCATTTTCTTAGATAAGTTTTACATTCAACATAAACCAAAATTTTAAGATTCGTTTTACAAGAAATGACATAAAAAAGTCATAACTTTTAGAGTCTTGAAGAGAATGTGCTGAACCATAAACTTATTTTTTTACGAAAATAAATCCTAAATTTTTTGGTGACTGCACTTAATTTTGTAGTCGGTACGATGCAAGACATAAAACTATAAAATAAAATTAAGTAAGTAGTTAAATTTTTAATGGTTTTCGTGAACAAAATTGCTTAGCATATCCCAAAAAGTTTTGGTTTGGTTTACTACAGTCAATCTGTCCTAAATAATAAAGGTACATCGACTAAATTCCTGGTAGGGCCGCCTTTTTTATATAATGTAACTGGAAGTCCAAAGATTAAAACCCCAAATTGGCGTATATCTACCTATTGCAGAAACGGAGTTATAGCCCCCCAAAGGGCCCCCTTTAATTCAACACGGTGGAACTGCACCAAATTTTGCAAATAGATGTCAAATAAGGCTTTAAAAAGATTTTTATAAAATAAAAATCGCTAAAAAAATTCCTTCACCCCCTAAATAGCCCCCAAAGAGTAATAACCAATCACGTTGGATTTACAACAAATTTTGCAGATAGATTCATAATACGATGCTTAAAAATATTTCCTTATAACATTTTTTCAAAAAATAATTCCTTTGCCCCTCGTTCGCCCTATAAATAAAGGAAGCTTTAAAGGGGGGCATAAAAATTTTTTTTCAAAAAAAGTTGTTAATAAATATTTTTTAGCATCTCATTTTACAACTATCTGCAAAATTTGGTGTAAATCCAACGTGATTGGTTATTACTCTTTGGGGGCTATTTAGGGGGGGAAGGAATTTTTTTAGAGATTTTCATTTTATAAAAATCTTTTTAAAACCTTATTTGGCATTTATTTGCAAAATTTGGTGCAGTTCCACCGTGATGAATTAAAGGGGGCCCTTTGGGGGGCCATAACTCCGTTTCTGCAATAGGTAGATATACGCCAATTTGGAGTTTTACTCTTTGGACATCCAGTTACATCATATAAAAAAGTGGCCCTACCTGGAATTTTGTCGGTGCCCACATACGGATTGACTGTACTAGTTGTAGATCTTCAAAAAAATGATCTTCCTCATAAATTTTTTTTACTATTTAAAAAAAAAATTATCATTCCTTATTCTACAATAATTTTCTTCTTAAAAATAAGAAACACTTCATATATTTTTGAAGAGGACACACCTATCAATAGGGTGGGAGCTATAAAACTTTAGCAACATTAAATGCTGGTTTCTTATAGAGCTTTCAAATTTATAAAACATAAAATAATACAATGTCTTGACCTATTTACCATCATTATAAATTAGTCATGGGCGGACATGATTAAAATCGCATTATTTTTAAGATAAATCAAATAACATTAAAGTTTAGTTGGTAAAAATATTCCATGCAATTTTTTTAACATTATTCTGTAAATTAAGACCTGAAATGTTTTTTTATTTTAAAAGAAAAATATCCTGCTTGGTAAAAACTATAAGATAGTATAGTCAATCCGTATGTGGACATCGACAAAATTTCTGGTAGGGCCGCCTTTTTTATATAATGTAACTGAATGTCCAAAGAGTAAAACCCCAAATTGGCGTATATCTACCTATTGCAGAAACGGAGTTATGGTCCTCCAAAGGGACTCCTTTAATTCATCACGGTGGAACTGCACCTAATTTTGCAAATAGATGTCAAATAAGGTTTTAAAAAGATTTTTATGATATAAAAATCTCTAAAAAATTCCTTCACCCCCTAAATAGCCCCCAAAGAGTAATAACTAATCACGTTGGATTAACACCAAATTTTGCAGATAGATGTAAAATGAGATGCTGAAAAATATTAATAACTTTTTTTGAAAAAATAATTCTATGCCCTCCTTATAAGCCCCCTTTGTTTATGGGGCGAAAGAATTATTTTTTGAAAAAAAGTTATAAGGAAATATTTCTAAGCATCTCATTTTACATTTATTTGCAAAATTTGGTGTAAATCCAACGTGATTGGTTATTACTCTTTGGGGACTATTTAGGGGGTGAAGGAATTTTTTTAAAGATTTTTTTTTTATAAAAATATTTTTAAAACCTTATTTGACATCCATTTGCAAAATTTGGTGCAGTTCTACTGTGATGAACTAAAGGGGGCCCTTTGGGGGGCCATAACTCCGTTTTCGCAATAGGTAGATATACGCCAATTTGGGGTTTTACTCTTTGGAAATCCAGTTACATCATATAAAAAAGGCGGCCCTACCAGGATTTTTTTCGATGTACCCATTATTTAGGACAGATTGAATGTAGTAAGTGTACTAAATTTATTTATAAACTATTGTGCACATTCTTTTTGCAATGAATTAGTGGCAATGTTCCAAATTATTAAATGTAATCAGGTCTGCTAAAAAAACATAATGCATCAAGATCAATCGAAATAACCTTGCATACTAGGACACCAAACAATTACATTTTTTTTTAAGTATGAATAATTTTTCTTTGAGTTGTACCTAATTATTAATGTATGTAAAAATGCTCGCAAAAATGTATGCAAAAAAAAAATAAAAACAAAGACATTGTGTTTGTTAAATATTTAACGAAGTACAAGGTGTGTTGTTTACAACTAAAAAAAATCCAGAATAATTGCATCCATAGAAAAAATATAGACAAAAAAACCGGAAATAACAATAACTAGGGCAGGCAACTAGCTACACACATTTTTAATTCCAATAAGTTAAATTTTTTGATGCTAAGAAAAACTACCAGTAAATTTCTTTTTCTACTTCCACCTTTAAACTGACACTTTTTGCTCGACTTGATTATACCTAAAACAATCGTTTAGCTATGTCTTGCAAGCCATGAGTAAACAGGCACTTTACCCACGGGATGAAGTTAGCGTTGCTTGCAGAAAATGACAGATGATATTTTTGTATTTATTTTAGTTGTTAAAAACGTATAATTTGGTGTCTTTTTCTAATAAAAACGAATTCTAATTAATGTTACAGTAAAAAATTAAGTATATGGTTACATTTCATAAAAATTAAAGCCATGGCAAATGTTTTTAGTGTTATTTTTACGGATTTCAACAAGTCTGCTAAAAAACGCGATGAAGCTAAAACCATAAGTTGTTTCTGGGGTATTTTATAATTTAAGACAGTATTTAGTGCAGCGGAGGTAAGATTTTAATTTAACTTTGACGTTTAGTAAATATTACAACATGTTACTTTATTTCTACTTTTAAACTGATTTTTTTTAACCTAACTTTACTGCAAGTCGAAAATTTATTCTTTTAAAAAGTCCGATATTGTTTGATTTTGGAGTCATAGAAAAAGTATAGTTCGTAAGCGGCTTTATACACTCGTTTTGCTTGATGCAACTTTATGCAAAAACTACTATTATTTTTAAAGGTCAGGCATTTTAGATGCATAACATTTACATTTTACCCTCGATTTTACCTATGCCAGGAACTTTTTATTCACAAATAAAAACTTACTTTTAAGGTAAAAATAAAACTTTACTTTGAGTTTCTAATTTAAATAAAAAATTATTTTTAGTAAACCAAGTATAAAAGCATATGTGTCTTACTTGTCCATTAAAAGTTCTTAGATTTTTAAGTACGCCACTGAATTTAAAAGTCAAACCCATGCTACAGCAAACATATTTAGGCGTTGGTAATTGCAAATTTCGGCGGTTATAATCTATCTTTGTCTGTCTAGTAAGAAGGTGGAAATCGGAGAGGGGGGGGCGGATGTATGACGCGGGAGGGGGGGAGAGGTATCGCCGCGGTGTTTGAATCTCCAAAAGTGCAACGCTTGGAATTGAGGTCACCAAATGCATCAAGGCCATATTATTTGGTTATTCGATGCCGAGAGAGCCAGCCAATGCTGCAGAATAGAACCTTACTTAAGCCACTCGTCCGTGAAGTTTTGTAGACAAACTTTGCTTCATACAGGGTGTGCTTGTAAAGCTTAAAAAGAGAAAGGTGAAAATTTTGATTTTTCATGGTTCATTTCAATGACATTTGTAAACTTTACTCACTTATACAGGGTGTCCAAAAAATGGCGCATAAACGCGATGGTACGTTGTTGGGGCATGTCTAGGGAGCCCCAGAAAATTGTTAAAAAAAATCTATCTCATATACCCTCGTAGATATGTTGCCCCAAAGTGTGAAACTTTAAATGCTTATATCTTGAATTTAACAGCACATATTAACGAAACAAATGGTTCAATACAAAGCTACAGTATATCTTAAACCATTCAATCATTTGTTTATTTATGAAATGGTCGAATTACATTATTATAATCAATTTTAATTTTACCAAATTGTCATAAAATGAAGCTGACAACGTTAATAAAATCTAGTGCAAAAGTGTATGATCAAGACTCATAAAAGGGATTTTTAGACTTATAGGTGGGATTTTTAGATGTATTTTCCTAAACTGTGTTGCCGAATTTATGTAACTTTGTTCGCATTTTTCTCGATGAATATAACAGATCGATTTTTTTTTACAATTTTCTAGGGATCTATGAGAATGCCCCAAGAGCGTACCATCGCGTTTATGCGCCATTTTTTGGACACCCTGTATAGTCCAATCATTCTAATAATGGCCCCAGAAAAAAATCCCAACCAAGATCAGCTTATGCAGGTTTGTAGCCACTACCCCCAGGAACATAAAAGTGAAAAATTCCCACAAAATTTCCGTGACGTTTAGTCCCCATCTTGCATAGATGTGAGGAGTTAGTTTTTTGTTAATACCTAAACTATTTGGCATTTTTGAAAAAAGTTTTAAAAATTTTTAGGAACATGATTTTAATAAGAATACAATCATTTTTAAAAAAATAATAAATCACCCATATGAACGATTTTATAGCACTTTGAAAATGTGCTAATTTGGTCCTACAGAGAACGCTGCAATCTATGCTTCAGGACTCTATGACTAAGATAGACGATTATGATGAAATAATGTGATTTTCAAAGAGCTATACATAGAATCGTTAATATTGGTGATTTATTAATTTTTTTAAAATGATTGTATTGTTATTAAAATAATGTTCCTAAAAATTTTTAAAACTTTTTTCAAAAGTGCCGAATAGTTTATGTATTAACCAAAAACTAATCCCTCACTTCTATGCAAGATGGGGGCTAAACGTCACGGAAATTTTGTGGGAATTTTTCACTTTTATTTTACTGGGGGTAGTGCCTACAATCCTGCATAAGCAGATCTTGGTTGGGATTTTTTTTTAAGGAACCTACAAATTTTAATTAGAATAATTGGGCTTATAATACTGAAGGAATAGGCGATTCTGAAAAAATGTAACCGTTGATATCGTTTCTCCAATTCTTCTAGTTATTCCCTTTACAAAAAAACTATGTCCCCTGATAGTTTATAATAGTAAAATTTTTAAATAAAAAATACCTTGCAAAAGGAAAGAATTCATCTTTTTACATCTGGAAAACCAACCAATAAAATAAAATTTTGGGTTTAATAATGAAGCAATTCAGAAACTTTAAAAAATAAATTTTGGGTTTTTTAATGTGCAAATTATAGAACGCAAATATAAAAAAATAATTTTTGATCCTTGACTAGATTAATAGACAAAGGCAACCCGGCGCATTCGCCATTTTATAAAATAGTCAAACGTTTCTGTTTTAGATTATTTTTATAAAAATTGATTTTTAAAAAAGTGATTAAAAAGCTATTAATTTAATAACAAACTGCTTGCAGAGTAAAAGTGCTTATAAAATAAAGTAATAACCCTGGAAATAACCACAACTCGTCGAAAGTACCCACTACAGTCAACTTCTTATTTCTTCTACAAAATTAAACCTCAAAATTATTAAATAGAGAGAATGCAGAACTTGTTTTAATTTAGCAATTTAATTGGGTATCCTATCAAAAGCAGCAGCTGCTTAAAAATGTGTGCTTAATTAATTTTCTTTTGGATATTTCGCAATATTCACATTATGCGTTAACTTTTAACCAATTTTACTAAGTTTTTGTGCTGCTCTGTTGACATTTATAAACAACATATTTTAAAATTATTTAAAATTAAAAACAAATATTTGTTTTTATATTTTCTTAGCTTTTAAAAATGATGCGATGCTTTGGAGGAAATCTTTGTTTTATATTTAATTTTCAGTTTGTCTATTATACATATTTCTGTGTTGGGGAGGCAGAAGGGAATAAGTATATTTGACATTTAAAAAAATGTGTTTTTCGGACACCGAATTTTAATCGAAACATTTAGATATTTACCAATTGGATCAACCATATACGTACTGTGGAATCTATTTTTTTATGTAGCTTCTCATTACTGCATTAATATTGTTTAATATTTGTGAGAAAACCATTTTTAGAGTGACATGCACAAATGACATTTCTATACTTATCCCCTTTTGCCTCCCTACCACAGATTTGAAAAATGGCCAATGCGCCAAAGTACTTTGACTATTATAGTTGGGTTGGGATAGTTTTTTAATCTTTTTGCCAGTTCTAAAAAAAGCAAGTTGTACTCATAAAGGCTACATTAAAACGTATAAAAATTCTGTGGTAGGGAGGCAAAACGGGATAAGTATTTTTGACGTTTAAAAAAATTGCTTTTTCGGACACCGAATTTTAATAGAAACATTTTGATATTAACAATTTGGATCAACCATATACGTACTTTGAAACCTATTTATTTAGCTAACTTCTCACTATTGCATTAATATTGTTTAATATTTACAAGAAAATCATTTTTAGAGTGACATGTACAAATGACAGTTTTATACTTATCTCCTTTTGCCTATTTACCACAGAATTGTCAAAAAACCCAAAACTTAATTTCAAATTTTCACCAGATTTAATCTACGAAATACGCTTGTAAATTTGTCTGCAGAAAGTATAATAATTCTTATTTGGGTGTGTTAAAAAAAAGACACGAAAGATTAAGTAATGTATTGCGTTTTCAGAAATAATCGTTTTTTATTTGTAATTCCTGTAATTTCTCAGTGCAGATGGCATGTAAGAATACCTGCCTCATGCAGTACCTATCATGGTATAGAATTTATATATAAATTTACGACGAAAAGTCCATGCATAGGTACTTAACTTTAAGTATTTAATGGCCTTGCGTTATTTGGCGATGCTATTTTGGGAGGACATTGACTTAAGCAACCTAGCCAGGGTACAGCAGGACAACTTTTGGGCAAAAAAAACAAAACATGTTGTCTCTATGCGGCTTGATGCGAGAGCACAGAGCCGAGTTGATGCAGTTCTGTGGACCTGCCATAGCTTCAAATTTCTACTAATAAGGCCGATGAACTTTTCCGAATTCTATGTAGGCTTAGGTATTGGTGGGCTTTATACACGGTGCATCACAAAAGGCTCATTTTTTCTCGACTAAATTTACATTATGGAAAAACTATATTTAGGGTGTCCAAAAATTGGCTCATAAACGCAATGGTGCATTGATTGGGCTATTCTCAAGGATCCCTAAAAAATGTAAAAAGAATCCATACGTGTTATCTTTGGCGCATAAGCGCGATGGTACGTTATTAGGGCATGTCTAGGGAGTCCTAGAAAATTGTTAAAAAAATCTTTCTCAAGTTCACTCAGAGATATGAGGCCCCAAAGTAAAAAACTTTAAACGCTCGTATCTTGAAGATAACAGCACATATTAACAAAAGATATAAAGGCAAAATCTATTTAAAATTATTTTAGCATTACCTTTTAGATGGTCCAATTATATTTTTATAAACAATTTAATTTTACGAAAATGAAGCTGACAGCAATGTCAATATGATCTAATGCAAAAATGCTCAAGTATCTAGATGAGTTTTTAGGATGTATTTTACAAACTGTGTTGAAAAACTTATGCAACTTTGTTTGCATTTTTCTCGATGAATATAACAGATGGATTTTTTTTGACATTTTGTTAGGGATCCCTGAGAATGCTTCAACAGGGTACCACGTTTATGCGCCAATTTTTGGACGCCCTGTAGGGTATATTAAAGTTTCCAATAAAATTGTCAAAAATGCTAGCATTAAAACTTATCTTTGAAAATTATTTTTGTGCAATTCAAATTTGCATACAAAACACAATTTGTTAACAAATTTCAGTGCATTAAAAGCAAAAGTAATATCGACAGTAAACAAACTGCAAATGGTTAAAATACCTACCAACATAATGTAAACTATTTGCGATCCTGACTCAAATATTTAGGAATCTAGTAGCATTGGCATAGAGTGACCTTGACCTTGACCATGACTTAGACATAATTATTTAGTTAGTCTGCTAAATATAAATTAGTGCTGGGTTTCGTCTAGTCGCTATTATGCATAGACGATAATAATACCCCTTCTCCTTTCTTTCCAATCAACTATTTGGTCAAAACATCCTTTGTAGGAAGGCATGTTACTCAACTAAAAAACAGCTTACTTAGTGAAGATTTTATATGAAGTTTTTATTATGAAAGAAGTCCTTCTTCATTTCTTAAGGGTATGCACCTATCAGTTTTAATAGTAATATATGAGCGATGGATAGTTTAATGGGAAAAAAATGTATCCTTTAAGAGCCCGACACTCAGTTCTTATACCATGAAGAGGGGCTACGGTGGCTAGAATAGACTAAAGACTAGTTGAACAGATATATTTTTATCATGAATATGCATCTAGAGTAGCCACCTACCAGCAGTACAACTAGAGAGAGGCTTAACCTTGGTTTGAAGCTTACAGCACGTTTTTATGCAAATATTCACAAAACTTAGACCTAAAATATCTTAGTTAAGTCTTATCCGATTTTAAAAAACTTGATGTCATTAGAAAGATAATTAGATAATTAATTTTGTAATACTTTATGTTTTTTTTAAATCGTTTTTGGGGCTTAATTTAAGAAAGAAAAACAGTTGTTTTAGTATAGTTACCCCTTCTTTAAACTGTTATTTTTGCTAAACTAGGGCTACTAAACAAAATCTTCCAAACAATAAGTATTTGATAAGAAGCTAACATTATATTGTCAAAATTTTAAAACAATTGCTTTAATAATGACGTTAAAAACTGCGGTCTAAGTTTTACATAAGTTTGCATAAGAAAAAATGGGTAATCGGGCTCTTAACCCTTAAATTAACGTTGCTAAATAGACACGGTCAAGCCCTACGTCACAGTTCATAGAAGTGCATTAAAATACTGTCTGTGAAATTTTTTTAGGCAACCAACATTACGGACCAAAGAAAATGGTCATTGTTTTCTTATTCTGTGTTTTGGTCTTTTATTTATAACATTACTTAAAGATGGTGTAAAAATGTTCCTTTATGTCTTATTTAAGATAATTAATTTAAAATTACCCAAGAATCTACCGCAAGAATTTAAAAATCCCTTATTAATCTAATGATGATGATCACCCACCAAGATATCAGCTTTAAACGCGAATTGCTAGAGAAAGCAACCATATCAAGGGGTTTGTGGTTTGTTCTAGGTAATAGAAAAAAATGTTAATTTTACAATGATACTTACCAAACCTCTTGATATGGTTGCTTTCTCAAGCAATTTGCGTTTAAAATTTACATCTTGGAGGATGCACAACATTAACACATAAACTGTATTATTATATAGTAGTTTTACAATGAACAAAACTTGAAATATCGAATTTAAGACATTATAGCACATTTTTATACCAAGGGTTTTCTAAGAAAGCCTTTTATTTTCACAAAATATTGTTCTAGAAAAGTGGCTCAATCTGACAGAATTAAAATTCTACTTCACAGACAGTTTTTAAATGTGGATCTGTGACGTAGGAATTGACCGTGTATATTTTTCAAGCATCCTATTTTTATAAAATTATTTTATCCATCGCTAGTTTAGTTTCTGTTGCTTCCCACAAAGTTACAAGTGGCCGCACCGGGTTAATAAACTGCGAAATGCATTTAATTAATCCAGAAGGCCTAGTCTAGTTCTATCTTTGTCAAATGTTAGGAATGTAAGAGAAGGAGAGATACACAGGGGGTCTTAGGGGGGAGGGGGGCTACATTGGCCCGCGTCGTGGGACACACAAATGACTTTAGAAATTTGCAATGTCAAATGCATTTCGGTGGATAGGCACTTAAATAAATGAATAGGACCGGTCTACTAAAGATGAGATAGAAAAACGAAAAACTGCATGGTTGGTTAAACCGTTGGACATTATCAGACTTTTTATTTTGTTAATGCTTATTATTGTGTGTGGGAATTAAATAAGGAGGTTTTTAAATTGTAATAGTAGTTTTCGTATCAAGCTTTATGTACTATCGTGGACATGGAATTTGAAACGATCAATTTTTGCATTGTAAATATGGTCAAAATAGTAGCTTAAACACCTCAAGTTTTATGCGAAGTGGACATTAACAAGAAACATTTCTCTGATGTTTTACGAAGATTAGAGCCTTATTGTTATCCTAAAACAAAATTATTTAAAAAAGGAAATATCTTCTTACTATTTTTCTCGCCGGCAGCACATTTTACATAATTTATTTGGATAAAATACATTTGACGCATTTGTTGTCAAAATAACATTCGAAAACTGACATAAAAAACCACATTCACAATAGAGTAAAATTCAAAAAATCAAAGGTGGCTGATAAAAAATCGTTTTAAATTCCATGTCCACAATAGTACTCAAAAGTTTTTATTCACGAGATTTTTAAAACTCGAGCGCAAGCGAGGATTTTTGGTTTTATTAACGAGTGAATAATAATGTTTATAAAACGTATTACGAACTATACTTTTTCTACGATCTCAAATCAAACAATAACTGACTTTAAAAAAAAAAACAAATTTTCGGCTTAAAGAAAAGTTAGGTTAGAAAAAAACATTTTAAAAGTAGAAATGAAGAAACATGCGGTAGTAGTATTCAATAAACGTTAATGTTTAATCAAAATCCTACCTTTGATACACTAGATACTGTCTAAAATTATAAAAATATTTAAATACAACTCACGGTTTTAGCTTCAACCGCGCGTTTTTTAGCAGGCTTGTTGACATCTGTTAAAACAAACACTAACAACATTTGCAATGGCCTTAATTTTTAAGAAATGTAAACATATACTTAATTTTTTCCTGTGACTTTAATTAGCATTTATTTTTATTATAAGAAGACACCGATTATACATTTTTGACAACTAAAATAAATACAAACAATGTCATCTGTCATTTTCTGCAAGTAACGCTAACTTCGGCCCGTGGGTAAAAAGTGTGTTGCAACTTTACCCCGTGGGTAAAGTGCCATTTTACCCACGGCTTGCAAGACATAGCTAAAGGACTGTTTTATGTTTTATCAAGTCGTGCGATAAGTGTCATTTTAGAGGGAAGTAGAAAATAGTTTAACAAGCAAGCGATAAGCGAGCTTGTTAATAAGTGAGTTAATTAATCGCCATTTAACACACGAACTAGTTACAACGCTGCATCGCACATCGTAGATCATTATTTAATAAATTATAAAATAGAAGTTATTTCACCAAGTAACAGAAACAATGCGTCGGCCATTCAAATTTATTAAAGTTGAAGAAAAAGAAGAAGGGCTGTCATCGAACTTTTATTAATTTTAAACAGAAAATGTTATTTTCTTAAAATGTGGTAAAAGGATCTGCTTTTCTTTCTTTCCAACGGTAAATATTTAATTTCTTTTGGTTTTTGTTGCCGTAATTAAAGCTACTTTAACATTTGTAATGTAGAAACATAAATAGTAATTTTAAACATAGAAGAGCGTTACTATAGACCTGACATGGTATTCATGCATAGGAGTCATTAATCAACGATTTGAAGTGCGTTAATGAATGTCTTTAATAAACGATGTGCGAAAAAAAAATTAAACATCTTCTTTCTACAAGCGCGCAAAAATATTTTTCTTTTGATGCTATTTTTTTACATCTTTTATTAAAACTAAAAACAGTTTCAATATTTTTTAACCAGTTAAAAGTGCAAAGTAAAAAAAAAGCCCTTTTTGTAAAATTTAAAACTATTATTTAACGTCTGTTTAAAATCTGTGCTACTAATTTTACCAAATACTAGTAATTTTGTTAGAAATTCTAAGATTTAAAAAGGTTCAACCACAAAACCACAAACTTAGCTACCTTATAATTACAGGGATCTTACCAAATTCCAAATCGGTATACATTTTGTGTATATACCATATGTTTTGTGGCTGACAAAAATGTTAAACCCTTACAGAAAAAGGTTACTGACCCTTTTTTCCGCAATTTTTGCTTTGCTATCAAATCTTTCGCACGTCAGCTGTATAGAATTAGAAGAAAATAATTAAAGGAAACACCAAAATTACCTAACACGCACACTTAGGTATTCTTGTAACTTAATTATTATTTAGGGGAGCAAATAAATAAAATTATTATGGTGAATTTAAGGTGATATCAGAAAGGTTTGGCTTATCTTTTGAAGTTAGGAATTCATTAAATTGCTTTTAAAAACAGGTGGTTTTTAGTAGAAATCTTTTAAATTAACTGCCAGGTGTTAGTAATAGTATTGAGGGCCAAATATACAGGGTGTTACCATGGGGTAATTTCTGGACATATTTTAAATAAAAAAGTTCCTATAAACATGTGTCCGAAAATCCTTCGTTTCTGAGATACAGGGTGCCAAAATTTCTAAAAAAAAACTTTTTTTTTAAGATTACCATGAAACTAAACCAGATATTTATTTGAAACTTAGCACTGGTAATTTTCTTGCCGTTAGGCATAAGTGCAGTAGAAAAAAAATAAAAATTATAATTGGAAGGGACACATTTGGGGGTACCATGGGGGCTGCTCACCCCCAACTTTTTTGTGTCTTACTTTTTTGGTATTTCCATAAAATAATTAGAAGCCCTAAAATATGATCTTTAAAATTAATGTCCTGTTCTTTTTTCATAAAACTAACCGTTTTCGAGAAAAAAATTCATTGCCCAAAGGCAACAAAATTTTTTTTTTTAATTTTGGCTTTTTTATTTTAATGAAAATAAAACATAGTTAACAATGAAGGGTTAATTTATTTTTTTTTATTATTATTTCAAATAAATATTTGGTTTAGTTTTTTAGTAATCTTAAGATTAAAATTTTTTTTGTGAAACTTTGACACTCAGAAACTCTGAAACGAAGGATTTTCGGACAAATGTTTATATGAACTTTTTTTTTTTAATGGGTTTAGGAATTACCGCCTTGCTTAGTTATTTGGTAAAACCCTGTGTCCTAAATTCAAGAGGTGATTTTGCAAACAATTTCTTAAAAAACCCTTTGTATAAAAATGTGCTATAATGTATCAAATTCGTTATTTCAAGTTTATTTCATTGTAAAACTTCAAAAATTACATTTTATTTGTTAATGTTGCCGACCCTCCAAGATGTAAATATTAAACGCAAGTTGCTTGAGAAAGCAACCATATCAAGAGGTCTGGTAAGAACCATTTTAAAATTAACATTTTCTTCTATTACCTAGAACAAACAATACCCCTTGATATCGTTGCGTTCTCAAGCAATTCGCGTTTAAAGCTGACATCTTGGTGGGTGATCATTATTAACAGATTAATAAGTGATTTTTTAATTCTAACAGTAAATTCTCGGGTAAATTTAGCATAAAATATCGTAAATAATATATTAAGGAACATTTTTACACCAATGGTACCTAAAAAAAGTCCTTCTTCAAGTCTTTAAAAAGACCAATTTTGGAAACATAGAATAAAAAAAAAATTACAATTTTCTTTGATCCATAATGCTGATTGCCTAAAAATATTTCTCAAATTTTTTCATTTCTTTTGATTTATTTACCCACTTTTTTAATATCTTTATTAAATTCTAACATTTTTGTGTATTTTGTTTAGTTATCTTAGTTTAAAAAGAGCATCCGGTATAAAAAAGTACCTATTTGGTACCTACCAAATAAATTTAACATAAATATTTATTTCATTTAGCAAATTGTGACTTGTTTGCTTTTTTAATTCTGAATGCATTTTATCTGTTTGTTTAAGCGAATACATTTGTTTAATGTTGTTATTAGAGAGAATTTTGGCACTTTAGAAGTTTAAGGACCCCATTTTTTAATGTACCTACCTAAAAATCGGTGTGCATAATTTATTTTTATTTTTTATTGTGGGTGTGCTACATCGCATATTTTAACTATAAAATAAATGTTTAATGTTATTCTTTTCTCAAAAGAATGATTACTTTCAGTAACAACCGAATAATATATTTCGTAAAAATAATAGCCTGCAATTATTCTAATATTTTTGGTTTAAAAAACATTCCAAACTTAAAATTTGGCTAAAATAAATAATTTAAAAAACACCTTTATCCAAATGAAGAATTTTAAAACGATTTGTATTATTAAATGTCGATTTAAACTCGAATAAATACTTTATGAATACGTAACAAACTAAAATTGAGGAGAAATTTGCATTTTTATGTGATGGGTGTTTGAATACATTAAAGACAATTTCAAAACCGTTTTACGATAAAATTATAATATCATCATCACTTTTATTACTAAATCGCTAAATTTCTCCAAATTTAAATATTTTAATCAACTTTTTTAAATGTTTAAATTAATGGGTATGATGAGTACCGTTCAAGCAATTTCATGAAACAGCATTCTTTTTTGTTTTAAAAATGGTGCATTTTGTACAATCAATTAAAACATAACTACCATTGCTTTATTTATTAATATTTCTTAATATTTCCAATAAAGAAAGTCCTCAAAAATGTGACCATATTTAAAACCAATTTTACTGAAAATATAAATATTCGTATGATATAATTAATTGTAAAAATACGTTTCAAAAATGGGTACAAATGAACATTATAAAATGGAAGATGTTTAATTTCCAAAAGGTATAAGTGATCATTTTTTCACGTCCATGGCCGATTTTTATTCTTCTGGTAAAGCATTTACTTCGCGGCCGAGAAAAACCATGAGAAGTACTTAGGCATACCAGTATTAGTCAAAATTGTGGTGGTACAATAAATCACAGCTAAAAAGTTACAACTGTTTCAGGGTTGATATCCAATTTAAAGATTCTGGAGTTAATTGTGTATTTCTTGAAAACCACCCTCAGATTTAGTGTTTGGACATTCTTCTACAATATGTTTAATCGTTTCTGGCAATGCACCACATTCACTCAGCGGGCTAGGTATTGCATTCCATTTATAAAGCATATCATTGCAACGTCCGTGACACGTTCTAAGGCGATTAACAATACACCAAACTTTTCTGGGCTGATCAAACCCTGGAACTACCTTTGTTGGATCTTCAATAAATTCTTTGTTAATTGGTTTGAAAAGGCGTTTACCAAGTCCATAATATAAGAATATACCAAGAAGTGCATGTCTATTCCTTTATTCTTAAATTCTTTGTTGGTTTAGTCATCAGTTTCTTGCCACTTATTTTTCCATATATCAGTAACGAAAAAGGGATGATGATTAAAATCATCTTGCCATATGGGCTTCCTTGATTTAAGTCTGTTAGGTGGAAGCATCTGCAAATCAATATGTAAGGGGAATTTTTCCAACTCAAATTGAACCTTATTCCATTCCTTTTAACTGCATGCTACTGAAAATAAAATGTTAGAACGCCAGATGAAAATCTACTCAAAAGTGAAACAGAAACCCCACGATAATGGTGTTTTAAAAAAGCATTTAAAACATTGCTTATTGCTTTATTTTTTAGGAACCTAGACAAACTACCAATTTAGACCTCTGCACAAATGGTATACAATTCTGCGAAGGATCTACAAATTCCTGCTCTCAAAACAGAAGCAATCACTCCAGTATAAATGGCAGTATTATTACAATGACCATGAAAAATAACCATCTTATTGTTGAAACAGAAGAAAGAAATGTAAGAGCATTTTTTTAAACACTTTTCCAAAAAGCTTTTCATTAACTTTGCCAAAAAAATTAACTTCTCCTTTTAAATACCCATAATTTTTTTAGGATTTGGAAGAAGACAGCCGAGAAACAACAATGAGGTACTCTCCTAGCGCAAGAGATGGAGTTTTCGTAGTTGAAGTACAACAAGGCTCAAGAAAAAGTCCAACATCAATTATGCCATCTCCAACAACAGTAAAAACAGAAATAACTTCAGATATAAGAGTGGACATAACAAGTGATCAGTGCGCTGTTATACATCATCCTCCAGATAAGTAAGTTTTGCAAAATATGAAAAGCGTTTAGCCTGACAAGCTAGCATTTGAGATTTAAGATCACACATTTGTAAATTTAAGCGTTTAAAAACTATCAAAATAAGAGGCGGAAGGAGTTGTATTGGACTTTATTAAAGCCTTTGATAGAGTAAACGTTACACCAAATACTCAAATTAAAATTACAAAAACTCGACAATAGAAGCCTCGATAGAATTAGTTAGAAATCACGAAATCACGCAGTGATAGGTAGTTCTTTTTGATTTCTTTAAAGCCTTTGATAGTATCATTTTTAAAGAAATTAATATAACAAGGGCTCTCAACGCGGTAGTGTAAATATAAGGGAACATTTCTTAGACACAAAAACCATAAAGGTGGTTCTTGACAAACTTTGTTGCCTACGAAGTTCCCTTAATCATTGTTGGGGTTCCACAAGGACTGGTTCTTTCCCCGATTTTATTTTCTTTGCACATAAACGATATTCTATACAGTAGATAGCTGTTACTTTTTATATGATGAAATGTTTGGCTTATTTAACCATCCTGGAGTAATTTTAACTAAATATTTGTTCATTATTCCTTGCATTTAAAATTTAAACATGATCCCACGCCCACCAGTCTTAGCGCCCATCCTAAGACAGGTCTACCAAAAACAGGAGTGTCCCGGAAATACATGGATGCTTTGCACCAGTTAAAACTCAAAAATGCACAAGTGACACACCGTAAGATTAAGACATTCAAGGCAATTAAATCACTCCAATTTAAAGAATTTTACACTAAAAAATTGTTCTGTTGGACCGCTCAATTTTTAAAAAAGGCACAAAAGTAGACTGTCTTTAATTAGTGACCCAGAATTTTGAGTCTGTTCGGCAGTGAATTTTCATAAATCGCATACAAAACCGCGAGTGAAGACAAATCATAAATTTACACAAAAAAATTTGAAAATAAAAGACAATAAGCGTCCAGGGGGTTTCATGTAACGAAAGAGGTATACGTTTCCTTGCAGCTCGCGAGCTTAACTAAAAAATGTACTGTGGCAAAACCACTTGTCGTATCTTAACAAAACTTTCAGCATAGTTGTAACAAACTTAAAGGTTTTGTTTGGCACTGTCCTGTTAGTGGAGCCCTCTATTTGTCTATATGCAAAATATATAAGACAGCCTTCATACTGATCTATCATATCTGCTAATAATTATTAGTCTTTTTAATTTGCTATTTTTTTTTAGCGAAAACCAACCTCAAGAAGAGAACGAAACCCCCGAATACATGGAGACAACATCCCTACAGTCAACACTCCCAAAAATAAGCCAAAAAACCCCCATTTCAACACAGTTCGGTCTCACCCAATCAAATTCAAGCCTAGCTCAAACATCATACAGTTACACTAATCAAACAGCATATGATCATGGTAATTACGGTTACCCTGTGTACAACGGTTACGTCAACGAAGAACCTTTAAAGAAACTTCCAAGTTTAAACAAACCTAAGATAACAGCAGCGGTTTATAAAAACCCTGGACAGGAAAATTTGGAAATTACTCCAGATAATTATTTGTTGTCAGATCTAGCAGTTCGTGAGTTAGCGAATCAAAACAAAAGAATAACGGAAGGGGTAGAAACCAACGGTAATGAAAATACCTCACAAAATTTAGCTGGAGAAATAAATCAAAATCACAAGGAATTTACATCCATAGATGACAAAAAAAATAACCTAAATGAGATTGAAAAAAATAGAAATAGTGATGTAGAACAAAAAGTTAAAAATAATGGTAATTTAACATGTGGTCCAAAAATTCTACCCTCAAACGAAAATACACTTGAACTGACTCAGATAATTGGTAGTAGTAGTTAAAATAACTACCAAATTTTAAAACTTTTTACGCATTTCATACATTATTATACCTACTGTAAAAGAGCAATTTTAGAATAAAAGTAAATCTCAAAAGTACTTAAAAAAATAATGCAATGTAAGGTGCTATAAGTTGCCATGTTGTATTTTAGTGTCAATGTATAGGTATTTAAAAACCCAGAATTTTTTTTCTAATGTCTATTTTTGAAATAATATTTTGCTTTTCTGTATCATAATATTTTGGAAAAAAACTTCGTTCTTTTGGATTTTGAGTTTTTGGGATATTTAAAAAGTATTCAGGTGTTCGGTCTTTTTTTTTTAAATTTTAAGCCTTCCTTCTTATAAGAAAACAGTTTTTGCAAAATTATAAATTAAACCATCAACAATATTTTTTTTGGAACATACATAAATAGGTCCCTTATTTTTGTGATTTGTTTTTTTTTGTAATCTATATTTTTTTAATGATAAAATTAAAAATAATAATAATTAATATTCAACCTAAAACATTTGGTTTTTTAAGGTTGGTAAATTGCCTTATAAAAACAAAAATTTTAATTTATTAGGTTGGTTTTCCAGTTGCATAAAGATTAATTCTTTTAATTTGTAATCTATATTTTTTTAATGATAAAATTAAAAATAATAATAATTAATATTCAACCTAAAACATTTGGTTTTTTAAGGTTGGTAAATTGCCTTATAAAAACAAAAATTTTAATTTATTAGGTTGGTTTTCCAGTTGCATAAAGATTAATTCTTTTAATTTGTAATCTATATTTTTTTAATGATAAAATTAAAAATAATAATAATTAATATTCAACCTAAAACATTTGGTTTTTTAAGGTTGGTAAATTGCCTTATAAAAACAAAAATTTTAATTTATTAGGTTGGTTTTCCAGTTGCATAAAGATTAATTCTTCTCTTGCATGGTACTTTTTATTTAAAAATTTTTCTATTATAAACTATTGAGGGACATATTATTTTTATAGAGGGAATAACTAGAAGAATTGGAGAAACGATATCAATGGCTATATTTCCTCAAAAACGCCTATTTATTCAGTATTAAGTGAGTAAAGTTTACAAATGTCATTATTCAATATGTCTGACCTAAATTTACTTTTTACATCCAAATGTCAATGTTGACAGTCCAATAAAAATAACATTTTAAGTTATAAATCCAGGGGCCAATCGGATGGGCAAATTGTGTACACTAATTCCTAACAAATTCTTAACAAATTCTAAACAAATTCTATAAATTCTCAACAAATTCTACAAATTCTTAACAAATTCTGCAAATTCTTAACAAATTCTTCACTAATTCTCCACAAATTCTTGACAAATTCTTGACAAAAAACACATGGAAAAGTTTTCTTATAAAACTGTTTTATCATATTATTTAGGTACCATGGTAAAATGAGAAAAATAGTATAAAAACTTGTTCACAAGGCATTTTTTGGACTTGTCAATGGACATTTTCCAAACCTGAACGCGTCCTAAAAAACGTCCCTTACAAGACTCGATATTTTAATATACTATTTAATAAGGGCTTTTAAAAAAAATATTCTTTTCAAATTAATACTTTATACATGTTTTGACATTTGAAACGCCTCTAAAGTTCTTGATAAGCCATCACAAGAAGGCGTTAGCAGTAGAAATATTTGGAAACTGCAAACCTGTTCAATGCTTCTTCCTTTTATTAGAGTTTAAAGACCTTTGGTATAGGGTCAAGTCAGGTTATTGCAATTTTGGTGGTAAATTTAGGATGGTACCTTTGATGACGGTACCACGAACCTACCATCTTCCACATGCAACTATTACATTACCTAACTTATAAAAAACTATATGGTTCCTGCACGAATGCCTGGTGGTGGTACCGACCCATCTCCATCTGTACTGTAGGTACCTTTAATTAGTACCAAAGTTTCAGTACTATGGGGTATTTTAGATACAGGGCTGCATGAAAAACAAGCTTAATATTTAAAAAGTCTCTTAAGAGTTTCCAATTTTTGTTATTAAATTTTTGTATTTTTTTTTTTGATTTATTGTTTTTATTCGAATTTTTAATAAATTGCAAGACTATTTAAATATCAAAGTAACATACGAAACGGACACTCGCCCAGATTTGGAAAATGGAATTGATATTTTTCAATTAACAAGCTAAAAACATCTTGGTTTTGTATACTATTTTCTTTATTAGCTGATTTTAAATTTATTAGAAAAGAATTTTTAGTTTGAATTAAAAACCTAAAATTTTTTTTTACTGGATTTTCTACATTGACATATTGAAATAAAAAGTAAATTAGGTCAACCATATTAAATAATGACATTTTGTAAACTTTACTCACTTAATATTGAATGAAGCCGTTTTTAAGACAATGTAACCGTTGATATCGTTTCTCCAATTTTTCTAGTTTTTTTTTTCTACAAGAAAACTATGTCCCTCGATAGTTTATAATAGTAAAATTTGTAAATAAAAAGTACCTTGCAAGGGAAGAATTTATCTTTTTGCATCTGGAAACCCAACCTAATCAAATAAAATTTTGTGTTTAATAATGAAGCAATTCAGCAACCTTAAGAAATCAAATTTTGGGTTTTATAATGTGCTTATTAAAGAACGCAAGTAAAAAAAAATAATTCTGAAACTACAAAAAGACTAGAAAATTTAATAAATAAGCTAACGATATTTGGTGTATGGTGTTGGCTATTTTATAAAAATAAGTTATTTTGGCAAATCGAATATTTGTAAACTTTGCTTTTTTTAGCAACCATTTTCAAAATTAGGTTTATTTTAAAAACTATTTAAAAAAAAACAACAAATTACTTAAAATTAAAGCATTCCAAAATTTAAAGAAAAGCAAAAAATATAGAAATTTATCTATATTTTTAAAAATAGACGCTAGAAAAAAAACAACCTAAACTAATAATTTAAACAATGACCACCTACTTGTACTTGCTCTAATTTAGAAAATATATATTATTAAATTAGCTATGCTCAATAAAATTTACGCTCTTCTAAATAGAATGTATATATTTTTAATTAACCGTCCAAAAAAAAACTAAAAAAATATCTAAACAATTAAAATTATGCAGTTTAACAATAAAATGCATAATTACAATATTTTTATTAATTCCTATTGTTAAAAATAGTACTTTTTACCATGTTTTTGTGTTATTTATATTAAAATAAACAAAAACAATTGAAATTTAGTTCCTAAAAGCTACCTAATTAATAAAATAATTGTTTAAAATTTGCATTTTAATTTCAAATTGTTTTATTTATTCAGTGCATTTTTGTAATAATAAAAATATTAAAATAACAAGGTTATACAAAATGTACCTATATTTACCTACTCATTATTTGTTGTAAAATTTAGATATCAAGTTAAAAAATATAATAAATAAATTTAATTAATAAATTATTGTGTTTCTTTATCTATAATAATCTGCATCCAATTTTTAACATCCTGAATTCTGTTAGTAAAGTTCATATAAAATGTAACATAACATTTAAAAGCAGGATGTCTGAAAAAAGTGGTTATCCTTTATTTATTAAAGGAGAATGTCGCGAAGCATGGAAGATGTGGTTATGTAATGTTGGTTGCATAAAATCAACAAGAAAAACAGCACTTTCTGGTCATTGCTCAGTGGGTTTACCAGAGTTAATTTTAATTAAAAATTGTTCTTATGAGCAACATAAATAAACTAGGCACAAGTTGACATATTCTAAAGGTCCATCAATAAGCGTTTAAATACAGACTTTTGGCAATTAAGAAGCACTAGTTTTTTGCATTTTAAATGGCCAAAATTCTGTATTTAAATGCTTATTGGTGGACCTTTAGAATATGTCAACTTGTGCTTTGTTTATTTATGTTGCTGGTAAGCACAATTTTTAATTAAAATTAACTCTAATAAACCCACTGAGCAATGACCAGAAAGTGCTGTTTTTTGTTGATTTAAGGCAACCAACATTACATAAGCACAGTTTCTATGCTTCGCGACATTCCCTGTTAAGCTTTAGTTTGAATTAAAACAAAAATCATACCAAACGATACATTTTTAAAAAAGAATTACCTACATATAAATAAATAAACTAAATTAAATTTGTCTGCAAAGAAAGATCTCTATAAAACTCTTTCACTATCTTAATTGTTGCGTGCACATAAAGCTGCCAAATTATTATGGGTACAAACCAATTCCTGCTAAAACTTTCTCTATGGATTAACAAATAATAAAAAAAAACATCTGTGCCTAATAAAGAATAAAGGAACCAGACTTGAACATGCCTCGCTGCCGACCAATGTTTCGTTTATTTTTAGCAGATTTCTATACATAAATAATCTGTGGGAACACTGAAACACTTTTTTAAACTCATTTTCCGTAAATCATTCGGTGTTGAGATGAAATTTTGCAGCATTATTAGGTTTTTAGAAATAAGCAAAAATATGTAGCTGTACTTAACGGGTGTTCAAATAGTCTCTTTATGTGCTTGTATAAGGGTACTATTAGAAATAGTAATAGATACAAGAAAGTACTAGTTTGTAGCCCGGCGCATTCGCCATAATTGACTACTAGATAAAATAGTGAAATGCCCAATTATTCTAATTAAAATTTGTAGGTTCCTTAGAAAAAAATCCCAACCAAAATCTGCGTATGCAGGTTTGTAGTCACTACCCCCAGGAACATAAAAGTGAAAAATTCCCACAAAATTTTCGTGACGCCCCCATCTTGCATAGAAGTGAGAAGTTAGTTTTTTGATAAAAACTAAACTATTTGGCACTTTTGTAAAAGGTTTTAAAAATTTTTAGGAACATTATTTTAATAAGAATACAATCATTTTTAAAAAAATAATAAATCACTAATATTAACGATTCTATAGCTCTTGAAAATCACCTTATTTCATCATAATCGCCTATCTTAGGCATAGAGTCCTGAAGCATAGATTGCAGCGTTCTCTGTAGAACCAAATTAGCACATTTTCAAAGTGCTATAAAATCGTTCATATTGGTGATTTATTATTTTTTTTTAAATAATTGTACTTTTATTAAAACAATGTTCCTAAAAATTTTTAAAACTTTTTACAAAAGTGCCAAATAGTTTAGGTATTAACAAAAAACTCCTCACTTCTATGCAAGATGGGGGCTAAACGTCACGGAAATTTTGTGGGAATTTTTCACTTTTATGTTCCTGGGGGTAGTGGTTACAAACCTGCATAAGCAGATTTTGGTTGGGATTTTTTTCTAGGGGGCATTATTAGAATAATTGGGCTAATTTTGAACAAATGTTAAATAAATAGTAGAAGGTAATACAATACAGGGTGTATCACGACGAGTATAAGGCATACGTATCTCAAAAACGGTTTGTTGTATTTTTTTAAAATTTGGTATACACAAGTTTTGGGATAGGATGCATCTACCTAAAATATTTTCAACTTTGTACCACTTCCGGTTATACCGGAAACTAGTGTCAACTTTGTTACTTTAAATGGAACTACCTATTTTTTTTTCGATATTATCATTCCTTTTCACATTTTGAGTAAACTTTGCAAAAAAAAATTCAAAAAAAGTTTTTAGTTTTTTTGTAATCAAGGTTTTTCGAATTTTTTTTACTGTTGTAAGGATTTAGATGATTACCGATTTTTCAAAAACTAATAAATGATTTTAATTGCAGTGTAAGCTTACGGATAAATAATGATCCGAAAATCAACTTTTGTAATTATAAATAAAATAAAAGTTAACCGGAAGTAAGATATCGGCCATTAAACCCACCTCTTTAAAAATTAAATTATCTCATTTTTTTTAAATGTAATGCCATATTTTTTTTTATTGTTTCTAACTGGGGTTTTTAATACCTTTCAAATGATGTATCATTGTCCTATACCTATCTCTAATAGTTTTCGAAAAAATAATTTATTTTTATTTTTACATGCTATTATGGCAAAATTGGAGTTTTTATGGAAAAATCCAGTGAGTCATGAAAACAAAAAACTATTTTAGAATAAATTTTGAAGAAAAAAACAAGTATCTGTCACTCAACAATGAATTTTAATGTGGTAAACGTCAAATAGTTGTTTTTTGTTTTCATGACTTACTAGATTTTTCTAAAAAAAACTCTAATTTTGTCATAATAGCATTGTTATAACAGAAATAAATTTTTATTTCGAAAACTAGTAGAGATAGGTATAGGACAATGATACATCATTTGAAAGGTATTAAAAACCCCAGTTAGAAACAATAAAAAAAAATATGGCATTACATTTAAAAAAAATGAGATAATGTTATTTTTAAAGAGGTGGGTTTAATGGCCGATATCTTACTTCCGGTTAACTTTTATTTTATTTATAATCACAAAAGTTAATTTTCGGACCATTATTTATCCGTAAGCTAACACCGCAATTAAAATCATTTATTAGTTTTTCAAAAATCGGCAATCTTTAAAATCCTAACAACAGTAAAAAAAATTCGAAAAACCTTAATTACAAAAAAACTAAAAACTTTTTTTGAATTTTTTTTTGGAAAGTTTACTCAAAATGTAAAAAGAAATGATAATATCGAAAAAAAATAGGTAGTTCTATTTAAAATAACAAAGTTGACACTAGTTTCCGGTATAACCGGAAGTTGCACAAAGTTAAAAATATTTTGGGTAGATGCATCCTATCCCAAAACTTGTGTATACCAAATTTGTAAAAAATCTAACAAACCGTTTTTGAGATACGTATGCCTTATACTCGTCGTGATACACCCTGTATTTTTTTAAATCAGCCTGTATTTGTTAATTCTATGGCACAAAACTCAAGGTGCACTGAGAATACCAATGAAATTAGCACATGTATTTAACGTGTACTTCCAAAAATCACATAATTTACGTCTGAACTGCATAACGAGCAATTATCCTATTAAAGTTATTTCTTTATGAAAGCTACTCTCCACCTACCTCTTAAAAATATATTTTATGGACACCAACTCAAGTTACAACAATTATTTTTTCGTGACACGGTACTAATTTATGGTTTATATTATAAATGTATTAAATTTAAATTCATGCAATAAAAATATGCAGGTTAAGAACTCATTTAAAGGTGCACTCTAATTTTATATACACTTTTTGTGCATAGAATGCAATGTTTTAAAAAATCTTGATGCGCTAATAAAGACAAAAATTGTACATACAGGGTGTCCAATAATTGGCGCATAAAAGCTATGGTACTATCGTGCACATTAAATTTAAAAGGATCTATTTTTGCATTGTAAATATTGTCAAAATAGTGGCTTAAACATCTCAAGTTTTATGCGAAGTGGACATAAGCAAGATACATTTATCTGATGTTTTACGAAGATTTGAACGTTTTTGTTATCCTAAAACAAAATTATTTAAAAAAGTAAATATTTTCTTACTATTTTTCTCGCTTGCAGCACATTTTACATGATTTATTTTAATAAAATACATTTGACGCATTTGTTGTCAAAATAACATTCGAAAACTGACATAAAAAAACCCATTCACACTAGAGTATAGTTCAAAAAATCAAAGGTGGCTCGTTTTAAATTTTATCTGCACGAAAGTACGTTGTTGGGGCAATTTTAGGGATCCCTAAAAAATGTAAAAAATTAATCTGTTACATTTATGGAAGAAAATGGGAACAAAGTTGCAGGTTTTTTTTAAGCAAAAAAATTACTGTAAATTGAGCTAACCCGCTATAAAATTAAGTAATTAGTCGTTAATTATTTTACTCACATTCATATAATCTAATACAACTTTATATGGAAAGTGTTTATATGTAAATATTTAATATAAAAGAACAAACGAACAATAGTTTTTAATGTCAATTTAGGAACCTGATTTGAATAATTATTTGTGGCGTTAAAATAATATATAGAGAATGTGTCACTAACAAAAATTTACATGTTTGATACGTACCCACAATTCACAATCATTTACAAAAACTGACCATTAGACACAATATAAATAGATTTTTACAAGAAATTTTATGTTAAATTGTTACTACTCTCTTTAGGTATCAAATTATAAACAAATTTAAAAAAAGGTTGTTAATCTGTCAGGAATCTCAATATCTCGCTTTCCCCTAAATTAAACTATAATATATACAATTTGAAGGAGCATACTGTATATATTTTTAGCGTAAACAGATATTAAAAAGTGGGTCAGCCAGCGAGGCAGCATCTAAAGGCGGCAGGCTGAGTTGGCTGCATTTCATGGCAGGCATCAGGCAATGCATAAACCTATACATAATTTGCAAATAATGTAATCATTACCGGAGGTCTTACAACTTGCAAGGTATCTAAAGGCAACACGATGTATGTACTATCGTGGACATGGAATTTAAAACGATTTTTTATCAGCCACCTTTGATTTTTTGAATTTTAGTCTATTGTGAATTGGGTTTTTTTTTATGTCAGTTTTCGAATGTTATTTTGACAACAAATGCGTCAAATGTATTTTATTAAAATAAATTTTGTAAAATGTGCTGCCGGCGAGAAAAATAGTAAGAAGATATTTCCTTTTTTAAATAATTTTGTTTTAGGATAACAATAAGGCTCTAATCTTCGTAAAACATCAGAGAAATGTTTCTTGTTAATGTCCACTTCGCATAAAACTTGAGATGTTTAAGCTACTATTTTGACCATATTTACGATGCAAAAATTGATCGTTTTAAATTCCATGTCCACGATAGTACATACGCTTGTATCTAGATTCATCTCTTTTATTACCTACTGCTCGTTTAGAAACTCTTATTAAACTCTTCGCAAGAAACTTATTTTGGTAAGACTGTTAAGACAACTTACAAGAATAGAGTTGTGTATTTAACGCTGAATGTCGCGAAGCATAGAAACTGTGGTTATGTAATGTTGGTTGCCTAAAATCAACAAAAAACAGCACTTTCTGATCATTGCTCAGTGGGTTTATAAGAGTTAATTTTAATTAAAAATTGTGCTTACCAGCTACATAAATAAACAAAGCACAAGTTGACATTTTCTAAATGTCTATCAATAAGCGTTCAAATACAGAATTTTAGCAATTTAGAAACACTATTTTTTGCATTTTAACTTGCCAATATTCTGTATTTAAACGCTTATTAATGGACCTTTAGAATATGTCAACTTGTGCTTTGTCTATTTATGTTGCTGGTAAGCACAATTTTTAATAAAAATTAACTCTTATAAACCCACTGAGCAATGATCAGAAAGTGCTGTCTTTTGTTGATTTTAAGCAACCAATATTACATAACCACAGTTTCTATGCTTTGCGACATTCTCCTTTAACTATTTTATCTAATAGTAAACTATGGTGAATGCGCCGGGCTAGAAGCTAGTACCTTCTTTTAATCTTTTATCTAGGATTAAAAAGAATTTAAGTTTGTTGCATGACTTAAGTAACTTTAAAAAAAAACATAACCAAAAATTTAGCATCTTGCATAATCTTTTGTGTATTTTCAGTTTTGAAAATGTGATTTGTGTAAAGGATTAATCCTAAAAACACCCTGTTAAGTGTTCAAAACTAATTATTGAATATTGTAAATCGGCATTCTATAAGGTAATGGTTATTTTCTCTTATTTACGGCATATTACAATTTTTTATTTAATTTTAAAGCACTTTGTAAAGCCTTCATGTGGCCCAATTTCATTCACAATTTAAGCCACAAAATGAGTAATTTTTTTGTCAAACTATTGTGGAACCAAAGCATTACTACTTGCTAGTTCACAATAAACAGTTTTTTGTAAAAATTTTGGTCTTAATTCTTTTATGAAGACCTTCATACAATGGTTAGTTTGCGCCTTAAAATAACCAATTAAACATTATTAAATTTGTTTGAATCCTAAATGTCGAACATATAAATATTTATACAAACAATGCTCAGTAAATTAAAGAGACACCTTTTGAACACCCCGATAGTACTTAATTAAAACATTAAAAAATAAAAATTCCTTTTCATACAAGAACACAATGATTCCTTATCCAAACTACCAAATTAATGCTTCAAAAGATTTCTTTTTTAGTTGGTCAAACAAAACAAAATAAAAAGATAGCCAAATTATTTTCACATTTAATATTACCTTGGCATAAAGGTACATTACTAAAGAATAACGGGAATGTAGGTGCTGAGAAAGAGTAGAGGCAATTTATTTAAAAAGTCAAAGCGAATTATTTATGCTTCGTTTAAAATAAGAAAAAAAAACTGATTGTGTAAGAAGAATGCTTTCTTCGCAAATAAATAATCATTCTTTTAAAGTTGGGAGTCTCACAAAAAACTGCCATAGTCGTAATATGTTTAAAAGTGATATGAGGTTACTTTTTTTGATCAAAAAAAAATTTTCCTAAACGTTAAATTTTAAAAAAATCTTATATCCTTGAAGATATGAGGCCCCAAAGTCCGAAACTTTGAACGCTTACCTATACCTTGAAGATATTAGCACATATTATCGAAATAAATAGTTAAAAAGGCAACAACTATCTAAAATTATTTAACCATCTGTTTATCTTTTAAATGGTCAAATTACATTTTTATAATCAGTAGTAGTAATAGTACTGAGTGCTCTATAAATTTTCGATTATAAAATGAACGAGTGCTTATTGCATAGTAATGTCCCGAAAAAGTAAGTGAGTTGTCTAATTATTAAAAGAAAACACCCTTACTTTTAAGGGACATTGCGTATTTAACAAGCACGAGTTCTTTTAAAATCGAAAATTTATCAAAAGCGCGAGGGCTATTCGACACGATTATTTCATTTATAAATATTATTTACCCAACAAAATAATATTAATTTCATTTAAACACTGAATACAACTAACCAAAAGAACAATTTTTGATAAAATTAAAAAAATAATTTTGACTTCTATCCAGGTATTTTATTTCGCTGTCAGTGCTTGCCAACGGGATATTTCAACTCAGGTTATTGCCAAAGGGTGATTTCCAGTATAATTCGCAGTAAAATGCTTCAAACTTTGGCATAAACCTCTAATTTGACTTATAAATAAAACTAGAATGGGTAGAAGTCGAAACACGTAGAAAATACTCTTCGCAGATGAGAAGCTCGGGTAGAATTCGGAGTAGGTAGAACTATAATTTTTTATTTTTCAAATCACAGTTATATCAATGTTTTATATAATTGCTACACATTCTATAGTATATTCCTCGCAAGAAATGGGCAGATCCTCGCAGTAGTAAGATTTTTTAAATAAAACAATATTTTTAATAAAAAATCTGCGAAGAGTGCACACTATTAACAGAATGCACGAAGAATTTCGTTAACGAAGAGGATAAACGTCAGTTCTGACGTTTCAGAAATTTTGGGGTTATTTGTCCTGACAGCTAGTTTTGTTTGAAATATTTTTGGCATGGCCTTCTTGACTGACCCGTGACGCAATTCGGACTTAGAAGTTTTTTTCTACTGAAATCGTTTATTTTTTGTTTTTTAACCTAACTGGTTAACTTTACAAAAAATAAACCAACATTTTAAATAGAAAATTTAATTTTCATTAATTTTGTAGAGAACATTTTTTTTGTGGATTAAATAATAACGGAGATAGGAGGTTTTTTTGTGTTGGGGGGTAATTGGGGGGTCGGGCAAAAAAACTAACGAATACTTTTTCATAAAGAATTGAATTTACTATATTTTATGTGGAATAATTTTTTTTGTAAATTTAATAATAGTTGAGCTACGATTTTTTTTTTCATTTGGGGGGCGCAAAAGGGGGCTTTGTAGTGATGGGATTCTTGTCAAAAACAATAGGGTTCTTCCTCTTATGTAGGTTGATTTTTCCTTAAAATTTGAGTTTGATATCAATTTTGGTTTTTAAGATAGCGTGTTTACAAGAAACGTGACATACATACAGACAGACCTACCGGCTACCGACCTACCAGCTACCGACCTACCGACCGACGGACGGATTTTTTCAAAGTTGTTCAAAATTCGATGAAAAACACGAATATGCAAGAATTTTTGCTCTACGATGAAAATTGACGATTTTAGATTTTCCATATCGATTGCAATATACTCTTCGGACCTGGTCTTGCGAAGAGTATAATAATCATGCTATTCATTCACAGTTTAAAAAAACCTGAAAACTAGAACCTTTTTCTTTGAAACGTTGAAGTTTCCACAAAGTTGGCATTACATTTCAAATTTACTGTCATTAAAAATTGAAAAATGCCAAAAATAATATAACAGTTACATAAAACAGGCGTAAACATTGGAAAAACGAAGCAATTTTTGCTTGAGATGTGGGAATTTATAAAGAAAATTGTAGACATTTTTGTCAAAGTGCTAATTCATCCTACACCTAAAAGGACTACTTAACAGTGAGTACTTACATAAATAATTCTTATTTTGTGTAAACTTTTAAATGGTTTAATGATTGAGGCATTATAAAGTAATTTAATAATAAGAAGATAAATACTTATGTATATGTTGAGACAATTATTTTTGAGTCAGTTGCCCTCAACATGTTTTAAAATGCATTTTTAAATTTTTTTGACTTTTCTTACATAATCAGCAAACACAAGTGACATTAATGACAGTATACAGGGTAAAATCTGTCACCCTATGGCTCGCCTGCTATGTTTTTTTCTTAATTGTGAATGGATAGTATTTGAATTTGCGATATCCTGTTTTAACTGACATTTTTATTTCGCCTTAATCAATGAAGAGCATAATAATCGTTACAAGCGATGCAATTTCTCTTATATTACAAAGCCTTTGATCATGAAGCATCCCAAAGTGCAACATAACGGTAAATCAATAGGTAGGTCCGCCGCCACAATTTAAGTTGTACTATAAGAATGCATTAATGCATGGCCAAGCTGATGATGCACAAAATAAAAACAAAAAAACCACAGCCAATTTCTCGAAGATGCGAGAACAAAGATTGTTTTTTCGTAGTTTCGGACGTTCTACTTTTACAACAACGATGTTTCTTTATTTGGTAAAGTGGATGGTACCATTCGAGGTACCATTGGTACTCAACCGTGCATGTGCAATTATTTGATAAATTTGCCGAAATATGCAGCTTTTATTTTTTTAAAAAAGATCACATCAAAAATTGGCGCATAAACGCAATGGTACGTTGTTGGAGCATGCCTTGGGATTCCTAGAAAATGGTTAAAAAGGATCTGTTATATACATATACAAATTGGCTGCGTCAAATTTATTTTGTACTAAAAATACAACTAAGAATGTAATTTAGGAAAACATAATTGTCTAAAAATATTTGTTAAGTAAATTTATTTGCTTTAGCATGACAAAAAGGCTGCAATTATCGAAAAAAAGTATAAAAGGATAACCTACTTAGCCCTTAGAATTTAACTTAAGATTTGTAAGCTGCTATATGGTCATAAGCACAATAAAGAAAAGCGTCGATTACTTTATTACGCCCACAATAGTACCATCACGATTATGAGTAAATTTTTGGACACCCTGTATTCAATGCAGGGTGGATTTTGAAGGCTGTTGCTTGATTTTAATAGGCTTAAACAAAGCAACTTAAATTTAGGTTTGCGATTTGCTTAAAAAAACTGTCTTTTGTTTTTTTGCTATTAAAAAAACCGCATTTTCGACACAGGAAGGGATACGCCAATTTAAGGATGTACTCTTTGGGCATATAAAGGCGCCATGACTTCTATATTTTACAATGTCCCCACATTAATTAAAATAAATTGACTGTAGAATTTGAAATTTGGAATAGACAAAGTGTTGCATTGACGCCTGCAAAGTGCCCTAGATTTTGTAAGCAAATTTTCTTACTGTATGTTGCCTTAAATCAAAGAATAATCCAATGTAAAACCGACTTAGAGTAGAATATATGAAATCAATTATAGATTTTAAAATCCGGAATAAAAAGTATGTATCTAATGCGTTGCGCACAAAAATGATTAAGGAAATATAAAATTTAGGCGTGGTTAAAAGTACCTACCCTCTGAGTACCTACCCTTATAGGAGAAGCAGAAACAGCCAGGATATGCAGATTGTGTATTATTGACGTTTCTATTTGCGATTTAATTATATATGTTCTCTTTTTACTTGTTTATTCTTTAGCTCTGAAGCTGCGTTGCCCCGCGGCTACCCCCCACCCCCCCCGCACTCATCCCTTAACGCCACCCCCTCTCAAGGGCATCCTAATACCACCGCTCTTATATTTTATACTTTTCCAAATCAAGTTTGAATATAAATAAAGCCTTGTATGTCAATTTATTTATATTATATTATTTGTGGGAGCGGTAATAAATAATAAGGATTTAAAGCAGCAACAACTGGGTTTTAAATGTGAAACAATGGCAATAATTAAAGTCTGCCAAAAATACCGCAAAATCAAGAGATGGATAATTTTTTTTTTTAGAATATAAAAAATGTGCGTTTTAATTATAATTTCTACTAAATAAAAATCGGTTGGCCAAAACTGGTCCTATCATGACTATAATTTTAAAAAATATTCCTATTTACAAAAAAGTTATACCAAACAGATGTTTGTGAAAAATAAAATCTAGTTAGAAAGAGCTTTTTTTTACAACGTTATTTAATACCATAATTTGCTAAAACAAAAATTTAATATACTTACCTATTGGCTGAAGGACCTGGGTCAATCGCCTTTTGAGTTTGACTCAATAAAGATATTTTTTATTTATTTATTATACTTACCTAGCAAAAATTTATTTTTTTTAAACCATACAGATAGCACAATTTTACATAAAGATGAAATAAATTAAATTGAGAATACAGAATGTCCCAAAATTGGTACGCTGTTGGGATTCTTTTTAAGGCTGCAGATTCAAATTCACAGATTTAAAGTTCTGTGCTCCTAGAAGCTCGTATAAGTCATCTGCGTTGAGCTCCCGTCAATTCTACTAAATAGCACATCTACATGAGGGCCCCATCGTATATTAAAACTAAATGTAGTTTTGAAAACTAGAAAAATAGCGCTACAAACCAACGGTTTCATTTAAGTCGGTTATTTCTTTGTGTCACAAATTTGACTTCGAAAAACAGAATTATAACAATGATTCTGAGTCAAATTTTCGACACAAAGAAATATCCGATTTAAATGAAACCATAATACGTTTGTAGCCCTATTTTTCTAGTTTCCAAAACTACGTTCAGTTTTAATTTACGAAGGGGCCCTCATGTAGATGTGCTTTTTGGTAGAATTGACGGGAGTTCAACGGAGGTGACTTATACGAGCTTTAAGGAGTACATATCTTTGAATATGTGAATTTAAATCTCTAGTCTTAACCAGACGGTACTGTAAGTTCCTAAGCAGATATTAAGATTTAGGGATGTTTGATTTTTAACATTTTATAGCATTTAGGGTAATAAGAAATAACTCTTAAGGCAAAACAAAAAAGAAGACTTTTGGACAGTATTTAAATTTTATTCACAATCATAATGTAATGTTTACATTTCTGAAATCTGAAAAAATTTTAAGAAGCATATTACAGTACATCCTTTCATACACGCGAGTAATTGACAAACTAATGTCACATTACACATTCGACTGAACTTTACCACATGCAACTAAAATTTAGATCTAGTCTTGAGGGTAAGTAAGGGGTAAGTTTTGCAATAAAGTAAGATTCCTAAACACCACCACGTTGAAAGCAACATGTGTCCAATTCTTCTGCATGAGAATTTTCCCATATACACATGCATGTAAAATGAAAATAACAATTTATCCTACTAAAGAAATACACCCCTGTTGACATGCTCTAAAAAATGAATAATTATTTTTGAGACTTTAAAATGTCTTACAAAAAAACGCTTTTTAAAATCTAGGAAAAAAACACCTTGTATAAAATAGTCTTTCCCAAAAATCAATGCTTATATTTTTGCCCAGGTTAGCAGAAACAGAGCAACCATTCAACATTTTTAACTAGTGTCTAAAGTTAAAAAAGGATAAAAGTGTATTTAAATAGTGAGATAGACACAAGGGGTGTTGCGGGGTGCAAGGGGATGCGTAGCTAGCTACGCATTTAGATGAAAGGGGTTGTAAAAAGCAGAGAGAGGTGGGGTAGGGGGCCGCCCAGAGCTGCTGCATGGATGGCATCTCGCTGTTAAAAACTGCCCGATCGATATGAATATGCTTTTAAAATAGGGATTTTATTTCAAACAGGCACAGAATGAATTCTATGCCGTCGCGCGACCCATTCCATCTAGAGGGCCTAGGCAGATCTACACACTCTAAAGAGGTATTTATAAAGGACGTAAAACGTAAAAACGTTATACCGTACGTTGGCGTGTTAGCCCCCCAAAAAAGCTCCGTTTAATTTAAAACATTATATCACAGTGGATCTGCATAAAAATTTACAAATAGGTGCCAAAATTATTTTGATGAAAACGATTCTTGGAAAAACTATTTTTCTAAAAAAATTCCTTCTCCCTCCAATGACCCCAAAGATTAATATTCAATCACGTTGGATTAACAACAAACTTTTTAAACAGATGATGCAAAATAAGTTCTTTTTATAGGAATAATTTGTACTTGTAGAATTTGGTGCAGATCCATCATGATCTAATGTTGCAAATTAAAGAGGACTTTTTGAGGGGCTTCCTCGCAATCCCTAAACACTAATTTGTGTGCATTTTGTGGATTTAACTTCTTTAATAGATGTTCTAACACAATGAGATGTAAAAAATATGGCCGATTTTTTGCAAGGTAAAAAATTATCAATCTTGAACCGCATTTTTCTCAGGGATTAGAAAAGGTACATTTGTTTAAAAAAATTTTTTGCACATCGTTTTTTAAAGACATTCATTAACGCACTCCAAATCGTTGATTAATGACCCCAAATAATGCATGGTTACGAGAGCCCATAGTAACGCTTCTCTATGTTTAAAATTACTATCTATGTTTCTACATTACAAATGTTAAAGTAGCTTTAATTACGGTTCAAGCAACAAAAACCAAGAGATATTAAATATTTACCGTTGGAAAGAATGAGAAGCAGATCCATTTACCACATTTTAAGGAAATAACATTTATTTTTTATTCACAATTAATAAAAGTTCGGTGACAGCTTGACTTCTTCTTCTTCAACTTTAATAAATTTGAATGGCCGACGCAT
Organism: Cartodere bifasciata; assembly: GCA_963920755.1. NCBI lineage: Eukaryota > Metazoa > Arthropoda > Insecta > Coleoptera > Latridiidae > Cartodere > Cartodere bifasciata. Next base: position 1,343,490 of record OY987198.1, read on the forward strand.
TGTGTCTGTTAGTTGTTGTTTTATTTTATAATTTATTTTATAATGATCCACGATGTGCGATGCAGCATTGTAACCAGTTCGTATGTTAAATGGCGATTAATAAACTCACTTATTAACAAGCTCGCTGATCGTTTGCTTTATTTATTAATCGCCTTTATTAACACACTTACTGGTTAAATAACTATTATGTACCATCGTATTTATGAGTCAATTTAAGGACTCTTTGATGCATTGGAACTTAATAATTTTCAGTGCATCCTTTCCAATTCGTTAAGTTAAAGACAATTTGCTTTAAGAGAATTTAAAAAAACTTTGTATTCCTTTATAAATCCCCCTTAGTCCATCTACTTTTTTGTCTTCAAGGACATACTTTAATTCCAACAATTCACCCTACTTACTTACTAGATATTCCTTATACTTTGATATGGTACAATAATCATATTCTATACTTTTTATTTATGATTTTTTTAATGGGTAGTGTAGAATTAAGACCAATTTAATATTAGCTAAACTATCGAGCAAAAAGATACAAACTTAATAATATCACCAACAACAACAAAAAATATCTTGCATGTTTTTTAACATCAAACCAAAACAAATAAAATGTAACACAAATTCTCTTTCCATTATTACATTTTTTTAAGTAAGTAACAACCTATTCGTTTTTACGTATAATATCTAAAAACATCTTCAATATTTTAACGAGCAGCATAAAACCCTCAAAAATACAAAATTTACGATCCCAGATATGGAAAACGTGGCCTCTTCATACACAAAGCCTGTTTAGGTATAATATTATAAACTCATAAATCTAAAAAATAAGGCATACATTGCAGGCTGGCAGTGGCAAATAACGAGGCGCGAGGGGATGAAGCGTAAGGGGTAGTCGAGAGGAAAACCATCTTAAAATTACTACTATCGTGGACATGGAATTTAAAACGATTTTTTATCAGCCACCTTTGATTTTTTGAATTTTACTCTATTGTAAATGGGTTTTTATTGTGTCAGTTTCCGAATGTTATTTTGACAACAAATGCGTCAAATGTATTTTATTAAAATAAATTAAGTAAAATGTGCTGCCGGCGAGAAAAATAGTAAGAAGATATTTCCTTTTTTAAATAATTTTGTTTTAGGATAACAATAAGGCTCTAATCTTCGTAAAACATCAGAGAAATGTTTCTTGCTAATGTCCACTTCGCATAAAACATGAGATGTTTAAACCACTATTTTTACCATATTTACAATGCAAAAATTGATCGTTTTAAATTCCTTGTCCACGATAGTATGTCCAAAACTACAACTTTTTGGTTAAAAATAAAAAGTAGACTTGGGCATGAGCTTTCACTAAAAATCTCTTGTTTATCTAGTGGCTGGTTTAGATATTCTAGCGCTCCAAATTTTGAATTTTTGGAGCACTTCCACTCGATTTTGGGACATTTTCCTTTAGCCCACTTCAACTATTCTAAGGTGTAGCACATTGCTTAGCAACATACAAAATAATCTATTCTTTTCTATGTTTCTTAAATCAACCAAGTTAGTGACCTATTGCCTAAAATATGGAATATTTCATTCTTTATTTTGATTTATTTATCGTGGCGTTAATAAAAAATACCTAAAATGTATGTAAAGCAATAAATTAGGTAGAAAAATAGGTAATGTCACTTTGACAATGAAGTAAAAGTAAAGATTCAAAAAGGTGGAAGGGAAAAAATGGCTGTTAAAGCTGGTTCAATTTAACGTAATTTCCAAAGTTTATTTTTTTTTTCTTAAAAAGTGGTGACTTGTGCAATTTAAAAATTTGCAAAACGCCATAGTTTAATAAGGGGAATCTTTTAAGCAAATAATTTTTTCATAAATCATGCTCATTGTTAATTTGCTTCTGAAACTAGAAAACCAATAAAACATCTCTTTTACCAAACAGACTTTTTATATTTGCATTCTATGATAAACACATTATGAACCCGAATTTGGTTTTTTAAGGTTGCTAAATTGCTTCATTATTAAACCTAAAATTTTATTTTATTTTGTTGTTCTTCCGGATGCCAAAAAAAATAAATTCTTTCCTTGCAAGGTACTGTTAATTTACAAATTTGACTATTATAAACTATCGCGGGACATAGCTTTTTTGTAGAGGGAATAACTAGAAGAATTGGAGAAACGATATCAACGGTTACATTTACTCAAAAACGCATATTCATTCAGTATTAAGTGAGTAAAGTTTACAAATGTCATTATTCAATATGTCTGACCTAAATTTTCTCCTTACTTCAAAATGTCAATGTTGCCAATCCATAAAAATAAAATTTTAAGTTAAGTTTTTAATTTAAATTAAAAATGCTTTTTAATAAATTAAATGAAGCAAATAGAAAAAATAGTACAAAAAACTCGTTTTATAAGGCGTTTTTAAACAGTTATCAGTGGACGCGTTCTAAGAAAAGGAACGTTTCTTAGAACTATGTTTTAATACTCTATTCTTAGTGTACAAATGTTCTAACAGTGAACTACCCCTCGCGAATAGCCATAGTAGGGGAATTCATATAAAACCTGCTGTTGTACTACCCCTTACCCCTCTCACAGCATCCCTTTAAATTCGCGAGAGGGTAGATAGACGGGGAAAGGGGCAGCCGAGCTAAAAACGCAAAATAGAGACGCGAAAATATGTACAAAGAGAGCCCTAGCAAAAGTTGCGTGTGGGTGGGAATGAGCACTGCAGAACCGGACTCAGGAAGAATTTTAAGAGCTCGCGAACTACCCACTTTCTCTAATGTAAACTATACATTTAAAAGACCTATATGAAGCCAGAGAGACGTCAAACATGCAAATAGTGAGATCGCCATGTTTGGTAAACGAAAACTGTAAGTGTCGAAATTCAGGTCTGACAACTTAAAATTTTTTATGATTGTGAAAATAGTCCCTAGATTTTTAAGGTACATAGGAGCAATGACCTTTTAAAATTTTTACATTTTTTTTAATCACGCTTTATTGGGGTTTTCACTTACACAAAGTGTAAAGATAGGCTTAAATTCTTTAAAAAATAGTTTCTTTTAACAAAGAAACAAATATATGGAAAGTTAATAACCCCACTTTGAAATGTAAGCTGACACATATGGTCTCCAATGGCCTAATTTTTCATGTCGTTCTACTGCATGTGCAGTAACCTGTGCTCATGGTTTAAAATTCGTATAGTTCTTTAAGATATGTGATGCAAACTCGTATACAACCTAGGCCCCAGTTTTTAGCGTTATTATTAAAACAATTGTTTTTAAATTTGGACAATATAACCTTAGCTTCTTTTAAAATACCTTTTTTTGGCACATTTTGTTTTGTATTGTTAATTTAGCAAAAATAACAGTTAATAGAAAGGTAAAATATGCTAGAAACAATAATTGTTTTTTTATAAAATAAGCCCCAAAAAATTGTTTTCAAAAGCTAAAGGTATTATATAATTAATTATATATCCAATGACGCCAAGTTTTTAAAAATCCGATATAATAAGAATTAGCAAAAAATATTTTGGGATGCCACCGGACAATGTTCATATAAAGCATCTGCATCAGAGAGAAAACCATGGAAAAAATAACTCCAGCATACCAGGGTCACAATTCAGTTTTATCAAAAGCTACAATAATTTCCAGAATTAAAGAGGTTTTAGGGTTGATATCCAATTTAATGCATTAGGTGTCAGATTAAGTATTCATATTGTTTGGACAGTCAGACAATATGTTGAATAGTTTCTGGAGATTTAAAACATTTACATAATGAACTAGGTAGTGCATTCCACTTATATAACATGTCATTGCAACATTCGTGACACGTTCTGAGACAATTAACAGTACTCCAAATCTTCCTCGGCTGATCAAAACCTATAACCTCTTGAGTGGGATCTTCGATTAATTCCTTATTGGACACATCAACATTTTGCCAAATAGGTTTCCACACATCGTATACTGAAAATGAGTCGTGTACAAATTCCTCTTGCCATAAGAGCTAATAAACATTTTAACCAGGTGGAAGGCAATCTCTGCAAATCTAGGTTTATAGGAATTTTTTTCAATTTGAAATGTATATTGTCCCAGTCTCTTTAAGCCACCAAATTTTTCTCTTGATCAAAATCTAAAACCTCTTGTCGAGTTACCCAAATACGGTCCTGCATCGTTCCATAGGGTAAGTAGAAAGGTACCTAAGAGCTAACTAATATAAATTGCGGGAGAGAGTCCTGGGAAGTCCTGATGATGTAGTAGGTATCTACGAAGGCTTCGGAAGCCGATTCCCGCGTAAAAAGATAACCATTTTCTACAGATAAAATGATAAAGAGAAAGAATGGGAACTCTAACTTATTTTAGGTTTTATGTTTTAAACAGAAGCACCAATCGTATTTTAGCTACCTATATTTCTACCCTTAGATACGGAATCAAATTTGATTAAACATGATATTTCTTTTTAAAATAAAATTGAAAAGCTTCTTATAAAATTAGGTACCTAATACAAATATCGTTAAAAGAATGTCTTGAAAAATTAAAATGGACATTTTTTTCTCTTAGTAATACAGGATGTCCCAAAATTGGGGCAGATATGGAACGCTGTTGAGGACCCTAAGAAAATTGCAAAAAAAAACATCTTTTCTTATGCATCTTAAAACCCATCTATGATTGCTGATCATACTTCTTTGCATGAGATTTTGTTGCCATTGTTGTCAGCTTCATTTCATAAAAATAGAGTATAATTTAATTGGTTATGAAAATGTTATTTCATCATTTAAAAGATAAACAAATGGTTAAATAGTTTTAGATAGACTGTAGCATTTTATTAAGCCATTTCTTTTTGATATTTACAACATTTACAAGCTGCGATCTTCAAGGTATAAGCGTTTAAAGTTTTGCACTTTGGGGCTTCATCTGAATCAAAAATAATAGTCTCAACATATACCTACAAAAGTAATATCCTTTTATTAAATTAGTTTATAATGCACCAATCATTGAACCATTTAAAAGTTTACATAAAATAGGAATTATTCGTACAGTACTCACTGTTAAGAAGACCTTTTAGATATCATAGGATAAATTAGCAATTTTACAAAAATGTCCACAATTTTCTTTATAAATTCTCACATTTCATGAAAATATTGTTTACTTCTTTCAATTTTTCCGCTTATTTTATGTAACTGTCATATTATTTTTGGCATTTTTCAATTTTTAATGACTTGAAATTTGAAATGTAATGCCAACTTTGTGGAAACTTCAAAAAAGAACTTTTCAAAGAAAATGGTTTTAGTTTTCATAGGTAACTCTGTATTTTTTAAACTGTGAATGGATAGTAGATTTTTTACAAATATTTTCTAAACATCCCTAGGCATGCCCCAACAACGTACTATCGTGAACATGGAATTTAAAACGATCAATTTTTGTATTGTAAACATTGTCAAAATTGTGGCTTAAACATCTCAAGTGTTATGCAGAGGGGACATTTACAAGAAACATTTCTCTGATGTTTTACGAAGATTAGAGCCTTATTGTTATCCTAAAACAAAATTATTTAAAAAAGGACATATCTTCTTACTACTTTTCTCGCCGGCAGCACATATTACATAATTTATTTTAATAAAATACATCTGACGCATTTGTTGTAAAAATAACATTTGAAAAGTGACATGAAAAATCCCATTCACAATAGAGTAAAATTTAAAAAATCAAGGGTGGCTTATAAAAAATCGTTTTAAATTCCATGTCCACGATAGTACTCACTGTTACAAGCCCTTTTAGGTATCATAGGATAAATTAGCACTTTTACAAAAATGTTTACAATTTTCTTTTTAAATTCTTACATCTCAAGCAAAAAGTGCTATACGTTTTTCCAATTTTTACGCCGGTTTTATGTAACTGTCATATTATTTTTGGCATTTTTCAATTTTTCAATAACATTTGAAAACTAACATAAAAAACCCCATTCACAAAAATTCAAAAAATCAAAGGTGGCTGATAAAAAATCGTTTTAAATTCCCTGTCCACGATAGTACCATTCATGTAAAGCGAAAATAAGGTACACCCTGTATATACCGCGGCATATTACTATGTAGTAGGTACATTGCAATATTTGGCAATGAGAGTAGGTAGATATGTAGAAGGGGGGCTGGAGAGAGGGGGGCTGCATAGTCCGGCGAAAGTGCACCCATGCGTTCCTAGCAAGTAACCAGACAACCGAATTGCAGTGGAAGGTCCATGAACTATGTGCATGGTCCCCCCCACTTACCCCACCTCACATCTATGTATATGGTACCTCAGAGAACCAAGATATGTGGGTACAGTTGAGACTGTGGTAAATGAGTACACTCCCAAAAAATCTTGTATTTTTTTTGGTAGGAGTAGGGAAGAATTTTAATATTTTTTAAATAAAATTTCCCTTTGTAACACTTTAGATAAACCAAAAAAGACATTTTCAAAAGACAATGTAAAATGTAACTAAAATAAATAAAATTAGCCCACACTGGTCCGAGTAAAAAATAGTACATTATTAACCAAGGTAGAGAAGAGGGTCATTATTGACCTAGCGCAAAGATTGTGTCCCGAGCCGCGCAGCGGCAAGGGACACAATTGCGCGTAGTCAATAATGACCTTCTCTACCGTGGTTTATATACTATTTTTTTCACTATTACAATTTCTTGAAAAATGTTAATTTAAAAATAAGTTCAATTTTTATCAAAACACTGTACATGATTTTTACAAAAAATTAATCGAACTTTCCATGGAAATGACAATGACGCTACATCAATCAAAACAATAAAAAGTTCTTCAAATGGGTGTTTTTTCCAAAATTACTCATAATTTGCACGTAAATGGCGTAAATGATTTAAATAATATGGTGGTCACTGATAAGGAATTTGTAAATATAATGATAATGATTGACACAGCTACAGAAAAAAGTGCGACATGTTTACAACTGTACAATTTTTTTTTTTCGTTAAAATATTTGTGCAATAAAATGTTTTCAAGTATTTTAAAGTAGTTATGTTTTCAAAATAAAAAAATCTTCGTAAAAAACTCACAAAAACTGCTGTAAGTACCGTTCTATTTATGATAAAACCTTGACATATGTTTTGACATTTCATTATTGTACAGTGTACATAGACATGGAAATTATTATTGACCAAGGGAAAGAAATGTGATTTCTCTGGTATAAAATCGGTCAAAAATTGCCTCTTCTATAGGTAGTAGTGAAAAAAAACATTTTAGTTACCAAAAATGGACCAAAGAAAACCTGATGGCCACTGTTAGAAGGTGGTCATTGTTCGTGAGTCTACCCTATACATTTATGTATCGTCCTAATAATTAAAATAATGCTTTTAGTTTTTTAGAACTAAAGAGGCAGTTTTTCCAAAAAAAAAAAGACAAGAAAATAACTATTGGATTTTCTGTAAAAGAATAAAGCGTATTTGTACAAAAATTGGTTGGGGTAACCTAGGAGATCTGTCATACCACCCGTCGTTTTAGTTGCAAACTGACCTCGAAACTGACATTACTTCTGAATTTTATATTTTATCAAATATAACGCTAATATACCAAAAAACAACAAACTGTCGGTTTAAAACATTTAGAAAAGGTTTGTATAACATTAAGAGAGTGTTTTACATCTTTAATTCTTCATAATTAGGTAAAAAAGGGCATAATGACTTATTTACAAATGTACTATTAATGCAAAGTCCGTGCATCAAAAAAATGCGGATTATTTTAAACATTCACGGAAATCCTTTTGTAAATGAGTCATAATTTCCTTTTTTTACCTAATTTTAAAAATTAAAGATGTAAAACAATCTCTAAATGTTATGCAAACCTGTTAGATGGTACGTAGAATGTTTTAAACCGGCAGTTTGTTGTTTTTTGGTATATATGCCATATATTTGATAAAAATATAAAATTCAGAAGTAATGTCAGTTAACATCTGAAACGATGGGTGGTATGGCAGATCTCCTAGGTTACCCCAACCAATTTTTGTAAGAATACCTAAAAAATGTTGCATTATTGTTCCATTTATTTTGACCGCAAGTATACATGTTTTAATGCAATACTTGAGACAATAAGGACCTTCAAATAAGAAGTGCTTGTTGCAATATTTTCTAAACTTGAATTGCTTACCTAAATAAATCTAAACAGACCTTCAAGTCTACGTCCACTTCTTCTTAGTTTAAATCGAGTTTATATCTTTTAATTGCAACTGTTGTAGACGCCGCTAGGTACATGCACTATTTAAAGGACCTTCAAATAAACACTTTATAATATGGAAAATTATATTATTTACTTGAGCAACATTATTATTATAATAACAAGTTTTAAACAAGGACTATTAAGAAGGATGGTTTGTTGTAGAAAATATAGTTAACGGGGAATGTCGCGAAGCATAGAAACTGTGGTTATGTAATGATGGTTGCCTAAATTCAACAAAAAACACCACTTTCTAGTCATTACTCGGTGGGTTTATAAAAGTTCATTTTAATTAAAAATTGTGCTTAACAACAACATAGATTAACAAAGCCTAAGTTGACATATTCAAGAGGTCCATCAATAAGCGTTTAAATACACAATTTTGACAATTAAGAAAAGCGCTATTTTTTTTCACTTTAAATTGCCAAAATTTGTATTTGAACGTTTATTGATGGACCTTTAGAATATGTCAACTTGTGCTTTGTTTATTTATGTTGCTGGTAAGCACAATTTTTAATTAAAATTAACTCCTATAAACCCACTGAGCAATGATCAGAAAGTGATGTTTTTTGTTGATTTTAGGCAACCAACATTACATAACCACAGTTTCTATGCTTTGCGATATTTTCCTTTTATTAACTCACTAGGTTTGCTCAATATTTGTAAGGCCATTTTTTAAGTTACCAAGATACAAAATAAAGGAAGTCTTTTTAAATGAGAAGACCTTATAAATAGTGGCTTCTATAAAAATGTTGCAAAAAAATCTAGGGTTAGGGTTTTTGAAACTAATTTTTAATTTTGTATGCCCTATTATTTCTGAAATGGAACACACTGCAATAACCATTTTTGGCAAATATATTTAAAATGTGATTAGCAAGCTGCCTGCGAAATTTCAAAACTCTTAAGGCCGATTTATACAACGTAACTTTTACTTTACTTCGGCGTAACTTCACTTCCACTTAACTTTACAAATTTGCCTAATTTACAGATTGCAAGTTACGTGAAATTGGGATCAGTTAAGCGCATGTGTCTGAACTTGCGACTTCTGACAATTTACACCTGGGCGGTAATTACGGAATATCGCTTCGTACAAAACCTACATAAGAAGATCTAACAGGTATCGTACGAAGCTATATTCCGTAATCACTACCCTTTACAATAAGGGTGAATATCTCATTTTTGCAAATTTTGCGCATGATGGCCAAGCTCGGGTCTCGAGTTAGTACGACTTTATACGACTTTAAGCTAAATGAATCAGCAAAGTAGCGCTAAAGTGAAGTATAAATTTGCCAATACATTCCTATGTATTTTATTTAATTTTCGGTTAAGTTACGCCGAAGTAAAGCGGAAGTTAACTGAAAGTTACGTTGTATAAATCGGCCTTTAGTTAATGCAGTAAGCGATTTTTTAGCTTTGCGGCCGGACTATATTGGTAAAATGTTTTATTAGTTGCCTAGTTTTCGGCGCAAATGAACCATTCTATGAAAGCAAAAAACTATTAACATTCCTAAAATACTAGTAAAAAAACCATGGCAACTGCTTTATTTATTTGCCAAGAAGAACTTGATTTAATGTCATGTGCAACCAAATTTGCATTGTCCAGTGTCCAGCCTGTATAATTCACTAAACTGAGCATTGAACTTGAATTTCTCTAGAGTCCTCTAGACAAGAATAGCATCGCAAATTTTTTACCAAAAAAAAGTTAGCAAAAAGACCGGTTTATAGTACGGTCTCAACTTTCAATCGTTCGAAGGCAATTCTTTTATAATCTTTATTCGCTATTCAAGATGTTTTAGGTAGGGAGGATATTTGAATAGATTGGAGCGTAGACCCCTTTCAAATTAAAAATTTGCAAAGCGACTCGGCTCTAATATTCTTTTATCTAATGTCTAGTTGAAGCGGAATTCGCAAAAACACCCCTTTCGTATTTACTGGCGACGTTTTTCAATTTCAATTCAACTATATACCCTATTGTCGCACTAGTTTTTAGCAAATACGATTTACAATGGGCAAATATAAAAGTATAAAACGTGTACTTATAAGAGGATCTAAAAGCGAACCTGTTATAATAATATGTGTGTATATAAAATGTTTTGAATTCAGATTAACAAAACAGTGGTTTTTATTTGTGCTTAGGCTTTCAAATAATGGCAACTTTTTAAACTAGTAATAAAAAAAGATTCAAATAATATTTAGCCCAATTATTCTAATTAAAATTTGTAGGTTCCTTAGAAAAAAATCCCAACCAAGATCTGCTTGTGCAGGATTGTAGGTACTACCCCCAGGAATATAAAAGTGAAAAATTCCCACAAAATTACCGTGACGTTTAACCCCCATCTTGCATAGAAGTGAGAAGTTAGTTTTTTGATAATACCTAAACTATTCAGCACTTTTGAAAAAAGTTTTAAAAATGTTTAGGGACATTATTTTAATAAGAATACAATCATTTTTAAAAAAATAATAAATCACCAATATTAACGATTCTATAGCTCTTTGAAAATCACCTTATTTTATCATAATCGTCTATCTTAGTCATAGAGTCCTGAAGCATAGATTGCAGCGTTCTCTGTAGGACCAAATTAGCACATTTTCAAAGTGCTGGGTAAATCCATGAAAAATCAACAAACCCATGCCGCTCGACCGTTTCAGATTTTTATTATATTTTGGGAATTAAATTAGTAATGTCTCAAAAAAAATATAAACACTTTTTTTTTCCAAAAGCTCCACAGCTTGAGGCATAATTCTCGTTGACATCTTAAATAACTTTTATCTCTTGTGAATACAATCCGTAAGAAAATTTTAAAATTTAATTAAATTTTATGCAATCACCCAATTAATGACATGTGAACAAATTGCCTAAAATAAGTTTTTTTGTATTAATTAATCCAATTGAAAAAATAAGCAAATTTTTGCAATTTTGGCATAGCAATATTTACTGAAGCAGAGAATTTAGAAAGGCACTATCACCAAAATTTAAAGGTTTAAGGCTTACTAATTAATTGGTTAAATTTCTAACTTTAAGACTTTAACGTTTACTGAAATACAGTAGCTTAAAATTTAAAAATATCGTAAATTTGGCTATCTGTATCCCGGTTGGGGGAACTTGTAGAAAGTCAAAATTTTAGTATTAACATTATATGTCCATGCTTATTCTATACATGAGAAAAAATATTTGTGGTTTTTGTTTTAATCCACCTAGATGGTCATGAGAAAAAAGTAGATTTTAGGGGTAGCGATAAGGGTGGGTATTTTAGGCACATCTACCTCAGATTTTAAAAATATCTGTGTCACTAATAAAATAGAAGCTAAATTGTTAAACTATGCTAAAAATAGCGCAACATTTCCATCAGCCTGAAGATAGATTTGAACCAGTATTAATACCCTATATTCCACTTTTTGGGAGCCTGTAATTTATTTACTATGCAAAACCACAGCTCAAAACTTTGGATTAATGCTTCTCTAACTCTACACCAATAAAATATTTTTTGAAAAAAATCTGCAACTTCCCCCAAAAAAGTTACGAGCTCGTAAACTTTTCAAAATTTTAAAAATGGACAAGTTGCGAAAGTATATAAAATGTATAGTACAAAGTTAAAATTTTTACAGAATAAAGCAAAAAGTCCATTGTTTAATTTACCTGTTAAAAATCCGAAAATGCAACCAACCTGCCCATTTTGGAGGCGATCTAAACATGCTTAATTTACGTAAAAATGACTATGTAGTTTTTCGTCCCGTTTATGCATCTAGAAGATTCAATATTTTTATTTAAGAACATGATGGGTCCACAATTACGTTTCTTTAAGTAGAACATCAATTGTTTGTGTTATGACTATTTTACATAATTTTAAAATCCGACCAAACTCGAATTTTATAAGGACCTCCATAAAAAACTTGAATGATTAAAAAAAAAATATGAATTTTTTTTTTATCTCTACACTCGTAGAATTCAATGTGCAAAATATGAAGAAAAAGCAGAAACACCGAGCGACAAAATAAATTAATATTTGTTGATATCTGGCGGAATGACCCTGCTATAAAATCGTTCATATTGGTGATTTATTATTTTTTTTAAATGATTGTATTCTTATTAAAATAATGTTTCTAAAAATTTTTGAAACTTTTTTTTAAAAGTGCCAAATAGTTTAAGTATCAACAAAAAACTAGCTCCTCATTTCTATGCAAGATGGGGGCTAAACGTAACGGAAATTTTGTGGGAATTTTTCACTTTTATGTTCCAGGGGGTAGTGGCTACAAACCTGCATAAGCAGATCTTGGTTGGGATTTTTTTCTGGGGACATTATTAGAATGATTGGGCTAATTGTTCAAATTGGACATTTGGAGTGTCTAAAAACTGACGAATAAACGCGATGGTACCTTGTTGGAGCATTCCAGGAACCGCCAAAAAATCTTATATAACGAAAAATTGCATAATACAAAGTCTAAAACTATTTTTTTTTCTTATTGAATGTTCATGTTTGTCACATAACTCACATATACCCACTATACAATCTTTATTAATAATGATACGAATAATATACCTACACGATTGATTTCTCAAAAAAATTAATTTTTAAATACCTAGTGGTAAATTTTCCAAGGCTGTGTTAAAAGAAAACAGGTACCTACTTATGTAGTATATTAGTCCATTGTTAACTAGTCTATGAACCTAGTAGGTACCATTAGGTACCCATGGTTTGTGTATACGTCTACGCTAAACAATGATTAGGCATTGTGCAGATTTGTGAATATATTCACATACAACATAGGTACAAAATTTGGGTTTTGTACAAATGCAAGTTCAGCTTCCAGACTAGACAGACAGACAGACCCGAAATGCAAACAATGACACTATTTGTATCAAAAAATCATTGAACTGTAAACCATTTCAATAACTTTGACTTGTTATTTCAATTTTTAGGATATGGAGATGAGATGTACAGAACGTCCCAAAAAAGTATAACATATTCAAAAATATTATTTTGTTTTACCAAAATAATACAATTGCAGTTTTCGTAAATAATTGATTAAAAAGAAGTTTTCATGCTACTTTGTTTAAAAAAATGTACCAATAAGTGCTCCAAAATTACCCAATTTTATTTTATTTCAGCACTTTATTTTTAAATGTTTCACATTTTAGCAGACTTCTTTAATTATTTGTGCAAACTTAAATCTTAAATGCAATATCTGTTTTAAAATTGGCAATATTTAGACAGGTCATTAAAATGCATTTAACACTTTTAAAAACTGTTCAAAAATAACTATACGAGTTTTTTCAACTTTGTTGGGATAATTATAAAAAAAGATGATTGATTTGGGTATGCATTTTGCGTTTGCTCACATCTGTTAAATTAAATTCTAATAAGCGATTTGTTTACTACACAAATTGAACAAAATTGGCATGTTATCATTGTATACAGTACGTTTTTGGGATGGTAAAAACTGTTAATATGGCCTATTCCATGTATAATCGACCAAAATTCGGTTTTCGAGTTGCTGCATGATTTTAAATTCTTTTGAGGTTTAGTCCAGTGCTTACTCCTGGTAACTTCTTTCTATTAAAAAATTAGCAGCTGCATATTTGCACTCCTTCCCCATCAGTTAGCACCTTAAACTATGAAAAATGACCAAATTTAGGTCTAAAAAATGCTATGTGGGAGTGAGTAAATTTTTATTATTTTTATTTTAAAATGTTACCAAGGACATAGTATACAATAAAAAAAAATAAACGATATTGTGATTCGATTTTTTGTAAAGGTAGCATATTAAAACATTTGCTGTTTCTAAACGAGGTTAAATCACAAACATTTTTTTTTACTTAATGCGTCTCTATTGTCACATCAACATTTTAAAATTATTAAAAAAAAAATTTACCCAGTCCCACATAACTTTTTTTAGTGCCATATTTGGTCCTTTTCCATAGTTGCCTGGTAGAGAAGGAGAACAATTATGCGGTTCATATTTTTTTTGTAGAAACATATGTCTATTGTCAACTAAAAACTACTACTAATTTTAATCTTCCAAGAATTTAAAATACGATTCGATCGTGTTTAAATTTAACGTAATCAGTAACATTTTACAATCAATGCTGTTTCTAAACGAAGTTAAATCACAAACAAAATTATTTTTATTATGAATCTCCACTAGCACAATAACATTTTAAAGTAATCAAAAAAAAAATTTACCCAGTCCCACAGAGCTTTTTTTGGACCTAAACTTGGTCATTTTCTAAAGTTTGGGGTAATTAATAGTAGAGAAGGAGTGCAAATATGCAGCTGGTGATTTTTTAATAAAAAGAAGTGTCCATTGTCAACTTAAAATTACTACCAATTTTAATCTTCCAAAATCGTAAAATCGGAAAATTCCATTTTTTGTCTAAGACAAGAAAAATTATGAAAATTCAGAAAATTGTTTTTTTTACTACCTTTACAATGGGTAAGGATTGTACCTACCAAATATGAAATAAATCAAATAATAGCAACTATGATTGGTCGATTTTACATGGAATGTCCCTAATAATCCAAAACAGTGCAAATAAATGTTCTTTTTGGGATGTCCATTTTATCTTTTTGATGAATTCCTTATAAATGTAATGGTATGTTTCTTGTTTTAAATACTTTAATGTGTCCACATTTGATATGTCTATGGTACTAACTCCTTGCAATATAATATCCACAAGGTCCTTGGGTTCATTCATCCTAATATTCAGCCAAAACTATAAACAAAACAAAGTGCATAGCCGCCTAGGTAGGCTGGGTATTCTTCCTAATAACCTCGATGCCCCACCTCGAGGGGGGCCATTAACCATTTGTTACTAACTTCGCAGTATTTGGTTGAGTCATAGAATAGTGTTTGCCATTTTAAATATACAGACTGTCGCATTGGTACAGTACATATTCCTTGGGGCAATAAAGAATTAATCCAAGATCCCACTCAAGAAGTTCCCGATTTTGATCAGCCGAGGAAGATTTGGAGTACTGTTAATCGTCTTAAGTGGGATTCACAATGAAAATTAGCTTGCATCTTGTAAGAATTAAGGTAGCTTCCAAGAGCTTAAAATATGAATTTGGGATATACCATTCACAATTTCTAAATAGAATTAACACTTATAGACCCACTGAGCAATAACCAGAAAGTGCTATTTTTGTTGATTTTAGGCAATCAACATTACATAACCACAGTTTCTATGCTTCACAATATTCCCTTTTAAGGACTACATCAAATTGACAAATGTAGAAAATCTGTGACTATTTTTAACATTCAGCCGGATCTGATTCAATGTCGAAATGCTTCCAAAATGTTCTGTTTTTTAGAAGGTATGCTTGCCTTTTAGGCATGCTAAGTGTATCATATATTAGGAGTTCGAAAAAATAAATAAATTAATCCGGCGCATCCGCCATATTATAATACAATTAGTCATTTTATAATACGTATGCTTTGCTCTCTTTTATTAACGCCTCTCGCACAAAACAAGTGAAACAAAATGTATAAAAATAGAGAGAATACCATCCACCTACATAAAATATGAAAAGTGAAAACTCGAGCCTTTTAAAACTTATTCAATAGAGAGCTAGGGTAGGTAAGTAGGTACGTGGTGATCCCCTTCTAGCTTCAGAGGGATGCTGCCGCGTACCCACAGGGTTGAAAATGAAAATACTGCTGAAAATATTCTGTATTTTCCGCTACATCATGAATACAGAGGTTTAATAAACTAGAGCTGAAAAATCAAAATAGTGGGCGCAAAATTTAAAAATAAGACTAGGTTAGCTAGTATAAAAGCATACTATCCATTCACAATTTAAAAAAAACAGAGCAGGCGAGCCATAGGGTGACAGATTGTACCCTGTATATTGTCATTAATGTCACTTGTGTTTGCTGGTTATGTAATAAATTTAAAAAATGCATTTAAAAATATGTTCATGGCATATAAATCAAAAACAATGGTCTCAACATATGCAAAAATATTTATTTTTTATTTAATTTCTTTATAATGCACTAATCATTAAACCATTTGAAAATTTACACAAAATAGTAATTATTTATGTAAGTACTCACTTTTAAGAAGTTTTTTTAGGTGTCATATGATAAATTAGCACTTTTACAAAAATGTCTACAATTTTCTTTAAAAATTCTCACATCTCAAGCAAAAATTTTTTTTTTTTCCATTTTTTACGCTTGTTTTATGTCAATGTCATATTATTTTTGGCATTTTTCAATTTTTAATGACAGTAAATTAAAAATGTAATGCCAACTTTGAGGAAAATTCAACTTTTCAAACAAAAGAATTCTACTTTCCACCTGATTTTTTTAAACTGTGAATAAATACTGAATATTTAGTAGCAATTCTTACAAAAAGATTTTTTATATGTGTTAGAACATCTATTCAGGAAGCTAAATTCACACAAATAAACGTTTAGGGTTGGCGTGAAAGCCCCCCGAAAAGCCCCCTTTAATATGGAACATTAGATCACACTGGATTTGCATAAAATTTTAAAAGGTTTCTGCATAAATTATTACTTTAAAAAGATTCTTTTACCCCGAAATGGTCCCCCCGAAGAGTAATATTCAATCACGTTAAATTTACACTAAACTTTATATTTTTTTTTTTAAGAAATTCCTTCATCCCATTTAGAAAGGAGGGGCTCTTAGAGGGATATAGACATTTTTTAACATGATTGAATATTACTTTTTTGGGGCCATTTAGGGTGCGAAAGGATTTGTTTAGACGAATACTTTATGCAGAAATCTTATTAAACATTTTTTTACAATGTTACAAACAATCTTTCTATCCTGGCCTACACAGAAAAACTAAAAAGGGAAATTTCCAAAAAAAAATTAAAAAGATTTTTTTTTTATTTAAAGCAGATTGCGATTTTGCATGTTGTTCTATTTAATAATAGTATGTCTTTAGCTAAACTATACCCTATGACATTCATATGTTAATTACTTCTCTATTTAATGTGACCTCTTTGTACCTAGATACGTTTTAGCGTTTTAACGTTTTTCAAGTTGCTTTTTCATATTCGCATCAAGTTGGCTGGTGTTGCCGCTAGGCTAGGGTTTCCCTATTTAGGGCAGGGGGGGTCGGGGGGTAGCTCCCGCGGTGAGCATCAACCCAAATATAAAAGCTGCGTTAATTAGCCCAACGCAGGTGGGGGAATTTTCAAGATGGCTGACATTTTTATTCTCATTACGGCACTGTAAAACACAGGCCCACTATGACTTTCTATTTAACGGACGAGTGTAAATTGGACCTTTTGGTAACTAAGCGCATTCGCCATTTTTTGCTTGTTACGTATAAGATCTTGCTTCAAAGAGAGTTCGATAAATACACCTTACGAACGTGTTAAGAACAATAATTTGTCCATATGCGATTGATTTTTTAAAGAAAACCATTTTACCTACTATTTTTAAAATAAAAAATGTTCAGTCCACGGTAAAATATTGTATTTTTATTCAGGCAGAATCAATCCCTTTTTTAAAACAATATTTCTATAAAAATAAAGGGTTTTCTTAGAGGAGAACCCTTAGTATAAAAACGTTCCTTCCTGTCTTATTTACGTAATTTCAGGTTTAATGCATTGTAAAAGTCTAAAAATTACCTATTAACTGTTAATGTAGCTGACACACCAAGATGTCAGCTTTACACGCAAATTGCTTAAGAAAGCATCCATATTAAAAGGTCTGGTAAGTACCACTGTAATATTTACTTTTTTTATTATTACCTCAGCTCCTTAATTTTAAAGTATCTTTTGTTTGGCACATTCTGTTTTGTATTTCTAGTTTAGCGAAAATAATAGCTTAAAGAAGGGTAAAATATGCTAAAAACAGCAACTGTTTAATTGAGCCCTAATAAACTTACTTTCAACAACTAAAGGTATTACAGAATAATTAATCTTTCCAATGACACCAAGTTTTTAAAAATCAGACAAGAATTAGCAAAATTATGTGGGATCTAAATTTTGTGAATATTTGCATATTGCAGTGCTGCCAGCTTACGAAATAAGATTTTTCACGTTTGAAGTCAAGCCTCTTTCCGAGTTTAAACGAACTAATCCAGTTGAGCTGGTGGTAAGTAGGTACTGTAGGTCGCTATTCATGATTTTAATATATTTGTTTAACTATAGTAGGCAGCAGCGCATTACCCAAAATATCCCTTTCTCTTCGCAATAAAGCCTGCGGTCCTTCGTCATACTCGCCACCGCAGCCCGTGGTTGTCCCTCAACATGGTATAAGGACTGAGCATAGGATTTTTAAAATAAGCATTATAGTCGTTAAATTTATTGGGATTTTTGCACACATTTTAAAGACCCATATGAAGCGAGATAGAGGTCAAACAGTTGCAAAAAGTGAGGTCGCCATGTTTGGTAAACGCAGACTATAAGTGTCGAAATTCAGGCCTGCCAACTCAAAATTGTGAAGATTATGAATAAAATCCCTAGATTTTTAAGATACAATGACCTTTTACAATTTTCTCATTTTTTAAAGCACGCTTTATTGGAGTTTTTCACTACACAAAAGACAAGCTTAAATTTGTTAAAAAACTGTTTCTTTTACCAAAGAAACAAATAAATGGAAAGTTAATAACCCCACTTTGAAATGTAAACTGACACATATGGTCTCCAATGGCCTAATTTTCCATCTCGTTCAACTGCATGTGCAGTATCCTGCGCTTATGGTTTAAAATTTGTATAGTTCTGTTAGGTATGTGGTTCTTTGCCAAAAAACTGAAAATCGCCCATAGGTAGGTGAATCGCTTTTTTAATTGTAGTTAAGAAAGGTGTGTTTTACAATCGTTCTTTCGCGACATTCATCCAGCTAGAGAGCGCGAAGGAAGGCCTAGCTATAGAGCGCTTTAGTAAAAGCTCATAAACTTCTTTCCGCCATCCAACGAGTATTTTAAAATGTAGTTCCTGAAAAGCTCTCTCTAGCTTTATTGATTTTATGTAACTAAGACATTCTTCCCTACAAATTTTAAGTTTTAAAACTAAGCAGAGCATCTCAAGCTCCGGGAAATGCAAAGAAAATGAAAGAGTGTGCTGCGGCAGGCTTTTTTAGGGGGAGGGGGTCGTAGGGTGGTTTCTGCCTACTCTGTTTCTAAGCCGGGAACTTTTTCACTTTCATTAGTAGATATTTTAGCTGGGTTGCTCTTTGTTTTTGTTAAATATATGTACATTTTAAAACATTGAAATAAATATTTCATTTGAATTCGCTAAAATACGCATAACCCCTTTTAAATTTTAATTAACATTTTAAAATTCGCACCATTAATAAGTTAATATTCCATATTCGAATTATTAATAAAGATTACAATATAAAATGGTGGAATTTAAGATTCACTGTCGACCCTAGAGGCGGGACGCCAAGTTATAAAAGAAGTCCTTCTTTATTTCTTAAAGGTATGCACCTACCAAACCTGAAGTGATTGACAGCTGTTTTGCCCTATTAAGGCTCATCAGAATCACGTATCAGCGATAGTCGATGCATATCTTTAAGAAACTAAGATACTTGTGTATTTCAACAAATATCGAAAGAAGTACAAATAATGTTCTTTTTGGGATGCCCATGGACAATGTTCATATACTGATAAAGCATCTGCTTCGGGGGGAGGGGCCAGAGGAAAAACCATGGGAAAAATAACTCCAGCATACCAGGGTCACATTCCAGTTAAATTACAAGGTACAATAAATTGCCAAAAAATTACAGAGGTTTCAAGGTTGATATCCAATTTAATGCATTTGGAGTCAGATTATGTAATTCATAAAAACCGCCTTCAAAATTGGTGTTTGGACAGTCCTCTACAATATGTTTAATAGTTTCTGGAGATTCACCACATTCACATAATGGACTTGGTAGTGCATTCCACTTATATAACATATCATTACAACGTCCGGGGCACGTTCTAAGACGATTAACAGTACTCCAAATCTTTCTCGGCTGATCAAAACCTGGAACCTCTTGAGTGGGATCTTTGATTATTTCCTTATTGAACACATCAAAGTTTTGCCAATTAAGTTTCCACACATCGGATACTAAAAAGGGTTTGCGTGCAAGCTCCTCTTGCCATAAGGGTTTCCTCGATTTTAACCTCTGCTAATCTAGGATTTTTTTTTCTCTCTGTTAAGCAAAAAAAAAATTGTCGGTTGTCTTAATATGTACTTTACGTCTTGCTTAATATGATAAATTCTTCGGACACTAGCAATTCAATCCCCTATGTTTTAATATTAGTTTTTCGCACATCGTTTATTAAAGACATTCATTAACGCACTCCAAATCGTTGATTAATGACCCCTATTAATGCATGGATACGAGCCCATAGTAACGCTCTTCTATGTTTAAAATTACTATCTATGTTTCTACATTACAAATGTTAAAGTAGCTTTAATTACGGTTCAAGCAACAAAAACCAAAAGAAATTAAATATTTACCGTTGGAAAGAATGAGAAGCAGATTCTTTTACCACATTTTAAGGAAATAACATTTATTTTCTATTTAAAATTAATAAAAGTTTAATGACAGTCCTCTTCTTCTTCAACTTTAATAAATTTGAATGGCCGACGCATTGTTTCTGTTAGTTGGTGAAATAACGGTTTTATTTTATAATTTATTTAACAATAATGATCTACGATGTGCGAAAAAGCATTGTAGCCAGTTCGTATGGTAAATGGCGATTAATAAACTCACTTATTAACAAGCTCGCTTGTTTATTAATCGCCTTTATTAACACACTTACTGGTTAAATAACTATTTTGACTCGGTTAGATGCTTATCAGTGAACCGAGACCAAATTCCCAAATAATCAAGTTAGTAAGGACCCTCAATTACAACAACCAGTCAATGCAAAACAAAATTGCATGGTCTATAACTCGGTTTATAACCAAATTCACATTATTACATCCCCTTATGTTATAAAATTTAAATAAACCGGACTTTTTGCGGATCTAATTCCAGTAGGTACCTATGCAGACACATCTTTGAAAAGCAAGTTGGAAAGAAGCATGATAGAAAGCATAGAAATAGAAATTTGCACGGTTACTTGACCACCTGAACGTTAGAGATTAGTCATGGATAAGGAAGGGAGCTTTTTAAGGACATGTAACTTAATCCTTTGAAGCGTAGGGTGCTAGAAACCGCGCTAAGGGAACACATAGATACAAGACTGTCCTACTAAAAGGTGTAACAGAAAAGATAAAACTCAACTACATTTTTCAGCCACTAAGGCCCGATTGTACAATCCTAGTTTAAACTACGGTTTACTGTTTAGCTAAACTGACATTTTATCACAAACAGACTTTGACAACTACAAAATAGACAATGTCTAAGATTGTTCTCTTTATGATTACAAGTCAGTTTAGCTAAACCGAAGTTTAAACTTGGTTTGTTCCACCGGCCCTAAAAGTCTTAGTTCAGATTTCAGTTAAGCTGTAGATTCAGTTTGTTCTTCATTCTAAAAAATGAAATAATTTAAAGCAAAAATAACAAGTTTTTGCTAAAATTGTGGACATACAGGTGTCCCAAAATTAGCGCACCACCTGGCACCTATGCGGGGCATGCATAGGGATCCCCAGAAAATTATTAAAAAATCTATCCTTTGGAAATATAATGGCCCAAAGTGCGAAACTTTAAACGCTTATACCTTGAAGACACATATTAACAAAAAATTGAATTTTTTTATGGACCTCTTTTGAGTTAAATAATTAACCTCGTATTTGACCAATATTTTAGGCAGAAAAAAATATTTAAAAAAAGTTGCACTGAATTTGTCATTTAGTAGGAATCGACCCATCATTTCTTTATTTAACTCAAAAGAGCTTTCTAAAAAAAAGAGGGGGGTTCTTTTTAGCTTCTAAGAAATAAATCAAAATTTTGTCCTTCTTAAATGGGTCCTAAAGAATACATTTTTTAAAGAAAATCTTTCCATCATTAAATGCCATCATTTTAGCCAGTATAACGTTTGCAGTCCAATGCTTCAAATTTTGGCATAAACCTCTAATTTGACATACATAAATGAAATAATCAATTTAATTTTTCAAAATTTACATACAATGAAGCTTACAACAATGTCAATAAAATTTAATGCGAAATTAAAGGTATGATCTAAAATCATAAATGGGTTTTGTAAAGACAATTTTCTTAACAAAGTTTCCAAATTTATCAAACTTTAACCGTGTTTTTCTCAAAGAAGGATTTTTCTTAACAATTTTCTAAGGATCTCTACAGGTGGTGCGCCAATTTTGGAACACCTGTATATGCAACTATTCTGGGACTTATATATTTGTAAGTATTGTATGATACCTCACATTACATTAATATTCAAAACGAATTCTTATAAGTATAAACCTCATTTTAATATAACAAAGAATAACCAGGCAATAATTATGCTAGATATAAAAATATTTGAATTTTAATGTTGCATTTTGCAATGCAACCAAAAGTTTTTGTGGTTTTGTGGCGATACAAAATGTACGCCCTGTATTTTTATGATATGGTAATATTTTAATTTCATAACATAATATTTTGATTATTGATAAATGCTTAAATACCGATTTATTACAATTATGAAGTAAACAAATTCTAAGCAGAGCTTATTTTGTGTGAAAGCAATGTATCTAAGATATAAATAGGTATAGCCAGAGTGGTTGACTAGGTACCTATCTTAAAAGCACAATAACTGCACTGCGTGAATTTAAATAAAAGAGAATTAATTATTGTTTAAATCTGAGTTTAAGTATTGGAGTAATTTAACAAAATAATATATTTTCAGTTATTGCCATATGATAAAAGGGGCTATAGATTTATAAACGAAATAATTATGCTTTGATACTGTAAAAGGAATATTTATACAAAAGTATTAAGCTAGCAAGTTGTCTTAAAATCTATGCAGTGTTTAGGCTATTTTTGTAACATTAGGATTTCAGGCATAGTGGTGTACTCAAGGTTAGGAAGTAGAGCATATATGATGCTTTGGTCTATTTTTACTTTATAGAAGACCATATTTGGCGATTCCATCTCCAGATCTGAAGGATGGGCCATATCCAAAATCTTGCCACCACTTTCTTTGTTTTAATGTACCTAATAGTTTTTGGCTATAAATACGAAAACATTCCTTTCAGGAGAGGACAGTCTAGTAAAAATTTTGATTATAAACACAAGGTGAATCCTTGTCAGTCAGTTTCAGAATGTAGTGATTCATAATTAGGGTGCGGTTTTAAAATTCTTTAAGTTTTTGTATTAATTGTAATTTTTAATTAAATTCATGTAGATAAAAAGCATTTAAGTAATTAAACAGTAAATTCAGTGAATAATAAGGTAAGGTAAATTAATATTTGTTAAAAGGTAATTTTGCATTTTATTTTAAAGTCAAAAGTATAGAAATAATTCAGTAAATTCAGTTAAAAGACAATTAGAGGCCAATAGTATAATTTTGTGTAAAAATTAAACCCATTTTGAAAAAGAACTATTTTAGGGTGTGGTCAATAGAATTTAAAGCGTTTCAGAATACAAGTCAATTAATTTATTTGTTTAGTAATTAAAGTTTATTCAAAAGCTTTTATTGCGAAATTCAGAATTTATGTTGTTATAAAATTCGGTTTATTTAATTAAGTGAATTTATGTACGATTTAAATTTGTTAATGTCTATTTTGTTTTAAAGGATTTTATTTACATAATTTTGCCATTTATTTCTTATTTTACAGTTGAATTTATGTATTGCCAATTTTGTGTTTAATATACAATCTTTTCCTTAGCCGGATTTATTTTATTCATTTAAGCCCATAACAAAAACTTACCCAACCCAATTTATATTTAATTTAATCTTAATTCTGTAGCCAACCTTTTATATTCAGGTGCAATGCTAATTAACCTTCCTCCCTTTCGATTAATTCCTTGCCAAAAAGCCTGAGTACAAAAGGAAGTTGCTATAAATGGTGTCAGGTGTGGGGTTATTTTTGTTTTTGGGTAGAATAAAATTAAATTGCTAAAAATATTGTTCCGAAAAATTTTCTTTTGTGTAATAAAATAATTTTTAAAGTAAAATAACAGCAGTAAAACAAGAAATAGCGAGTCATATTGGGAAAAAGTAAATTTTTGAGATAAACAACATAAATTCGCCGATTTTGCTTCTATAAATTTTTCAGAAATTTATAAGACCAATTTTAAAATATTTTGTTGCGTTGCGTTTCAGAATTTTACAGCTCCAAAAATTAGTTTTCGGTAGAAATATTGAGAAACATTAAATAGTTGTCAAAGGTCCACGTTCGGAAAATTTTAAAATATTTTGTTTGTTTTTAGAGAGTTTAAGAAATTTAACATTTTACAATTGCTGATTTTAAATTAATTACATTGCTATACATTCCAGGAATTTCTACGATTTTAGAATTTTTTTTTACATTTTCTAAGGTTAAAATTAAATTTTTAAAGAAAGACATTTTGGCTTAAACTTTTAAATAATAGTATTTTAGTAAAAAGTTTTGGCATCTACTAGTATTTTCAGAAACTCAAAATACCAATTTTTGATTATTTTACATTTTAAGCATAAAGTTTTTCAGAAAGTAACTTGTCTAAAGTCATTTTGTTAATTGTACAATTTTGCACTTATTTTAATACAAAGTCAGGAAATCAGTTAAATAGATTTAATTTAAAAGAAATATAAATTTTTAAGTTTACAAAAATTTTGTTTAATTTTAAAGTTCAATTATAAAACATCAAGTAAAAATTTGGAAATTTTTTGTTTAAAAAGTTAATTTTATTTATAACTAATACATTTTAGAATGGAAATTAATAGTACAGTCGAAAAAGTAAATAGTGTTTTAAGTTTCATAATTAAAAATCGCATTCAACTTTTGGAAAATTCAGACTTTAAATTTATTCCGATTATTTATTTAAAAGAATTTGTTAAGTCGCATGATTAATTAGATATTTGGGAAAATCTGCCAGAACATTATAAAATAGACTAAGAATTACGAGAAAATTTACCTTGTTTCGAACATTTTAACAATTTTTTCGAATTTTGTAAAGTTGACGGTCCCGCGCCGGCAAAGAAATATTGCCAAGTGTGTATTGATAATCAGTTGATACAAATTTTGAAAAATTAATATTTTATTTACTACACGCCCAGTCAAGTTTTAGTTTGTTAATTACCAGAAAATTTAACCAGTACAAAAATGGAAATAAATACAGTTACACTAGAAAATAAATTGCTAAAAAGTTTTGTTTTTCCCCAATTAATTAGTGATATCCCGGAATTTAACGGAAAAAATAGTTTAATAGAGTTCATTGAGAAAATAGAAAACACTTCAATTATTACAGAATGGAATAGCGAAGAAAAAGTTAAAATCGCGAAATATAAATTTACAGGTTACGCAAAAAGTTTACTCCGAGTCGAGAAAGAATTATCCACTACGAGCGATTGGAATATATTTTGTGACATTTTAAAATTACATAGTAAGCAATATGAGAGACCGGAACAAGCAATTTACAAATTTTTAAGTATTAAACAAAATAATGACGAAACGGTTAGGCAATTTTTGGTTAGAATAAAGTTAGCAGCATTAGATACAATAACATTTTCGGAAAATATAGAAAAGAAACAATTTCAGCAAGAGTATCTAGACGGTCAAATTTTGAGACAGTTTATGTATAATTTAAAAATGCCAGTTAGGCAAAGAGTTTTGTCAGCGGAACCTAAATCAATTCAGGAAGCTCTTACTTTAGCGGAAAAAGAAGAAAAGATCGAACTTATGACGCAGCCTTTAAATTATAATTATGTTAATTTTTCGAATTTTCAGGAGAAACCAGTTTTTAGAAAACCATATTTTAAACAACCAGAAACGCGAGTAGAATCAAATTTTAAAAATCCAGTTTTAAATATTAGTCGGGAATTTTATTCAAAGAATTCGGGAAAATTTGGTAAAAGTAAGTTTTGGAAAAATAAAAGTACGCAATTTCGTAAACTAAATAATTTTAATCAGAAAAATCAGCAAAAACAGTATAAAACAAATTTTAATTATTATAAAGAAAATTCTAAGGAGAATTTTCGTTATTCTTGGAAACCACCAGAGGTGGAAAATAATAAATATTGTCGAACGTATGCAGAAGTAGTATCTGCTAAGAAACCAAATAAGTCTTTAAACTGCCAAGCGGCCACTCTAGAACTCCGGGTTTCAGCCGCGCAGTAAAACAAAATCAGGTATGGATATACAGTGTTTATGACAGACATGAACCGAGAAATCTAATGAAATTAAATATAGGCCATAAAATGGTGACTTTATTAATTGATTCGGGTGCTTGTGTATCCTTAATAAAACCTGAAGTTGTTCAGGAGTTCAATTTTCAAATTAAACCTTTAGGTAATATTTTACTTTCTGATGTGCAAGGTAATCACATTCCTGAAGAAGGACTTGTTAGAGTTCCAATAGCTCTGTCGAATGATAACGTAATCGAACACGATTTTATCATAGCATCGACAGTAGTGTTCGAAGCCGATATTTTATGCGGTATGGACTTTTTAAACAATCATCAGGTAATCGTTGATTGGCATAATTCAAAAGTATACTTAAAAGGGCATGAAATTAATTTAGAAAATGAAAAATGTCGAGAAAACCAATTTTATCGAGAAAAAGTAACTGCGAATGTTATGTGTGATACAAATTTAATGAGTAAAAATCAAAGTGCTAACTATTTTGAGAATAATGATTATTTTAGTGAAAATGAGATTTTTAGAAATCAGGAAATTTTAAGTAGAAATAATGGTAAAGAAACACGTGAGGTACGTGAAGTTAGTTATTGTGATAATGATATGTTTAATAGTGGAAACATTTTTGATTGTAAGGAAAAGGAGATTAATTACAAGAATCAAGACAGAAATCTTGAATTTTTGAAAAATGAGATTATTAAGTTACATAATGTAGTAGGAAATTTAGGTGAGAAAATTGTAAAAATCACTAAGGAAAATGCAAAACAAGGTAAAGCTAGTAAGTCTTGCACTAATTGCACCAAAACAGTCAAACAGGACAATTTGGTAGGCCAAGGTCAAAAGATTCTAAAAATAGAATCCTGCAAAAGTAAGCACAGCGAAAAATCTTTAGGCATAAATGTCCAAAATGTGAAATCCAAAAAGAATTGCGAAAATAAGCGCATAGTTCAGTTTTCCAAAGTTTGCACCAAATCGGCCAATTTGGTGGACGAAAGTCGTGAGATTCTAGGCCAAGAATCTTGTAAAACACAGGAACACAACTTAAGCTCTTTTAATGAAAAAATTCAAAAGGTTAAAAATAATTCTCATAAAATACCTAAAGTAAAAGTTTGTGAAGTTGCTAGTCAAACAAATTCAAGTGAGGTAAATTCATTACCCGTGTACGCATCTGAAGATATAGTTCTTCCACCAAGGATCCAAATGATTTGCCGCGGAAAAATCAGAGGTCCTGGTAGGTTAACGGAAAATGTAGTAATTGAACCAATCGATGACGTCACACCAGGAATATTGGTAGCAAGAAGCTTAAATAAAGCCACTTACCGAGTACCACTACGTATTATGAATGTAACAGAATGTCCAAAGTTTATTAAGAAAAATACTATTTTAGGCTATGCTCATGCAACTGAGCAAATTTGCATGGAAAATTTTAGCAAAAAGAAGAAAACATTTAGTGAAAAACAGGTAAACCAGGTAAAATGCGGAAATGTAAATGAAATTTTAGCAAAGTTAAATTTATGTAATGTAAAAACCGATAGAGAAATTAAGTTGAGAAATTTAATTATCGAATTCATTGATATTTTTCACGAACCTACTAAATTTACGTGTACGAATAAAGTAAAACATAAAATTGTTTTAAATAAAGATGTGCTACCTATTGTTAAAAGGCCGTATCGTGTGCCGTTTCATAGAAAACATATTTTAAATCAGGAAATACAAAAATTATTAGAAAGCGGTGTTATTGTTGAATCGGAAAGTCCGTGGTCGTTTCCGTGTCTTTTAATAGAAAAGAAAAACCATTCGGGAGAAAAGACGGAATATCGTTTGTGTATAGATTTTCGCGAATTAAATGCAATTACTATGTCGGATAGCATTCCTTTACCGAGAATTCAAGATACTATAGATAAATTGAGCGGTAATTGTTTATTTTCAACGTGTGATTTTAATAGTAAATTTTGTCAAATTGAGTTGGAGGAAAATGCAAAGGAAATTTGTGCATTTTCTACTGAAGATAATCACTATCAGTATCAGCATATGTCAAAAGCACTTAAGAATAGTCCTTCGACTTATCAAAGGCTTATGAATACAATATTTTCAGGACTAACAGGAATAGATTGTTTAATATTTTTAGATGACATAATAATTTTTAGCTCAAACAATACGGACGAACATTTAAGAAAACTTAGAAACATTTTTGAACGGATGCGAAATAATAATTTAACTTTTAAACCGACTAAATGTCACTTTATGCAATCGGAAGCAAAATATTTAGGCCATATTATTTCGGGAAAAGGATGTCAAGTGGATCCTGAGAAAACAAAAGTAATTGAAAATTATCCTCGTCCGCGAAACTCAAAAGAAATTCGCGCTTTTCTTGGACTTGCGGGATTTTATAAAAAGTTTATCGAAAAATTTAGCGACATTGCACTACCTTTAACTTACTTAACAAAGAAGAACATCAAATTTGTTTGGTCGGAAAAACAAGAAAATGCTTTCCAGAAATTGAAAAAGGCATTAATGACTTCACCTGTATTGAAGCATCCCGATTTGACGAAGCCTTTTATACTAACGACTGATGCCAGTGGCTCTGCAATCTCTGCGATACTTAGTCAAATGTTCGAGGATGGTGAACATCCTATATCCTTTTCAAGCAGGACCTTGAATACTGCTGAAAGAAATTACTCCACCATTGAACGAGAATGCCTTGGGATTTACTACGGTGTGAAACATTACAGCATTTACTTAGCAGGATCAAGATTTACAATATACACTGATCATCGTCCTTTGAAATACGTATTATCCTTGAAGGATGTAAGCAGTCGATTGTCAAAATGGGCCATGTACCTACAACATTATGATTTCAAGATTGAGTACCGACAAGGAAAATTTAATCAAGCTGATGCCTTAACAAGACTTGAAAATAACCAGGAAGAACAGGATCATAAGGATAATAAAGCCAATACAAAGCTACTTCAAACCCAAGCTGCTGTAGCAAACATTCATATGGAAGAAGAGGATATAAATCTGCCAATTATTGATGCCATTTGGGAACAAGCCACCATTAAGGACTATCAGGAAAAGGACCCTCTATTACAAAACATTTTTAAGCAAATACCAGTGAACAATGAAGCATTTACAATTGGAAACAAGCAATACTACATCAATTCGGAAGGACTTTTACACAAAAAGTCTACTTTGCTGTTTGGAAATGATCAACTTATAGTACCTAAAATTATACAACAGGACATTATGCGCATTTATCACAACGCACCTATAGCTCGTCATGCTAGTCATCATAAAACAATGGAGTTAATAAAACGCAACTACTACTGGACTGGGATGAGTGCCGATATCAAGGACTACATTAAGGAATGCAATTCCTGCAATTTATTGAAGAAACATTACGTTCCACCTGCTCATTCACAAACATTACCTACATCATATGGAGTTTTTGGACGAATTAGTTTGGAAATTGTTGGACCAATGCCTAGGACTAATCAAGGAAACAAATACTTACTTACCTGTGTCGACTTTTTATCTCGATATCCAGAAGCTATACCACTACCAGACATTACTGCAACTACAGTGGCACAAGCCTTCGTCACTGAAATAATTTTACGTCATGGTGTGCCTGCTGAAATTCTAACTAACTGTGATAGTCGATTTGTAGGAAAACTATTCAAGGAAATCTGCCGAATTCTACAAATCAACAAACTTCAAACAATACCATATCAGCTACAAAGGAATACAATTGTTGAGCAAATAAATACACCTTTAAAAACATTTATTAGCCATTACGTTACCGAAGATGGAGAAAATTGGGACACATGGATCCCTTTTGCATTGATGGCTCTTCGAAATACAGTACATAAATCTACCAAGTTAACACCTTACTTCGTGCTACATGGACGTGAGATGGAGGTACCATTTCATAAAATGACCAAGCCAACACGAATTCCATACAACCTTAGTGAAGACTACAGTGTCGAAATGCAATTGCGAATGCATAATGCCTATGAATTTGCAAAGAACAACATTGAGCAAGCAGCCGAAAACCAAATGTTTAATAACAAGACCAAGGAACAAAGTTATGAAGAAGGCGATTTAGTATACCTTTATACTCCAGCTATTTCAGTAAAAACCAATACAGCTAGAAAAATGCATCGTAAATATAATGGACCTTATGTGATAATCCAAAAACTAGGTCCTGTTACTTACAAAATACGAGAAGAAGAAGGAAGAAAAGAACAAGTTGTTCATGCAAACCAATTGAAATTATTTAAAGCAGCCGTAAAAGTTAAGAAGCCAGTTCGAACCAGGAGACAAAATGATGACATAATTCCAAGAAAATGTACAAATAGTTATTGTAGTCCAGCATACGTAAATGGATATAGCAGTTCAGAAGATGATGAACCTTTGATGAAAAAGACAAATAGCAGTTGTCTTTCAAACGATCGTGTTAAAATTGAAAATGATTCGGAAAATCATTCGGGAAGTGATTCGGAAAAACATTTTGAAAGTTACTTAAATAGACATTCGGGAAATAATTCAGAAGACCAGTCGGAAAGTGATTCGGATAGACATTCGGGTAACAATTCAAAAGAAAAGTCGGAAAGTGATTCAAACAGACATTCGGGAAATAATTCAGAAAAGCAGTCGAAAAGTGATTCGAAAAATCAATCGGATATTGATTCGGATAATCGGTTGGAAATGGATTTTGAAAATCAATCAATGGATGTGTTAGAATTGGATTTGGAAAATCAATCAATGAGTGAATTGGAAACGGATTTGGAAGAAGAACTATCACAACCATTGGACTCCAGTGATGAATTCAGCCCATTGGAGAATTCACAAGGTGGAGATGACACTAACTATCTTAGTGCAAATGCTACCTTGGGATCCGATGTTACGAGTGAAGAAGAAGACGAAACTATGATGGAAGCCCATGAAGCAAGAAAACCAGACAAACAAAAACCTGAAGATGACTCACCTCATGGAAATTGTGAACCAGGAAAATGCAGGGTACATAGTAAACTAATCCATGATTGGTGTACTGCTGGAAACAAATCAATTCCCAGTAGAGCTTCAAGTACACCCAAGTCAACAAACCCCTATCAAGAAACTACAACCACAAGGACCCCAAATTCAGAAGAAAGAAAATCTATGTTTGGGCGCCTTAAGTCTTTTGTACATGGAAAGACTAAACTGGAAATGCCAGCAACAAGGTCGCATCCATACCAATCTACCGTGCATGGTAGAAATGATGCTACTTCAGTGACCAGAGAACCCAGAGGTCAAGATTCAAGCCAAGCGTCTACAAGCGGAGCGGTACGTAGATCAACCCGTTCTACACGTCCTCCGGACAGACTTAACCTGTAAGCTTAAAAGTCAAAAGCTTATTGATGGAAACGAAACTGCGAAGAAAATGGAAATGGAATGGAACCTCGTCAATCATTTGGTGAATGGAATGTCATGTGAGTTATTTGAAAGACAATATTCAAGACTTAAATGGTGAATTCTCATTTGATATACGAACTATATTTTAGTATGTAAGCATTTAGTTTATTAGTGAATTTTATGCATGAAAATTTTTAGAATAGAATGTGTGCCAATTATATTAACCCAATATATTTAATCAGTTTGGAAAATGTATTAACCCCTTAGATATTAGAAGTAGGAAATTAGGATGTGTGTCAATTATATTAATCAAATATTTAATCAGTGTGAAAAATTTCTCTTATGCAAGAAAATTTTTTTGGGGAAATAACGATTGTGGCGATACAAAATGTACGCCCTGTATTTTTATGATATGGTAATATTTTAATTTCATAACATAATATTTTGATTATTGATAAATGCTTAAATACCGATTTATTACAATTATGAAGTAAACAAATTCTAAGCAGAGCTTATTTTGTGTGAAAGCAATGTATCTAAGATATAAATAGGTATAGCCAGAGTGGTTGACTAGGTACCTATCTTAAAAGCACAATAACTGCACTGCGTGAATTTAAATAAAAGAGAATTAATTATTGTTTAAATCTGAGTTTAAGTATTGGAGTAATTTAACAAAATAATATATTTTCAGTTATTGCCATATGATAAAAGGGGCTATAGATTTATAAACGAAATAATTATGCTTTGATACTGTAAAAGGAATATTTATACAAAAGTATTAAGCTAGCAAGTTGTCTTAAAATCTATGCAGTGTTTAGGCTATTTTTGTAACATTAGGATTTCAGGCATAGTGGTGTACTCAAGGTTAGGAAGTAGAGCATATATGATGCTTTGGTCTATTTTTACTTTATAGAAGACCATATTTGGCGATTCCATCTCCAGATCTGAAGGATGGGCCATATCCAAAATCTTGCCACCACTTTCTTTGTTTTAATGTACCTAATAGTTTTTGGCTATAAATACGAAAACATTCCTTTCAGGAGAGGACAGTCTAGTAAAAATTTTGATTATAAACACAAGGTGAATCCTTGTCAGTCAGTTTCAGAATGTAGTGATTCATAATTAGGGTGCGGTTTTAAAATTCTTTAAGTTTTTGTATTAATTGTAATTTTTAATTAAATTCATGTAGATAAAAAGCATTTAAGTAATTAAACAGTAAATTCAGTGAATAATAAGGTAAGGTAAATTAATATTTGTTAAAAGGTAATTTTGCATTTTATTTTAAAGTCAAAAGTATAGAAATAATTCAGTAAATTCAGTTAAAAGACAATTAGAGGCCAATAGTATAATTTTGTGTAAAAATTAAACCCATTTTGAAAAAGAACTATTTTAGGGTGTGGTCAATAGAATTTAAAGCGTTTCAGAATACAAGTCAATTAATTTATTTGTTTAGTAATTAAAGTTTATTCAAAAGCTTTTATTGCGAAATTCAGAATTTATGTTGTTATAAAATTCGGTTTATTTAATTAAGTGAATTTATGTACGATTTAAATTTGTTAATGTCTATTTTGTTTTAAAGGATTTTATTTACATAATTTTGCCATTTATTTCTTATTTTACAGTTGAATTTATGTATTGCCAATTTTGTGTTTAATATACAATCTTTTCCTTAGCCGGATTTATTTTATTCATTTAAGCCCATAACAAAAACTTACCCAACCCAATTTATATTTAATTTAATCTTAATTCTGTAGCCAACCTTTTATATTCAGGTGCAATGCTAATTAACCTTCCTCCCTTTCGATTAATTCCTTGCCAAAAAGCCTGAGTACAAAAGGAAGTTGCTATAGTTTGACTTAAATTTCTATGGTTTTACAAGCTACCCATAGTAATATCCGTTTTAATAATGTTTGACACAGTTTTTATATTTTACCGTCATAGCTATTTTTTGGAAGTTTTGGGTATTACAAAAAAATTTCTAATAAAAACGAAATTTTGAGTCATGGTTTTTAACAAATTTTCCTGGAAAATTTCTTTTATTCTATGTCAGTTTTTTTTTAATTTTTACATAAAAAAAACAATTTCTTGATAATATATAGAACATTAATTGCATTTTGTGCAATATTTAATTGCAAAACTAAAAAAAAATGCTCATAATAAGACTAATGAATTTGATCCCAATATCAAGAAAAAAAATAAGCTCAAAGATATAAAAATGGCATAAAAATACACTTTATTTACAAAACAAATAAGTGAATAGTTTGAAGGTTATCTAATAGACAAGTATAACGTTTGCTAATAAATATAAAAATGCAGATAAAAAAATTCAACATAATTATTTTACGATATAAAAAATACTGCAATGTTTAAAAAACAAGAAATAAGTAGAAGTCGAAACGCGTAGTAGTTACTCTTCACAGATAAGTAGCTCGAGTAGAATTCGAAATCGGTAGAAGTGTAATTTTAAACTTTATTAATCAAAGCTAAATCAATTTTTTATATAATTGCTACACATTCTATGGTATACTCTTCGCAAGAAAATTATTACAGGATAATTAATAGTCTCTTATAAAAAAAAATTATGTAAAAAAAATCTGCGAAGAGTGCAAACTATTAACAGAAAACACGAAGAATTTAGTTAACGAAGAGGATAAACGTCAGTTCTGAACTTTAAGATTTTTGAGGTTATTTGTTCTGACAGCTGGCTTTGTTTATTTGTTTGAAATATTTTTATTTTTGGCATGGCCTCCTTGACCGACGCGGGACTTAGAAGTTTTTTGTTACTGAAATCTTTTAGTTTTTGTTTTTTTAACCTTACTGGCTAACTTTACAAAAAACAAACCATGATTTTTAATAAAAAATTAAATTTCCATTAATTTTGTGAAAAAGATTTTTTTTGTAAATTGAATAATAACGGAGATAGGAGGTTTTTTTGTGATGGGGGGTAAAAGGGGGGTCTGCCAAAAAAACCAACGAATACTTTTCTGTAGAGAATTCAATTTCCTATGTTTTATGTCGAATAATTTTTTTTGTAAATTTAATAATAGTTAAGCTACGATTTTTTTTTCATTTGGGGGGCCCAGAAGGGGGCTTTGTAGTGATGGGATTCTTGTCAAAAACAATAGGGTTCTTCCTCTTATAAAGGTTGATTTTTCCTTAAAATTTGAGTTTGATATCCCTTTTGGTTTTTGAGATAGCGTGTTTACAAGAAACGTGACATACACCCTACCGACCGACCGACCGACCGACAGACGGACGGACAAAAAATGAAAATCTTAAAAAGTCATGAAACGCACGAATCTGCAAAAATTTTTGCTCTACGACGAAAATTGACGATTTTAGGATTTTCTGATCGATTGCAATATACTCTTGTGAAGAGTATAATAATAATATATTGAGTTACTTATCTTTGTTAACGGGTAATGCAATAGTTTTATTCAATGGTTAACCCCTTGATTATATTTTTTTGCCTAGTAACAATTTTTATGTAAATATCTTATCACCTGATTTTTTTTATCTAAAAACTTTAATATTTTTTTTTTTAATTGCATTATAGGATAAAGATAGAAATATTTATGTAAGTAGTTAATGCTGTTTTTGGATTTTTTCTATTCAACTTAAAGCTGTGTCACAAAATAACCGATTTATATAAAACCATAATATATTTGTAGCCCTATATTTCTAGTTTTCAAAACTACATTTAGTTTTAATATACGATGGGGCCCTCATGTAGATGTGCTATTTAGTAAAATGGACGGGAGCTTAACGGAGATGACTTATACGAGCTTCTAGAAGCACAGATCTTCGAATTTGTGAAGTTAAATCTCTAGCCTTAAACCGTAAATATTATTTATATATTTGCGTTCTATAATATGCACATTATGAGACCCACAATTTGGCTTTTTAAGGTTGCTGAATTGCTTCATTATTAAAACCAAAATTTTATTTTATTAGGTTGGTTTCCAGATGCAAAAAGATGAATTCTTCTCTTGCATGGTACTTTTATTTACAAATTTTACTATTTTAAATTATTGGGGGACATAGTTTTTTTGTAGAGGGAATAACTAGAAGAATTGGAGAAAAGATATCAACGGTTACATTTTCTTAAAAACGCCTATTCATTTAGTATTAAGTGAGTAAAGTTAACAAATGTCATTATATGTCTGACCTAAATTTACTTTTTACCTCAAAATGTCAGTGTTGCCAATCCAATAAAAATACAATTTTAAGTTAAGTTTTTCAAATTAGAAATGATTTTGAATAAATTAAATAAGGCAAACCTGAAAAATATCATAAAAACTCGTTTTATATAAGGCGTTTTTTAAACCTGGACGCGTGCTAAAAACGTTCCTTTTAAACTCTATGTTTTAATATAGTATTTTTTTTTCAAACGTCAATAAAGTAGTACATTTTTTGACAAATTTGCGTCATAAAAGTTGACGTTTTTTTTACAGGTAAAAAATGAGCCGGTTGCTAGGCAACACTTTTACTGCCTAAGCGTTAAAACTGCATTTTAACGCCTAGGCAATATTCATTTTTAAAAAATTACTGAGTTTAGTTAAGTTTAAGAACATTTTATTAATAACATTACATTTTTTGTTTACAAAAGCAAAAGCAATATTACTTAATTTTTTTATTTGTTAACGGTAATATTAAAAGTGCAATAATTACATGATTGATTAAAATTTATAGATCCACTTTTTTCGATTGTGTTAGTATTAGAGTTAACGAATTCAGTGTTTATTTCCATCGGACCGGAATTACAGCTACTGGTACTAGGACCGGCTTCAAAAACATCTATGGGGCTGATTGGAACAGAACTTGTTACCCCCAGTATTTTTTCGGCAATACTTTTTTTGTTTTCCAATGAATCTTCAATATATCCTTCTGCCACTGAGCTAGACCGCCATCCACCATGTCGTTTTAATGACATTAGATCGCCCCCCAAATCAACAAGTAAGGTAGCGGATGTGCGGCGTAAACTGTGCCCTGTATATTGATTGACATTGGGTAAATTTAAATATTTTGCCACATCTTGGGCAACTTGACCTAATTTATGAATTCCCACAACCATTTTTGCGCATTTTCCTTTTTGATATTTTACAAACAATCTTGACTCTTTGAAATCTTTAGGGCGGAGGCTTACGTAGGTTCTGTATAGTTGTAAATATTTTTCTCCTAGAATCGTAAATGTTCTAGATATGTTTGTTTTAGTATTTGGTATTTTGACAATAAGAGCGGTTGTTAGGTCTTCAATATCTTCTCTTTTTAGTTTTACCAATTCATCGCAGCGCAAGGTTCCTGATATCCCAAATATTAAAGCAACCTACGTCCACGTCCACACTGAAGATGTGCTTTCAGTGTGGACGTGTACATTTTTTTCTGAACACCAATCAAAATATTTTGCATAGGCAATTTCATATACTTTCCGTGACTTGTCCGGTAACAAATTAAGAGTTGCTGCCTTTGAAATATCTAGAATTTCTTTCGCAATATCTTTCGGAATATCTTCTGACATTTTTTGCGACGATTAATCTGACATTCAAAGTAAACAAAAAAAAAAGATAGTAACTGGTAACCATGGAAATTTCTGAAATTAAGTTACCAGAAGCCTAGATCATTAAAAGTACAAAAATATTTAATTAATTTTATATCTTTAAAATTACTAAAATATGTCGTTTGAAAAAAAAATAGTATACAATATTCGGAGAAAAAGTAACTTTTTTCGCCTCGCAATTTGTATCCGCTCGGCTACGCTTCGCTCCGCCTCGCAGCTACATCTAATTGCTAGGCGAAAAAAGTATAACTTTTTCGCCTAATATAGTAATCTACTATTACAAGGAAAGAGGGAGTCATAAAAAAATAAAAATTGTTTAATTATTATTTTTGTTTTTTCTAATAAGGTAAAACAACCCAGTGGTGTTTTTTTTTGTAAGCAGAATAATAAATATGTATGTTGCAATATTTTTTAAATTTAACAGCAGCCAAAAGATTGAAGTAAAATAAACCACATTACTTATTACTTGTATTTAAAAATAAAAAACTGCAATAAGTTTAAAATGTTTCTACTAAGTCTGAAGTGCGCCAAACAAACATTAAACACGTCTTGCATTTAGATCTTTTAAAAATGCATGTGTCCAACTAGTATGGAGATTATTTACCGAGTCGAGAGTATTTTGAACCCCGAAAACACTGTAAATATTTCGTCTGTGCTAAAGTTTTTATTATTGCAATGCTCTATGAATATTTGCCAAACTAAATTTAAAATTCTAAATACGTTTTAAAAATATGTTATATGCACTCTAACCAAGCTCGCTATTTTTACATTTTTACTGCAGTACAATGTACCTTTTATTTATACAGACGGACTGAGTAGGCCGAGGTGCCTAACTTTGCATAGATACCCATTTAGGTTAGGTTTTATTTATTTTTTTTAAACAGGGTGTTATTTTGTAGACTTTACTTGCGTTTTGCTCAGCTATGTGCAATTAGATTTCTATAAAAAAATTCTGGAATGACTATTTAAGAACTATGCCTGCGACTGGTAAATACAAAACAATTTGTTTATTAATTTTGCAGAAAACGACAGTCAGTAGCTTTTTCTTAAATTTTTATGGTAATATTTATTTTTTTTCGACAAACCTGTATTATTTTACATTTAAATCAATTTTTACAAATTAATTAAGAATCTTCGTTGTTCTTTTTTTATTTAGACAGTCGTTGAATTTGTTATTTGCTCTTATGACATTAATTTTTTTGATGTTATTAACAATTAAAGTGCCTTGATGTCATTTTGACAGATATTGTCGCCTTATAGAGTGGCGACATGCATCATTCCCTCTCTGTCATATAGATTATGTCATTCACATATTAGCAAAGATGACAACAATTACAACTTACAAGTACAATTTATGACATAATCTGTATGACAGAGAGGGAATGATGCATGTCGCCACTCTATAAGGCGACAATATCTGTCAAAATGACATCGAGGCACTCTATTAACAATAAATCACGATTGTCATAATTTGTCAACACAATAAGAGCAGGAAATTTTTAAATCTGTAGCACACTTCCTAAGAAAATTATAAAAAAAAACAACTAACTATTAGGAAAACTTATTTAATTAATTTTTTGAAAAAAAATGGCAAAATTTTTATAAAAATCAATTTGCTCATAGTTGAATGGGTTATTTCTTTGTTTCGAAAATGTAACTGACAAAAAACATAAATATTTTTATCATTTTCAGCACAAAGAAATAACCGATTTAAAAGAAACCATAATACGTTTGTAGCCCTATTTTTCTAGTTTTTAAAACTACATTTAGTTTTAATATACGATGAAGCCCTCATGTAGATGTGCTATTTAATAGAATTGACGGGAGCTCAACGAAGATGACTTATACTAGCTTCTAGGAGCACAGATTTTCGAATCTGTGCATGTAAATCTCCAGCCTTAATGCAAATTTGTTAAATAAAGATGTTGCTACATAAAAATGGTAGCCATAATTTTTATAAATAGACTAAATTCATTGCAAATTTGGTGATAACCTCTAAATGAAGTGTCACCTTTTATAATGCACTACTTTTCAACATATTGCCAAAAATGTAAGTATACCTACTATAATCTACATTTTAATAAAAGATAACTATAAGTACAGTACAGTACAAGTAAGTTTGCATCCTTGACCTCCATTAAATTTAGGCGAATGTTTATTTTTTGATATTCTATAAGGTACTTTAGGGGATATAATAACTGCCTTATCAAACTATTTAGAAGTTAGTTATGTAACAGAAAACCTGTTGCTGAACATACTGGCAAAATTAATTGCAAAATTTGTATAGAATTAGCAAAAACCTGTCCCCCACAATACAATCATTTTTTAAAAAATAATAGATTACCAATATTAACGATTCTATAGCTCTTTGAAAATCACCTTATTTCATCATAATAGTCTATTTTAGTCATAGCGTTCTCTGAAGGGCCAAATTAGCACATTTTCAAAGTGCTATAAAATCGTTCATATTGGTGATTTATTATTTTTTTAAAAATGATTCGATTCTTATTAAAATAATGTTCCTTAAAATTATTAAAACTTTTTTCAAAAGTGCCAAATAGTTTAGGTATTAACAAAAAGCAAACTCTTCACTTCTATGCAAGATGGGGGCTAAACGTCACGGAAATTTTGTGGGAATTTTTCACTTTTATGTTCCTGGGGGTAGTGGCTACAAACCTGCATAAGCAAATCTTGGTTGGGATTTTTTTCTAGGGGCATTATTAGAATGATTGGGCTATACCAAGCAGGAAGTTTGAAGAAATTTATTGAAGGAAATTCAAAGCATGAATGATATTTGGTAAGATTATTTCACGAGTTAGCTACATTAAACAAGTTTATTTAATCCCAGACTAAAAAAGAAATTTGGTTGCTGTAAGTCAAAAAAGCTACTGTAGGTTTTATTAAGGAAAATGCAGTATAAAACAAAGGAAATGACACCTCAGATTGCAGTACATGAGAGGAGTGGAATAATCAAGTTTAAAAAGAATTTTTGGAGGAACTACAGCTATTAAATATTATAGTACTTTTGAGAGATTAATGTTGGATTTATTATGTTTACTAAAGATGTATCTTTTACATACAAACAAAGAGTACAGAATATGTTAAAACAAGAAATAAAAAGTCTTTACATCAAAATTTCACATAAATACTCATGTCAAAAATTGCCAGGAAGTTCAAAACCAACAATAATAATCATAGGCAATCAAATCTACTCATCGCTACGGTCTCGTAAGCATCCTCATGCATAATGGTTTGTTCAAGAACAAGAAGGACCGCACTTTTTGGTAGAAAACTGTTCACCGAAGCGAAGAGCAAAGGAACCACATTGCTGCAGGTTTATTGCAGCCTGCAAATAGAAAGAGATGGTTGCTAGTAGAGTACCAAAAAAGACTAGAGTTTGTAGGATGCATAAAAGAGACTCGACAGTACCAACAGAAAGCAAACTTTGCATAAATTTTACAAATTTTAAGAAAGAGTCCAGTCATTATTATTAATTTTGTAAACATAGAATACCCTGACATTACAAGAAGGTATGCCGCTAGAAGAGAGTGGGATAAGATACATTTCGAGTTGGACAAATTTCCTTTAAACCTAGATTTGCAGATGTTGCTTTCCCCAATTGGTTAAAATTAAGGAAGCCCTTATGGCAAGAAGAATTTGTACACGACCGACCCTTTTTAATATCCAATGTGTGGAAACTTAAGTGGCAAAATGTTGATGTGTTCAATAAGGAATTAATCCAAGATCCCACTCAAGAGGTTCCAGGTTTTGATCAGCCGAGGAAGATTTGGAGTACTGTTAATCGTCTTAAAACGTATCACAGACGTTGCAATGATATGTTTTATAAGTGAAATATACTACCAAGTCCATAATGTGAATGTGTTAAATATCAAAAAACTATTAAACATATATAGTACTTCCAAATACCAACTTTGAAGGCGGTTTTTATGAAATACGTAATCTGACTCCAAATGCATTAAATTGGATATCAATCCTGAAACTTCTGTAATTTTGGCAATTTATTGTACCTTGTAATGAAACTGGATTGTGACTGGTATGCTGGAGTTATCTTTTCCATAGTTTTTTCTTTGGCCTTGAAGCAGATGCTTTATCAGTGTATGAACATTGTCCATGGGCATCCCAAAAAGAACATAACTTGCGCTTTTTTCAATTCTTAACAACTTATTTCTAGTATGAAATGTTTATATTTGTTACCTATCAATACTTAATACCTACTTTGATTTGTAATCTTTATTAATAATCATTCGATTATCCAGGGAGTCCAAAAAATGGCGCATAAACGCGATGGTACGCTCTTGAGACATTCTAAGGGATCCCTAGAAAATTGTAAAAAATCCATCTGTTATACTCATCGAAAAAAATGCAAACAAAGTTGCATAAGTTCGGCGACACAGTTTGTAAGATACATCTTAAAAGCTAATCAGATTCTTGAGCATACATTTTTGCATTAGATTATATTGACATTGTTATCAGCTTCATTTCAAAAAAATTTTGTAAAATTAAGTTAATTATAGAA
Organism: Cartodere bifasciata; assembly: GCA_963920755.1. Lineage (NCBI taxonomy): Eukaryota > Metazoa > Arthropoda > Insecta > Coleoptera > Latridiidae > Cartodere > Cartodere bifasciata. The sequence goes on from OY987198.1 coordinate 1,385,360, forward strand.
ATGTTATTTGACCATTTAGAAGATGAACAAATGGTAAAATAATTTTAGATAGATTGTATTTGTATTTAGCCATTTCTTTCGTGAATATGTCCTGTTATCTTTAAGATACGAGCGTTTAAAGTTTCGAATTTTGGGGCCTTATATCTCCGAGGGTCTATGAAATTTTCTTGAACAATTTTCTGGTGGTCCCTAGACATACCCAAACAAAGTACCATCGCGTTTATGCGCCATTTTTTGACAATCTGTATATACAGGGTGTCCAAAAAATGGCGCATAAACGCTATGGTACGTTGTTGGGGCATGTCTAGAGAGCCCCGGAAAATTGTTAAAAAAAATCTATCTCATACACCCTCGTAGATATGTTGCCCCAAAGTGCGAAGCTTTAAATGCTTATATCTTGAATATAACAGCACATATTAACGAAACAAATGGTTTAATACAAAGCTACAGTATATCTTACATAATTCAACCATTTTTTTATCTATTAAATGGTCGAATTACATTTTTATAATCAATTTAATTTTACAAAATTTTTATGAAATGAAACTGACAACAACGTCAATAAAATCTAGTGCAAAAGTGTATGATCAAGACTCATAAATGGGATTTTTAGACTTATAGATGGGATTTTTAGATGTATTTTCCTAGACTGTGTTGCCGAATTTATGCAACTTTTTCGCATTTTTCTCGATGAATATAACAGATGGATTTTTTTTTACAATTTTCTAGGGATCCCTGAGAATGCCCTGTAGAAGAAACATTCAGAGCAACTTTTGAACTGACTAAAATAAAACATAACAAAAGCTTAAAGTGTCCTGTCTCTGCCATATATCCGACAGACCCTAGCAGCTAGTACAGACTGCAGTACTACTAAGGTACCTTATTTAGACAGAGATGAAGAAACCTAAATAGTACTTGCCTTGGTTATAGGAAGGAGCTTTGCCAAATCTGAATGTAGCCTGCATAACTGTATAGTAACTGCAAGTAGAGAAGGTAGGAGAGGCAGGTTAGAGCTTAGAAGGGGGGCTGCTGACCCCCTCCCCCCACTGAATGTCGGCGGTCCTGCTGAAATGTACGTACTTTTGGATGCTACGAGGTACGATCGATAATTTATCTTGAGTTAATGAGTAAAAAAATAATTTATCCTTGTCCGCGATCAAGATGCTTTTTTTAATGGGAGATAGCTGGGAAATATCCAAAACATTCGGTAAAAACAGTTTCTTAAAAAAGTGCCCCCCCTTCGGAAATAATGGCCTTTATGCAGGTAGACTAAAAATACTAAATCGTAAATATTTACCAAACGATCTGTCCAGTGTCCAACCATCATGAAGGTTGTACTATCAATAAAGGTAATAAAAACGGTCATTTTAAACCCATTTTGAAATTTGGGGCCCCTTTTAAAATGGGTTAAACACTGGTAGTGTTGATAAAAACTGCATGTAATTTCTTTACCTTTGAGAATTTTGTAATTTTATTTATTTTTTTAAATATCTCAATTCAATTAAACATTTTTTAACCACTTGAAATTTTTGAGAAACTGTACCGTTTATGAAGAAACTGTCAAAAAGTCTTTTAATGTACCCCATATTTTGCGTTTGACTTGATAAAAAACTTACTTCAATGTAGTGACAGTGGTCAGTGGCATAAAAATTTCATTTGTCTTACGCAAAAATATGGGGTACAATAAAAGTGTTTTTGGTAGTTTATTCGTAAACGGTACACTATCTCAGAAATTTCAAGTGGTAAAAAAGTTTTTACTTGAATTGGGGTATTTAAAAAAATGAAGAAAATTACAAAATTCTCAAAGGTAAAGCAATTACATACAGTTTTTATCAACTTTACCAGTGTTTAACCCATTTTAAAAGGGGCCCTAAATTTCAAAATGGGTTAAAAATGACCGTTTTTCTCACCTTTATTAATAGTATAACTTTCATGATGGTTGGACAAATCGATTGGTAAATATTTAGGATTAAATGTTTTTAGTCTACCTGCATAAAGGCCATTATTTCCGAAGGGGGGCACTTTTTCAAAAAACTGTTTTTACCGAATGTCTTGGATTTTTTCCAGCTATCTCCCATTAAGAAAAAAGCACATTGATCGCAAACACCCTGTACCAAAGAGATTTTATATTTACAATAGAGAAGGTATAAAAATTCATTGTTTGGGGCCAAGATCTTTTTGTTTACCCAATGTCAGTTATGTCACTAATGAGTAAGTGGACGTAAATAAAAAAACGTTTTCAATGGAACTTCCCTATGCTAGCCTTTTAGATCTTGGACCCACACACTGCTAATGTTATGATTATAAGCAATTCATTTCTAGTCATTCTATTTCTATGCCCTGTACAAACTAAGCATAAATTAAAAAATTACTTTACTTTTCGCAATAAATTTCCTTAATTCTTCAAACAAATTGCCTCAAATTGCCTTAAAACTTCTTCCAATTCTCTCAAATTTTCCAAAAGTTGAAAATGAAAAAGAACACCCTAGGATTTAAAATCAAATGTGCAAAAATACAGGTTCTCCCTTTTAATGTCGGTATGGTGTTAAATATTCGCGAATGCAGTTGACCAGACCTCGTATGACAGGTAGCAAGTAAGCAAGAGCTATGAATTTGCGAACCAAATAAAAAGTGGTCCGTCCAGTTAGGGTTTTGGAAGTTTAAAACCCATCATTGTCATAGTATTACTAGACTATCTGTCGGTTAAGTTAGACGTGCTATTTTTCCCGTGGAAGGAACCACTAATTCGCAACTCAGAATCAGTGAGGTCCTTTCAAGGCACACTAGGACCTTTCGCGGTCAAGTATAGTTTATTTTTACGTTATTACACAGTTTTCTTTAAGTTTTTGCTTAAGTTTGAAAGAAGTTTTTATAGTACAAGTGTCGTGGGTTGTGGGTACTGCAGACTTTTTTCTTGTTGAAATTATGGATTGTGAATTGGATTATTTTTTGCAACTCCATGTTTTGGAAGAATAAAAATATTTAAACCGTGGTTGCGTCGCGCGTTTATAACTAAATCGTTGTGATTTCTCTTTTTTGGGTTTTTCTTCTGATTCATGTAAGTACTACATATGTTATTATACTCTTCGCAAAAGAGTATATTGCGATTACTTGGACCTTCTCTAAAATCGTTAATGTTCATCCTAGAGCAAACATTTTGTAGATTCGTTCGTTTCATGACTTTTTAAGACTTTTATTTTTTGTCCGTCTGTCTAGTAATGAAATTTGTGACCACCATAACTCAAGAACGGTTTATCGGATCGACTTGAGATTTAACACAAAAATCAATCCCATTTAGAGGAAGAGCCCTATTGTTTTTGGAAAAAATCAACTAATAAATAGAGGGTTAAAAACATCTCCAAAGTAGAAAAAAATTCATATTTTCGTTAATATCAACTTTACGAAAAAAAATATTCTAAATAAAATTAAAGATTGTATTTTTCCCTATAAAAAAGCATTTGGTAATTTTTTTGTATCCCCACCCGTTTACAAAAAAAAATAAGTTTTACGTTTTTTTCAATAAAATAAAAAATGCACCTTTTTAATTACCAACTGCGTTTCATATAGAATGTGTAACAATTATATAACAAAAAAAAAGTCATAAAAAAGACCTATGTGCGAAGTGTAACTTTTTAAATTATCTATCCCACTCACTGATCTAACCCATCGCTTGTTCTTTGTAGGTGTTTATTTTTTCTCTTCTTTAATTGCAGTATTTTTCTTTAATTTTAGTATTTTTTTTCTTCTTTAATTTTAGTTTTTTTTAATACATATTTGCGTTCAAAAATAAGCTTAATACAGAACTCAAACGCGCACAAGAACTTAATGGTCTAGCAAAATTATCAATAGTTTCTAAAGATTTGTAAGGTTTAAAATTAATAAAAAAGTTGTAAAACAGAAAAAATATAATTAATATAAAAAGCATAACTTATAAAAAACTCGTTTTAAAAACCGTTTTTAGCACTCGTCATTTGGAAAATTAACTGCTTTTTACTTTATTTTCAAAATTTCGTATTATGCTTTAAAAAAAGTTACATAAAACTTGATTTTTTAAGTTACAGGGTGTCGCGAATTCGAGGGCCACCATTGTTATCTTGCTTATCTTAGGAGTTACAAAATCTGTTAAATGAGCAAAGTTGCACATTTTAATGCTCATTCACCTCCCGAAAGCAGAACTTAATTATCTTTAAACGCTTTTCGGTTTTCTTAAAAAACTAAAAAAGTGCATTTCGATTATTTGGCTGTAACGTTTTTGTTTTTTAGGGAATGTTTTGAAAATTTTACATTATTCAGATACTTTTTTGTCTGCAATCGGATTCTGGTTAAAAAAAATATGCAATATTCCATGAGAAGAAAGAGCATAATAATAATTTCAGGCAATAAATCGTGGTAGATTTTTTTTACCACAATCTTATTACTTTCAAAAAGTTTTTATCAACGTCCCTAAAAAATAAAATGTTGGATCATTCAGCTTTAATATAGGATGGGACCCTCATGTAGATGTGCTATTTAGTAGAATTGACGTAAGCTTAACGGAGATGACTTATACAAGCTACTAAGAGCACAGATCTTCGAATTTGTGAATTTGAATCTCTAGCCTTAACTGCAGCATTAAAAACAAATTAAATAACGTTCGTTACTCCCCATTGCTTTGCAAATCCTATTCAAAGAAAAAAAATCCTCCATAATTCAAACTTTTAAACTATGTATATATTTGGTTAAAATTTAAAAAATTTCGCAAGGCTCACTTTAGTAAAAAAATACAAATTTTATTTGTTATCAGATTAGTGTTATCAACAACAAATATAAAAAATAATTACAGCTTTTTTTATCGTTAGACACTAACCTATCACATGTTTTTTTAATGTAACTTATTTAAAAAGTAAGGTAAATAACAAACACCAAAATATGCTTGTCAGAATATGCATTATATTAACTTGAAAAAAATTAAAAGATACTAAAAAAGTACAGGATCATTATAATATTTTTGAATTTTGAAGTTACATTTTCGACACAAAGAAATAACCGATATGAAACCATAATACGTTTGTAGCCCTTTTTTTCTAGTTTTCAAAACCACATTAAGTTCTAATATAGGATGGGGCCCTCATGTAGATGTGCTATTTAGTAAAATTGACGGGGGCTCAACGGAAATGACTTATACGAGCTTCTAGAAGCACAGATCTTCGAATCTGTAAATTTTGATCTATAGCCTCAAAAGAAATTAGGACACAAATTAGCGAGTGCACTTTTTGCAATACTTGAAAACTTTTTTATGTGAAGTTACATATAAAGATAAAAAAAACTTTGTGGAAATATAAAAATAAATAGTTAACCACTTGAACTTAGATCAAATAAAAAAATATAATGTGTTGACACAAGATTTGTATTTTTTTAATTTATTATATTAAACTCACAAACTGCAAGATTAAAAATAATTTATTTAATTTTTTTTATCTGCAACATTTAAAATAAAATTGCAAAAAAATTGTTCTAAGAAATCATGAGTCTTCAGTATTTTTTTATTATTATACTGAACTAGATTTTTTATAGTGTGGGTATTTCCAAAAAAGGTATTATCTAAGCCCAGTAATAAATTATCTATTTTGTGCTTATTATACTCTTCGCAAGAGTATATTGCAATCGATCAGAAAATCCTAAAATCGTCAATTTTCGTCGTAGAGCAAAAATTTTTGCGGATTCGTGCGTTTCGTGACTTTTTAAGATTTTCATTTTTTGTCCGTCCGTCTGTCTGTCTGTCTGTCTGTCACGTTTCTTGTGGTCACGCTATCTCAAAAACCAAAAGCGATATCAAACTCAAATTTTAAGGAAAAATCGATCCCTATAAGAGGAAGAACCCTATTGTTTTTGGCAAGAATCTGATTACTACAAAGCCCCCTTTTAAGCCCCCCAAATGAAAAAAAAATCGTAGCTCGACTATTATTAAATTTACAAAAAAAATTATTCGACATAAAATATAGAAAATTTAATTCTTTACAGAAAAGTATTCGTTTGTTTTTTTGTCCGACCCCCCTATTACCCCCCAGCACAAAAAAACCTCCTATGTCCGTTATTATCCAATCTACAAAAAAAATATTCTTTACAATATTAATGAAAATTTAATTTTCTAATAAAAATGTTTGTTCGTTTTTTGTAAATGTAGACAGTGAGGTTAAAAAAACAAAATCGCGTCACGATTCAGTCAAGAAGGCCACGACAAAAATATTTCAACCAAAAAAACAAAAGCAGCTGTTAAAACAAATAACCTCAAATATGTTAAACGTCAAAACTGACGTTTATCCTCTTCGTTAACGAAATTCTTCGTGTTTTCTGTTAATAGTTTGCACTCTTCGCAGATAAATAAAAAAAAAATGTTTTATTTTAAAAACTATTATCTTATAATTGTTTCTTGCGAAGAGTATTCTATAGAATGTGTAGCAATTATATAACAAATTAATTTAGCTTTGATTTAAAAAATATAAAATCAAACTTTCACCGAATCCGAGTTCTACTCGAGCTACTCATTTGCGAAGAGTAACTTCTACGCGTTTCGACTTCTACCCATTCCGACTTCTGCCCATCCTAGTTAATTTTTCACAACTAAAAAAACCCATATTTTTGAAAATTCCGTTTCTTTTACTTTATAAAAATTAAGTAAGTCCATTTTCTCAGAACTTTTTACATAAATAGCTATTATATTGCCCAATGTTGTATAAGGTCAAGTCAAAAACATTTTTATTAAAAACAATGCGTTTTTCACACTTCACAACATTTTTTTTATCTTTTTAAAAAATTTTGCAATTACTTTGCTCTTGAAATTCAATGTCATTGCAAACGTTAGCTAAAGCATTTTAGAGTCATTTTATGTCTCTATTTAATCATAAAATTATTTATTTTTTTAATTATCTACATACATAAAAAAGTAGACAAATTAAATAGTTGACACTTTTCGCGGATAATTTTTTATGCTTTAAATTTTCGTAGGTTTATAAATGAATCTTTATTCACAAGTTTGTTTAAACACGAGCGCAAACAAGGATTTTATAAAGAAGTGAATAAAGACGTTTATAAAACGTGTTACGAACTATACTTTTTGTACGACCTCAAAATCAAACAATATCGAACTTTTTGGAAGAATAAATTTTCGCCTTGAAGTAAAGTTAGGTTAGCAAAAACATTTTAAAAGTAGAAATGAAGTAACATGTTGTAATATTCAATTAACGTCAATGCTAAATCAAAATCCTACCTCAGCTATACTAAATAATCTCTAAAATTATAAAAATATCCATAAACAACTCACGGTTTTAGCTTTAACCGCGCGTTTTTTAGCAGACTTGTTGACATCTGTAAAAACTAACACTAACAACATTTGCAATGGCTTTAATTTTTAAGAAATGTAAACATATACTTTATTTTTCACTGCAACTTTAATTAGAATTCACTTTTATTGAAAGAAGACACCAAATTATACGTTCTTGACAACTAAAACAAATACGAAAAATGTAATCTGTCATTTTCTGCGAGTAACGCTAACTTCAGCACGTGGGTAAAGAGCTTGTTGCAACTTCACCTCGTGGGTAAAGTGCCATTACTCACGGTTTGCAGGACATAGCTAAAGAATTGTTTTAGGTTTATTTAAGTCATGCGATAAGTGTCATTTTAAAGGTGGAAGTAGAAAAAATAATTTTTTTTCTGCAAATGGTATAATTTCTTAACAAAACTTTAAAAAGCATTAATTCTTTAAATCTTTTGCATATATTTTTTTTTATCATGCACTTAGACTTCTTATCATCTAATTAAAGTCATTTCAATGCTGCTTGTTTTTAATTATCTTTATAATATTTGAATAACATAAAAAATTCCCTTCAGCTCGTAATCTATGTAGAGCTAGCGATAGTCATAATAGTCTTTAATTATTGTATTTTTTATAGATTAATTTCTTTTGCAATTAATGCACATATTGATAAAAAAAAAATATTTTTTCTTAAAAATCACCATCTAGAATTATTACTACAGTCAATCTGTAGGGCCGCCTTTTTTATATGATGTAACTGGATGTCCAAAGAGTAATACCCCAAATTGGCGTATATCTACCTGTTGCAGAAACGGAATTATGGTCACCCAAAGGGCCCCCTTTACTTCATCACGGTGGAACTGCACCAAATTTTGCAAATAGATGTCAAATAAGGTTTTAAAAAAAAAATTTATAAAAAAAAATATCTAAAAAAATTCCTTCACCCCCTAAATAGCCCCCAAAGAGTAATAACCAATCACGTTGGATTAACACCAAATTTTGCAGATAGATGTAAAGTGGGATGTTAAAAAATATTTATTAATAACTTTTTTTGAAAAAAAATTAAATGCACCCCTTAAAGCCCCCTTCGTTTATGGGGCGAAAGAATTATTTTTTGAAAAAAAAGTTATAAGGAAATAATTTTAAGCATCTTATTATGCATCTATCTGCAAAATTTGGTGTAAATCCAACGTGATTGGTTATTACTCTTTGGGGGCTATTAGGGGGTGAAGGCATTTTTTTAGAGATTTTTATTTTATAAAAATCTTTTTAAAACCTTATTTGACATCTATTTGCAAAACTTGGTGCAGTTCCACCGTGATGAATTAAAGGGAGCCCTTTGGGGGGCCATAACTCCATTTCAGCAATAGGTAGATATACGCCAATTTGGGGTTTTACTCTGTGGACATCCAGTTACATCATATAAAAAAGGCGGCCCTACCAGGAATTTTGTTGATGTACCCTCATTATTTAGGACAGATTGACTGTAGTAATAATAGGCCTTTGTTTTTGGGACAATGTATTAAATTTTACCAGTCGTACAAAACCCTTTGTTTGTTTTCCAAAACTCAAAGATACGATTTCTAACATTCCTATTAAAATTTATATACTTAATTATAATTAATTATTTAAAATTTGATCTAAAACTGAAAAGACAAACGTCATTTATCATGCCTAATGTAAGGGTTATATAAAAGTAAATATTTAACTTAAATATAAATAAACCTCCCTTCTAATTAAGACAAAGTTTTAAGAGAATAAGAGATTCTTCCTTATTTAGTATTGAATAAAGTCCTTCTTATAAAATTATAATTAATAAGCTCTAAAGTTAAAAATATTAGAATCTTTTTTCAGGTTCAATTGTTTAAGCTTGTTTTCAAGGTAAATCCCAAAGAAAACTGAAATACCACTACTAGATAGGGCATCATTTTTGCTACTAGAACACATTAAAGTTTTTAAATTTTCAAAATTTAAAAAAATGCTTAACAAAAAAAGACGGTCAAATTTTGAAAAATTTTAAAATTGCTTAGAAAAAAATCTATTTCAGAGAATAATAAAACTTATTTTGTAAAATGTTTTTATTCTAAAGAACTTAAATCTGTATTTGCTTTGCATTATTGCTTATAAGCACACTAAAGCCTGATTTATAGAACGTAACTTTCACTTTACTTCGGCGTTACTTCACTTCCGCGTAAAGTGTGATTTAGAGATCAATTAACTTAACTCAACGCCACTCAAAGCTACTTTACTCCACTTAACTTGACTTGACTAAATTAAGGCATTTATAGTATAAATTTATACGTTACTTATCCACAAGAAAATTTAGTAAACGCCACCTATCGGTAAATGTTAGAATCGTCTTATTTCTGTAAATATACAGAAATTTATATGAAATTCTTCGATAATCTTTGTAATTTTAAAAATTTGGTCTAGTAGCCGATAGATGGCTCTGTGAAGAGGCTTACTTAACATAAAATTAAATGAAATTTACCAAAATTAAGAAATAGAACCTTAAGTAAACGTCAAGTTAAGTTAATTGGATCTGTAAATGCGATTTCATCTTTCGTATAATTTATTTCAGTCGCGCTACGTTAATTATAAGTGAAGTTAAGTTAATTCATCTATAATTCAAGCTTTACTTGCGTAACAAATTTGCTTAATTTATAGATTGTAAAGTTACGTGAAATTGGGAACAGGTATGCGCATGTGTCTGAACTCGCGACTTCTGACTATTTACATCTGGGCGGTAATTACGGAATATCGCTTCGTACGAAACCTACATAAGAAGACCAGCAGGTTTCGTACGAAGCGATATTCTGTAATCACCACCCTTGAAAATAAGGGTGAATATCTCATTTTTGCAAATTTTGCGCATGATCGGCCAAGCTCGGCTTTTGACAGTACTACTTACAGCTTAATGAATCAGCAAAGTAGCGCTAAAGTGAAGTATAAATTTAATACATTCCCATGTATTTTATTTAATTTTCTGTAAAGTTACGCCGAAGTAAAGCGGAAGTAAAGTGAAAGTAACGTTCTATAAATCGGCCTTAAATGTTTGCATGTAACAAATCTGCAAATGACCGCATCTAGTAATGTAATATCTTTGGTAATACCCAAGTAAATAGTAAATATTGAAGGTGAAAGTGTACTTCGTCTAGGATGGTGTCTAGCGTGAGTCATGTTGATTCATTCATACCTACATCTAGACAGCCAAGTATAAAGTGCACTAGCAAGTGCATTTTGTACCTACGTGGGTAGGTATGTACTATGTGCATCATAGTAATTTCCTGAGTGGAGATTCCTGCAATGCAATAAGTAGTAACTGCATTTCTTACATGACGTCATTGCATCTAGCCGATAGTAAAGCCCGATTTAGAGAACGTACAGTTAAATTCACATGAAAGTGGTACACTGTCAAATAGTGTCAAAATTTCATTAAATTATTTGGCATTAATTTCTTAATTTCCAGTTATCTCTTCACTGTAGTCCAAAAATATGGCAAAGCAACGAAACAACCATCATGAATACAATTAAATTATGGCAAAATAAAGGCCAAATTTTATTAATCAAAATTGACGTAACTTTGACAGTGTACCACTTTTATGTGAATTTAACTGTACATTTCCTCTTAAGGCTTATTTAGAGATACTTAACGCCACTTTAACTCCACCTAAATTAACGCGTACTTAACGTGACCAAATTAGTGCTTGATTTATACAGGGTGTTGCAAATCTATAGGTCTATTAGAAGTATCTTGAGAACCGCTTTACCTAGCGCTCTGATTTTTTTTTTATTAATTCTTAGGACATAAAATCTACAGCTCTAAAATATTTAGAGATTTGGGCGACTTCCGGTTATACCGGAAACTGACACCCACTTCCTTATTTTAAATGGAATACCCTATTTTTTATTATGAATTTGGATTGCTTTTTAAATTTAATGATAACTTTGTTAATATGACCATACCCCAAATTTGGGCCGTTTTTCTGGAAAAAATTATTTTCTTCAAGATTTGAATTTCGCAACTGTTTTGAAAACAATTTATTTTCAAAAAATGAATTAATTTTTCGTCATAAAATTTAAACCACTTATTAACAAAGCCCAAAGGAATGTTTAACATAAAAAAAAATAACATTTTTACTAACCGGAAGTGGAAATTTTTTTGGTTAAACTTAAGAAAATTAAAAGTGATTTTTCTCAAAAAAATCAAATGCAACTAGTATTTTTTTATTAGCCAAAGAGATTGCTTTTTTTATTTCCTTTCGATTGGTACTATGGTTCCCTATACCGATTTTTAACCGTTTTGGGGATACGCGCAAAATAAGAAAATTACCAAGTAAATCTCGTGCCCTATCATTAACAGGTACAGGTATAAGTGGTATTTCCATTACGATTTAGGTTATTTTTTTTTTACAGTCCATAGAAATCTAAAACGCACACAAAAGATGTTTTGGGGGTTTGGGGATTGGGGGAAAGTTAGATACAATTTAAAGTGGTTGCACTTTTTAGTTGTGCATGCGTGCGTTTTTTCTTTATAATTATGTTAAAAACATTAAAATTTAATTTTTTGGAGATGTTTTGGGGGGTCTAGGGGGCGGATGGGAGTTAGCCATAATCTGAAATAGACCATTTTTCTGTGCAAATGTGCATAAAAATAAGCTAACTCGTAATGGAAATACCACTTATAACAGTAGCTGTTAATATTAGAGCACGAGATTTACTTAGTAATTTCCTTATTTTGCGCGTATCCCCAAAACGGTTAAGAATCGGTATAGGGAACCATAGTACCAATCGAAAGAAAATAAAAAAAGCAATCTCTTGGGCTAATAAAGAAATACTAGTTGCATTTGATTTTTTTGAGAAAAATCAATTTTAGTTATCTTAATTTTAACCAAAAAAATTCCCATTTCCGGTTAGTAAAAGTGTTAATTTTTTTTATGTTAAACATTCCTTTGGGCTTTGTTTATAAGTGGTTTAAATTTTATGACGAAAATTTGATTCATTTTTTGAAAATAAATTGTTTTCAAAACAGTTGCGAAATTCAAATTTTGGAGAAAATAATTTTTTTCAGAAAAACGGCCTAAATTTGGGGTATGGTCATATTAACAAAGTTATCATTAAATTTAAATAGCAATCCAAATTCATAATAAAAAATAGGGTATTCCATTTAAAATAAGGAAGTGGGTGTCAGTTTCCGGTATAACCGGAAGTCGCCCAAATCTCTAAATATTTTAGAACTGTAGATTTTATGTCCTAAGAATTAATAAAAAAAAAATCAGAGCGCTAGGTAAAGCGGTTCTCCAGATACTTCTAATAGACCCATAGATTTGCAACACCCTGTAGATGAATTAACTTAACTTGACTTAAAATTGACGAATCGCGAATTAAATGAATTATACGAAAGATGAAATTGCATTTACACTTCCAATTAGCTATTATTATAACTTATAAGTTATATTTCTTAATTTTGACAAATTTTAGCTAATTCAGGGTAAAGTGAGCATCTGCACTACAGCCATCTATTGGCTACTAGACCAAAATTTTATAATTAAAAAGATAATCGAAAAATAGACACTAATGTCGGTAAACAATACGATTCTAACATTTACCGATAGATTGCGTTTACTGTTCTAAATTAACGTGTTAATTTATACTATAAATGCATTAATTTGGTCGCGTCAAGATAAGTGGAGTTAAGTAGCTTTGAGTGGCGTTAAGTTAATTTAATTTAACTATAAATCACACTTAAGGCTAGAGATTCAAATTTACAGACTAGTTAATGAGCAGCGACTTAACCCGACTCAATAAAGTAGAGATAAAGTATTGTATAATTTTTTTAATTAGTTCACTAAACAGAAATTTATTAAACTTTAACAGTATTTTCCTCAGAAATAAGAAAAGATGGATTTTTTTTAACGATTTTCCAAGGATCCCTATGCATTTCCCAAAACCGTACCATACAGGTTATGCGCCAATTTTGGGACACTTTCTCTAAGAAGTGTCTATTTTGCCTTGTCTGCGAAGAGTTTAACAAGGAGTCATGTGGTGCGAACCATTGTTTTCAAATCTAAAATTAGAAACAGTGGCTTTTATATGTTCGTAACATTTTTTCTACATGTCAAAAACAATTTAGCGAAATAAAATCTAGAGCAGTAAATGCCATAGAAACCTTGGATCCTAGTAAACACGCGAGAGGTGGGGGGCTGCAAAAAAGGCAGCAGGCAGAGGCTGCGTTGCTAGGCCGTCGCGGTGTCTAAAAAAGAAGAGACGCAAAACAGGCCTAGTAAAAGTTAGATCTACAGTCTCTTTAATCTGGGGGAGAGAGAAGACACTTTCCTTACCAAATAAAAAATTAACATTTTTTTGAATGCTTTAGACTTGGGGGCCCATACGATCGTTTATTAAGTGATCAGTCAGATAAACGATAAAGTAGTTTAAAGTAAAAGGTACGAGAGACGGAGGTAAAGAAAAGATTATCTGTTCAAACGCCAGATAGTTACACATACAGGATGTCCCCGAAACGAGTGCATCTTTTAAGAGGGTAAACAGAGAACGAAAAAATATACAGATACACTTGACATGTCCTAGGCTAGGGGCACCGCCGTTTAAAACTACACCCCTTTAGTCTACTTCACTACAAATATCGTAAATATCTTACAAATGTTTTTTCGAAACATAATAAAATTGACAGAATCATTAACGGCAATAAAAACATTCCTTTCAAATTTGTTTTGACATGTATAGCCCCCTTAGAAATAGAGTTACCACCGGTAGAGTGCATAAAGATTGTCGTAACTTTTTTGTTCTTAACAGTTTTGTAATTTTATTTATTGCTGGTAGATGAGTTCAATAATAAACTTTTTTATAGTTTGAAACTTTTTGCTTAACTGTACTCATTAATAATTAATCAAGTAGATAATAAAGCTTGATTTAGAGATCAATTAACTTAACTTCACTTATAATTAACGTAGCGTGATTGAAATAAATTATACGAAAGATGAAATCGCATTTACAGATCCAATTAACTTAACTTGACGTTTACTTAAGGTTCTATTTCTTAATTTTGGTAAATTTCATCTAATTTTATGTTAAGTAAGCCTCTTCACAGAGCCATCTATCGGCTACTAGACCAAATTTTTAAAATTACAAAGATTATCGAAGAATTTCATATAAATTTCTGTATATTTACAGAAATAAGACGATTCTAACATTTACCGATAGATGGCGTTTACTAAATTTTCTTGTGCTTAACTAACGTATAAATTTATACTATAAATGCCTTAATTTAGTCAAGTCAAGTTAAGTGGAGTAAAGTAGCTTTGAGTGGCGTTGAGTTAAGTTAATTGATCTCTAAATCAAGCTTAAAGCTACTTTAGTTAATGACAGTATACAATGACGAAATAGTAAACAAGAAGATGCTAGTTTTGTGCAAGATATTGAATACAATACACCCCCTTTTTAATTAATTATTTCAAATCGGTGCAGTTAAGCGAGGAGCTTTAGGTGATAAGAAAGCTTCTTATTGAACTTATCTAGCAACAACAATGAATAAAATTACAAAATTGTAAGCAACAAAAAAGTTACGACAATCTTTCTGAACTCTACCGGTGGTAACTCCCTTTCTAAGGGGGCTACAAATGTCAAAACTAGTTTGAAAGAAATGTTTCCATTGCCGTTAATGATTCCATCAATTTTATTATGATTCGGCAAACCATTTTTAAGATATTTAGGATCAAGTATTTGTAGTGAAGTAGAATTAAAGGGGTGTAGTTTTTAAACGGTGGCGGTGCCCCCTAACCTAGGACATGTCCCGTGTATCTGTCTATTTTTTCGTCCTCTATCAACCCTCTAAAGAGATGCACTTGTTTCGGCAAACAACCTGTATTTATTTTAAAAGGTAGAAGGGAAAGATGCTGATGTAAAGATGCTGTATAAACTATACATAAGACTAGTTGACTGCGCTCGCGTACGCTCGTTTCGTCATTAAGCGGGTCATTATAAAGATTTTAAGCCGTTTTTTTTTGTTTTTTTGGTATAAGGTATGAGATAGAAGGTATAATGGGATTTACAATGAAAATTAGCTTGAATCTTGTAAAAATTAAGGTAGCTTGCAAGAGCCTAAAAGCTGTATTTGGTATATACCATTCACAATGAATTAGCTTGCATGAGCTCTTCAACAAGCTAATTCATTGTGAATGACATTGCCCAAATACATATTTCAAGCTCTTGCAAGCTACCTTAATTCTTACCGGATGCAAGCTAATTTTCATTGTGAATGAAGCTTAAGACAAAAAGACATTATCACAGTTTATAGTGTCTTATCTCTTTAATGTTCCTACAGACCTAGTAAAAAATACATGGAAGCTAGTGGCGCTAGGCCGCTAGCCGGGTTGCAATTTTTAATTGCCACCGCCTATGCTAATGAGGGCGCTCCGCCCCTCCAATTTACCCAAAAAATCATTACATTCTTCGCGGGTGCTTACCCCCTTGCCCCTCCGCCCGCGCATGAACATTTTAATTCCTATAGAATAAATATACAGAGTTGTGTGAATCAGCTATTTTTCCCGTTTCGTTTCGCCGGGCCATATTTTATTGATTTTATAATCAATACCGCAATAAAACCTGCAATGTTTTCATCTTTCTATCCAGCTTCCTGTGCCAGGGGGGAGGGGGAGGTAACCCCCACTACTTTCTATCTCGCGCTCGTATTGTACTAACACAGGTACAATAAGGGGACAATTTCCGGAGAATAATTTAAATTTGAATATTATCATGTTGGCAATTTTTTTGTAACTTTATTTAAAACCTTAGATCATTTCCTTATTAAGAAACTGAAGGATGTTTAAGCAGTAGGTGGCTAACAAGTTTTCAAGAAAATGTTGTTGCAGAAAACGCTTCTTTCCGTAAAATTAAATTTTAAAAATTTTGCCATAAAATTGAATCCACCTATAAATAAAAGTTGACCCGTGTTCAATTTATTATACTCTTTGCAGACAAAGTCGAAGCGTATATTGCGATTACTCGGACCTTCTCTAAAATTCTTAATATTCATCCTAGAGAGAAATTTTGCAGATTCGTTTGTTTCATGACTTTTTAAGACTTTTATTTTTTGTCCGTCTGTCTGTAACGAAATTTGTGACCACCATAACTCAAGAACGGTTTATCGGATCGACTTGAGTTTTAACACAAAAATTAATCCCATTTAGAAGAAGAGCCCAATTGTTTTTGGAAAAAATCAAGTAATAAATAGAGGGTTAAAAACACCCCCAAAGTAGAAAAAAATTCATATTTTCGTTAATATCAACTTTCTGAAAAAAAATATTCTTAATAAAATTAAAGATTGTATTTTTCCCTATAAAAAAGCATGTGGTAATTTTTTTGTATCCCCACCCGTTTACAAAAAAAATAAGTTTTACGTTTTTTTCAATAAAATAAAAAATGCACTTTTTTAATCATCTACTGCGAAGAGTATCATATAGAATGTAGAACAATTAAATAAAATAAAAAAAATAGTCATAAAAAATGAGCTATCTGCGAAGTTTAACTTTTTAAATGATCTATCCCACTCACTGATCTAACCCGCTCTTGTTTATACCTAATTTAAGAGCCACCATTCGCTTACATAAAGGGGAACAAAATCGGTTAAGGAAACAAAGTTGTCTATTTTAATGCTCATTAACCCCCCGCAAGCAGAACTTGATTATATGTAACCGTTTTTCGGTTACCTTTAAAAAACTAAAAAAGTGCATTTCGGTTATTTGGCTGCAACGTTTTTGTTTTTTAGGGGATGTTTTTGAAACATTGACATTATTCAGACACTTTTTTGTCACCAATTAAATTCTGGTTAAAATTTAACGTTTCGTTGCCTAAAAATTATTATCATGCTCTTATTATACTCCTCGCAGACAAAGTCGTAAACGAGGAGTATATTGTGATTGTTTTGAAAATTCTAAAATCTTCAAAAATCGTCGTAGAGCAAAAATTCTTGCAGATTCGTGCGTTTCATCGAATTTTGAACAACTTTCAAAAAATCCGTCCGTCCGTCCGTCCGTCCGTCCGTCTGTCCGTCTGTCCGTCTGTCACGTTTTTTGTAGACACTCTAACTTGAGAACCAAAGATTTTATCAAGTTCAAATTTTCAGGAAAAATCGTTCTGATTTAAATCTAGTTCCCTATTGTTTTTGAAAGAAATCGGAAAATAATAAGGGGGGCTGCGGCACCCCCCAAGTGAGAAAAAATTTATATTTCAGTTATCATAAAATTTACAGAATTTTTTTTCTGGTAACTTTAAAGCCCTTTTAATTTTCTACTAAAAGTATATTTAAGTTTTTTTTGTCCGGCCCCACGTAAGCCCCCCAATCAAAAAAAAAGCCATATCTTCGTTATTTTTTAATTTACAAAAAAAACTTAAGTTATAAAAATGAAAGGAAATTAAATTCTGCATTAAAATATATTTTTTGTTTTTTTTTTTTGAAGTTTATAAGACAAAAAAGGTCAAAAAAATAGGTTTTTAGTGATAAAAAAGCTCTAAGTCACGTAAGTCTAGGTTCGGTCAAGGTGGCTTTGCAAAAAAAAAATTAAAACAAGAGCATCTTTCCAAAGCCAAATTAAATCCTAAACGTCAGTGTCAGAATTAATACGCATTTATGCTTTTCGCTAATAAATCTTTTTTTTATAGAAAAGTTAATAGTATAACCTCTTCGCAGATTTTTTTTTGTAATTTTAAAAAATTATTGTTCATTTTAATTTTATTGTTTTCTGATTACTGCGAGGAGTATCCTATTTAATGTCGGCATTTTATAAAAAAACTCTAACTGGCTCACTGACCTAACCCACTCACTGATCTAGCCCATTTCTAGTTTTCTTATGGGAAATCAATCAGAAATAAAATATTTCTATTTCTTTAAGAGGTGTTGGTAGAATTATTTAGGGGTCTGTAAATTATTTTGGCACGTATTTAAAATATAAAGACATAAAACTACAAAATTTTACAAGCTAGAAATAAATTTCTAGGTTTGCACAATGCAAAAAATTGACTGCTTATCTAAAAATAAATATTTAATTTTTTTATCGTGTTGAAATTTTATGTAAATGCAAATATTTTAGTCTGGCAAAATAATTCTAATAGACATAAAAAATAGGTACTTAAAAAGTTGCCAGACTTTTTTTATTGCTTATCTAAAATTTTCTATAAGTAATCTATTTTGGTATGTTTTTTTTTATTTTTATTGCACAAACATTTTTTGTTCGATTTATTTGCCAAGTGGCTATGTTTGAATAGAGTACATCTGGATTGTATAGGCTGTTTAAAAAACATTTTTCAATTTAAGGTCCGGGCATAGATTATAACGCAATACATAGTACATAATACGTAAGGGTTAAATAACACAAAATTTAATTTTAACATAGATTTACACCTACCGAATTTATAAAATTGATTGCTTATGCAAATTACCCCCATTTTTATTAAAAAAACATATGTAGCAGCTTTAAGGAATGATTGGGGGTGCGTTTTTACCTATACTTAAATAATTACTCCCTAATTTGTAAAAATTTAACCTCTTAATTATAAATTAGCATTTCTAATGACTAAAAATTTTTAATCGCAATTAAAAAATAAAACTACCCTTAAAAATGTCATGACATGTTGACCCCTCGTAGCAACAGTCACTCGAATATGAATTAGTTATCTACCGAGAGCAGGTAGAGGGTAGATTTTAAACATAGACATCAAACATGCTGTGACATCAGGGTGGTGGAGGGGGTTAAACAGACAAGGGGTTGTTAGGGTGAAGGGAGGCTCGCATCCAGGAAAAAGGAAACAAGGATAGGGAAAAACGCAACGAACAAGGGCTTTTTGGTAGTTATGAGTTAGTAACTAGGGGAAGATAGGCCTCTGATGAGTTAGGGGTGGGGGGTGTACTTAGTATCGATATTTTTGTAGCTTTTAGGGAGGCATCAGGTGAATAGGATACCTGTAAGGTGAATCTTTAAGGGTGCTGTGTAAACAAATAATACCAACAGATGAAAATAAGGGTAAACTACCCCTGTTAAGTATTATTTGTTTGAAATGGCAAAAAAACAATCCCTTAAATTTTTCTACGACTCTGACACACAAGCAGTGCTAATTATTAGATAAAAAATGCAAAATCATCCCTTAATTTTTTTTCAGCTATTTTTTTAATATAGAAGTGCTAAAAACGGCCATATACGAGCTGGCCGCGTCATAAAATTTAATGGGGGTGATTAGGTGGAGCTGGCCGCATTTTACTGCATGAGTCATGGTGGAGCTGGCCGCGGTACTTTTTCTACCTGCTTCCATGTTTAGCAGGTAGAAAAGGAGCTGTCTCAGAAGTTTTGTGGAAGGATTAGTATAAACACAAAACGAATTTTATTTTTATAAAATAACAACGATAACTATCAATATTTTATTGAAAAAATTATTTACATTGCAGTTTGGTGACATAAGCACATTTGTTTAAATATTCTTTTTAGCAGCAAAACTTACCCTAACCTACCTAACCTAGTGTCCCCCAGTGGGTGTGTCCTCCAGTGCTTTTAAAAAATTGTGTCGGTAACAATAAAACTTAAAAACACATGCATTGAGTACTTTCAACGTTGCTGGCTTGTTTTAATGATAATTGAAAATAAAAGTCTGTATATTATCCAAAGGATTCTCTTTTTTATAATTTTCTAATATCATAACTCAATAAAACATCGGACACAGAAAAATAAACCTATGTAAAGGAAGTTAATTAGTCGCGGCCAGTACGACCAAACCAGAAATATCGCGCGGCCACTTCGACCATGCACCCTGCAATTAAGACCTAGTAGTCTTTTCAGGTAGATGCGGCCAGTTGGTATTCTCCCCTAAAAACTTCACACCTGACACCATGTGCTGTGATATTATTTGTAAAAACAAGTTTTTGGAAAAACATATTTTGAATGCTTTATTAAAAGTTCATCGAAAGTCCTTGACTTGACAATATAAATATTTCCTTGTCTATTTACTCGTACGTTAGAATTGTTATTAAAAACATCCAAACAAAATAATAACTATAGTTAGAATAAACTATTTTTTTAAACTACTAGATAACATTTAACGAAAACAACTTTGTTTTTCGAATATTTAAAAAAGGAAAAAATCTACCATCAGTTATTTGTGTGCACTTATAAAGTTTTAATAGTTTGTGTTGTTTTCTATAGCGTTTAATTCCAAGAGATTATATATTTACAATAAAGAAGGTATAAAAATTCATTGTTTGAGGCCAAGATCTTTTTGTTTACCCAATTTAAGTTATATGAACTAATGAATAAGTGGACGTAAATAAATAAACGTTTTCAATTGAACTTCCCTATGCTAGCCTTTTAGATCTTGGACCCACACACTGGTAATGTTATGATTATAAGCAATTCATTTCTAGTCATTCTATTTCTATGGTTAAATTAATTAATTTGGTCAATTAAGTGAAGTGAAGTTTGCATGCATACTTGCCATTAACTAAAATGGATGTCTAGCTAAAGTCTAGCCATTTCTATAGAGTACGTATCTAAATTATTTTATCAGAAGCCTAACATGAAATGTTTTGTGTCATACCGAACTATATTCTAAATTGAACCGGTGCTATATCTCGCATATTAAACATAGGTAGCTCCATCTGTTGATTCATACATCACCTATGCTCCATGCTCATTGTGTATTAACAGCAAGTGTAGTACCTCCAGCGCGTGGTTAGTAATTATTGACAAATTTATAAAAATCACTTCAGAGATCTATTTGTATAACTTACCGCGGTAACCCTAGATAACCGGAAGGTAAGGGTTTAACTTATTCTAACTTAATTTACAGTTTTATAGCTTTCTTTTTAACACTTTCAAACCATAACTTGAACTTTGAAGTATTAGTTTTGTCTTATAAACTAAATGGATTCTTATGCCAATTTTAAGCAGATTCGCCTAAATTGGACCAACACTAAGCACGAATGTCCTAAATTGAATCGATCCAATTTGGGAGCCTTTTAAAATTTTGCAAAGTGTTGCATATGCCAAAATGTGCCAATGTTACTAAGAAAATTTAAATATTTTATTGTACGAACCGTAAACTAACTTAATTACTTTCTGCAACTTTTTTTTAGTTCTTTATTTAAGGGTTATAGAGCCGGTTTAATTAAGGAGATCACTGGTTCAATTTAGGAGACCAGTATCCCAAATTGGACTTCTGCTAGCATTTTTTAATTTCACCAAATAAAGTACTTTTTTTTAATTAAGACTATTAATATTTCTTTTATTCACAATCATTGGAAAATCCCCATTTCATATACAAACTAAAAATGGGGAATATGTCATTATTTCAAACAAGCGTGTAATGGAACAGTTGGACGTTAGTAATGACCCACATTACACTCGTGCATCGGGTACAGGGCAACACCGCTAGATGACGCGCTCGCTAAATGTCTAGGAATTGGCAATGAAACAGTTTATTTGCACGTCTGACAGCGAATTAAAAAGGGTTAGCTTATCGTGTTTTTGTTGGATTTCGTATTAAATTAGTTACTTTTAAGTCTGGAGTGTTTTCAAATTCAGTATCTGAACTATCGGGCATTTTGAATTTAATAAAACTTGAAAAATGTAAATTTTAAAAAATTAACGAAAACATTCATTTGCTTTCACCGCTTACTTAGATACCAATATGTTCACGCTTTGATTTAAATCTCAATATTAAACTATTTATTATTATTTTATCTAAATAATTAAAATGTTTTCAGACATGATTGTGAATAAAATAGTATACGTACCTTAGGAAAACAGCTTTAATCCAGCCTCAGGCCCATTGCCGTCTTCGAGCTTCGCTCTTGGTCGGTCAATCAGTCCTCGGTTGTAATGAAGCACTTTTCCTTACAGTTCTTAACCATAGACATAGTATTCTATAGACAGGTCTTTAATCTGACCCTTTGTCCCAATTTTCAATCCGACATTTTCATCTACGATTGTTGGCGCGAATTTTTAGCACTAGAAGATTCATATATTTCTTACACCGTTTTAGTTTTTTAAAAGAGTCTTTTAGTTTTATTGCTTAAAAATAAATTTAAACAGAAAAGTGCTTCCATTAAGGCAACCTTATACTATTTTTTGTCCCTAACAGAAAAGTTTTTTTAAAGAAAACATGTAAAATGGCGAATGCGCCGAAATAGTTTTAGTGAACCCCTAATATCAGCTTAAAATTAGGAGTTCACAAAAACTATTTTAGCGCATTCACCATTTTATATTATATGTATTAGTTTCCTAAACACGTTGATGTTATCAGCTGATCCTGGTCATGAAAAACCAAGTGGAAAGCAAACTTAAGCATAATAATCGCATGTAGACATTATAAATGTAAACTAAGCTAGCAAATGTAAGTTAGAACCTTAACCTAGACAACTAACTAACAGAAACAAAACAAGCATGAATGCGGTTAGTAATAGGTACCCTAGTCTACCCACATATTCGCTAAATAGGTATCAGCACTCAGACATGGTCCGACTATATCCTACGTCATCCAAGGACTTTATTTAAAATAGTTAACATTAACCTAGCCAGACCTAGCCTAACATTGGTTGGTTAGCTCAATAATAACATCAACATATTTAAGCAGGCTATTATTGGACTGTTGCCTAGACCTAGACCTACCTTGACTTTGAATAACTGTGCAAGGTGTTGGAATTTTTAATAATATCCTACTGATTTTTATGTCTACTTAAAAAACTTATTACTTGTAGACGAGTTTTTTTTTTTTTTAATTTTATGATTTTTTTTATTAGTGTAGAAAAGGTAAAATTTAGAGGTGAATTAAACGGGGTGTCCCTAAATTGTATGGTACATTGTTGGGGCATGTCTAAAGTAAAATACCTTTAAAACAAAGTAGCGCCAATACGATGTTATTCTATGATATTCATTGTTTAACTATTTATCAAGTAAACTCCTATTTGGTTTAACCATTGTTTAACATTAGTTTATTTTATGACTTTTTGCCCATTTCACAGGAAGGTCTAAAATTTAAAAAGTTTTATTATCTGTGGTTCAAAATAGATTTTTAATATTTTGGCATTTAAAACAAAATAAAATTGTCAAAATGACAAAATGTAAGTTTATGGCCATACTGTAAAGTGGGCAAAAGGTGTCAACCAATCAAAAGCTGCCTAGTATCGGCGTATCTTTTTATTAAGGATCTTTAGTCTAAAGCACATATTTAAAAGACCTATACAGGGTGTCCCCTAATGTCCTGGAAAAAATTTAAGGGGTTATTCCTGGACTCATTTTAAGAATAAAAGTTCATATAAATAGGTGTTCGATTTTGCGTCGTTACTAAGTTACAGCCTCCCAAAAAACCTCTAAAAAATCAGTTTTTTCACTGGAATTTCGAAAATAATTTTTTCTTAAAAAATTTTATGGAATCTTTTTGATTTATCTAAATACAAGAAATATTTTCCCCTTTGTAAAATTTTAAAAAACGTATTTATAGTGGGAGTTCTTAGGGGGCTGTAAGAAAAAAAGTAGTCAAAATCGGACATATGTTTATGGGAACTTTTCTTCTTAAAATGGGTCCAGGAATTACCCCCTTTTTTCCACGTTATTTGGAAACAACCTGTATGAATTTTTAACCATGAGCACAGGATACTGCACATGCAGTAGAACGAGATGGAAAATTAGGCCATTGGAGACCATATGTATCAGGTTACATTTCAAAGTGGGATTATTAACTTTTAATTTATTTGTTTTTTTGGTAAAAGAAACTGTTTTTTAATAAATTTAAGCTTGTCCTTACTTTTTGTGTAAGTAAAAAAACCCAATAAAACTTCTTTAAAAAAATGTGAAAATTGTAAAAGGTCATTGCCCCTATCTCTCCTAAAAATCATAATTTTCAACATTTTGAATTGGCAGGTCTGAATTTTGACACTTATAGTCTCCGTTTACCAAACATGGCTGACTCACTCATACTTTTTTTTTACTTTTAAATATGTAATATTCAGTCACGTTGGATTTACATCAAACTTTGTAAACAGATGCAAAATAATATTTTAGGTATAAATTTTAAGAACCTTAGTTTGTATCCATTTGAAAATCGCAAATTAAAGTTAATTGTTTTTGGAAGCCATAGAGGGATGAGAAATTTTGTAGAGAAATAATTTTTCCAAGAATTATTTTAAAATCTTATTTAGCGGTTTTAGCACGTATTTGTAAAATTTGGTGCAGATCCATTGTAATCTAATGTTGCAAATTAAAGGGGGCTTTTTGGGGGGCTACCACGCCAACCTTAAACTCTTATTTGTGTGCATTTTGTGGATTTAGCTTCCTGAATAAATGTTCTAACACATATACAAAATCAGGCTGTTATATATTTTTGCAAGGTAAAACATTATTTATCTTTACTTAATAAAACTAAAAATTACCAAGAGTTTTTTTTTGCGAATCCTCTTAAAAATGTAACAGCCTGTATACAAAGTTGAGAAGGTTTGACACAATAAAAGTGCATATAAGTTAGCATAGTCTAGAGCTAGTGTTTAGTCGATTAGACCTTAAACCCGGTCAGTAACATCACCTTGATCTTTATTTTATTCATTCCTAATCTTCAAAACAAATATTTCTTAGAAGTCTAGCTCATTCTACAAACTCACTCATTCGCTCGCTACAAACTGCACAAATAATTAGACAGAAGGATAAATTTTATTAGCAGGAAATGTGACTCTAGTTTGTATTTATTACATATTTCTTTTATTTGTTTTGTCTAATTAAATTTAGGTACCCTAGAGAGTTCCTGAAATCGACGATTCTTAGGATAATTCAAAAACAGTTTTTTTTTTGTAAAAAAAGCAGATTCTGATTTAGAAAAAAAGATTAATTTATTGTATTTAATTTTAATTCGAACAATTTTATTCTTTCCTAGATACTTAATTTCTAACCAAAATTTGCCAACATTTATTTTGGTTTAATCTAAATTAGTTTATCTAACGCATTTATTTTATAATATTTATAAGTATTATATTTGTTTAGTTCCTAAAACTATACTTAAAAAAATAATTAAAATTTATCTACGCATTAAAATAGACATGCTATGCATTAAATTTAATCGCCACGCAAAAAAAAATTAAATATTAAAACTTTTGACACTTTTACACTTACAGGGTGTTCTCAAATAGGGTTAAAGATAAGTTTGGCAATACTGTTTAGAATATGCAGTGGTCCAAAAATTGGCGCATAAACGCAATGGTACGTTGTTGGATCGTTTTCAGCAATTCCTGGAAAAATGTAAAAAAAATCCATCTGTCGAAGAAAAAATTCGAACAAAGTTGCATAAGTTTGTGAAAATACATCTTAAAAATTCATCTAGATTTTTTATCATACATTTTTTCATTAGATTTTATTAACATTGTTGTCATTTGGTCAGCCTACAAGTGCTAAAAAACGCCTTATAAAACGAGTAGTTTATACTATTTTTTTATATTTGCTTTATTTAATAATCAAAAAGCATTTTTAATTTGAATTAAAAACTTAACCTAACATTTTATTTTTATTGGATTGGCAACATTCACATTTTGCAGCAAAAAGTAAATTTAGGTCAGACATATTGAATAATGACATTTGTAAACTTTACTCACTTATACTGAATGAATAGACGTTTTTGAGAAAATGTTACCGTTGATATCGTTTCTCCAATTCTGCTAGTTATTCCCTCTACAAAATAACTATGTCCCTGATAGTTTATAATAGTAAAATTTGTAAATAAAAAGTACTTGCAAGGGAAGAAATCATCTTTTTGCATCTGGAAAACCAACCTAATAAAATAAAATTTTGGATTGAATAATGAAGCAATTCAGCAACCTGAAAAAACCAAATTTCGGGTTTCATAATGTGCTTATTATAGAACGCAAATATAAAAATGTTATTTTACCATTTAAATGATAAACAATGGTAAAACATTCTTAGAAAATTTTCTTAATTTTTTTTGCCTCAAAAGGAGTTTCCTAATCTCGTAAAAATTAAAAAAATATTTTCTAAGGACACAAAATTTAAAAAAAAAACATTCTGTAACTTTCAAAAACTTTAAAAGAACCACCCTGTACCTTAAAATGAATGTAAAAACCCGGTAGGCAGCTAGAATCGCTAGAGAATGATCGCAGAGGGCCAAGTAACTAAAATACTAAAAACATCCGCAAATAAAAGTAGTAGGCGTGTATTAAAATGCGAATCGCCAAGCGCGGCGCGGGAACAGCGGGCGACGGGGGGGCGCACAGCCAACTTTGATGAGGGAGAGAAAGTAAGCGCAGCTCTACTAGCAAGGATTCGGCGATGTTCGATTTTTTTATTTTGACATTTTTAATTGCAGGCCCATGCTCGTTATTCTGCGCATTTCGGCGGGGCGAGAGGCGAGATACTCCACGCACTATTTTTTAGTTGAGGCTTATTACTCCAGATGTCTCATGACTATGTCCCAATAACGTAATATTTTTTAGAAGGCCGCGGCGGCAAAACTTGCATTTTTAATATATTCACTGATTTGACACGACGTCTCGACTAACGCGCTTGATCCAACAAAAACTCTTAAAGAATAAACTCTTCAAAAATTAACTCTTTTTAAAATTAAAAACTAAAAGCATAAATATTTACTAAAAATCACAGTGACCGGTTTTTTTTTGTACTGCAGTGTTTGAAAATTAACAGTGTTTTTTTGTAAACTTGTTTTGTGGATTTTGGTGCCTTTTTTAACTTTTAAAATGTGGTAATGGAACAGTGGGATTAGTATGGATTGTTGCAAGTTTATTTTTAATACAAATGCCAAAATTTAAGTTTCTCAGGTATGTCTTTACATTTTTTTGTAAGCTTGTCATTTTTTGTTAACTTGTTTTTTAAAAGTTTGTCTGTAAATTTTCGTTGTTTTTAAATTTTCCTAAGTTTGCCTTTAAGTTTTAATAGTTTAAAGGCAATTTAAAGTTTGTCTTTAATTTTTAAAGGTTTTTCTCTAATTTTTAAAGGCTTTTCTTTAATTTTTAACAGGTTTTCTTTAATTGTTAAAGCTGTCTTTAATTTTTTAAAGTCCGTCTTTCTTTCCATTTGAGTATGTTTATTTTTTCATGTTTCTTATTAGGTTTTTTTTTAAGGTTGCTTTTAAAATTTAAAAACTCTGTTTTTGGAATAACTTCGTACAAATTCGGTTAAAATAAGAAAATGTTAATTGTCTTTATTTTGTGAAGCTTGTTTTAAACCTTATAATCCTATTTTTAAGTGCAAACTTTGATGCTTTTTTGGGCATTAAACTGGCGCTTTAAAATCGCCACTTTTTTTTAGAAATATTTCCCTTTTTTAAAATGGTTTTATTTTTTTAAATTGCATTTTTTCGATTTGAATTTTTTTTTGCAACTTTTTTACTGTTGCGCTTTTTGCTCAAATTTCCCGTTTTGGTAACGTATTTTGCAAAATTTTGAAATTTCCTTAAACATGATCTGTCACTATTTAAAAACATTTGCACTATTTTAAATTATAACCTCGTTTTGGAATTTAAGAATTTTTTTGTAATTACTTTTTGGTGTATTTTTACTATTTTTTATTTTTGTTTAAAATCCATTTTTAACGAGATTTCTAATTGCATTTCTACAATAGAATTTTGTTTTTGCACTTTGGCTTTTTATTTAAAAATGTTTAATCACATTTTAAAATTGGCATTTTTTTTTAAATTCATTTACGTTTAAAGCTTTTTTTGAGCAGTAATTTTGCACAATAAGTTTTTTAACACGGTTTTTTATTTATTTTTGTTAATTTTTCATCGGTATTTTCTCTAAATTTTTTAATAATTTTGTCGAACGTTTTAAATCATTTTTTTTCAAATAATTTCCAAAATTGATCACTTTTTTTTACCAAAAAAGGCTTATTATTAAAAAATGTATAACTTTTTTACAGTCACTTTATCTATTAAAAAAAAAAATTTAAGACAGATTTTTCGATTTTAATTTTCAAAAAAATCTCTAATTTTTTTTTTTCTGATAATTTTCCATGCCCATTTCTGCATTTTTTCTACTAGCCTGTTTTCTAATATCCTTTTGTTTATGTTTAAAACGTTTGTTTTCAAGTACTGCATTTTTTAAATTTAAATTATGTTTACCAAAGTTATGATAAGTATTTTTCCAAAAAAAACAAAAATGATTTTTAAACTATTTTCTGTTTTATTCTAGCATTTTTCTTTTTTAAATTGTGACCTACTTTTAAATAAAGGAGCCTACAGCCCAGCAAAATTTCTCAAATAAGCCCCTATTTTTTTTTATTGTGTTTTATTTTGAGGCAAACTTTTTTTGGTTGCAAAAAGTCGTAAACTTTTCTATTCTAACTTCTAACATTTTTAAAACATCTAACATTCTAATCTAAGCTCAAAAGTTAAACAAAAACATCCAATTAAGAATTTAAACTCTCGTAAATTAATTTAAATAAATAGACTTATCTAACAATAGTAAAATTTTAGATCTAAGTATTTTTTTCCATTTCCTAATATCTAATTAAATTTGGCTATATTTGACTAATGTTTAATTTCGTTTCTAAGGTTAAATTAAATCTCATATCTAAGTCATTACCTAACGTAACATCGAAAAAATAAACATTTATTTTATTGCAAAAATACTCACTATAAGATTAATATTGTTTGAAATTTATGATCGGAATAGTTTAAGATGGTCAGGACGACGCTCTAAGACGCCGTGACGCTTTAAAAAGCTTTCGCTTTCGTTTTGGCAATGCTAAAGAATAAAAATGCACCTACCAACTCAAAATTTTCTGCATTCCTCTCATATGTTACGGATTTCCCCCACTTTTACACGTTTCTGCTGGCAAATAACGCTATTTTCCAAACTGCATGCATCTCCAGTAATAAAATCCAAACACTTTCACAATTTCAGCCAAGATTTCAGCGATTTTAATTTTTAAACACATTTCGCAAAAATTTAAAATAAAAACGCTACTGCAGTTCCATCTAGTAGGCATACGTCAAACAATGCGCGTATTTTTAGTTTTATTTGTTGCGTTGTAGTGGCATGCCTGTTGCAAAGCCTGATTACTCTCAGCTGTTTAGTTTGTTTTGATTTTTTTATACCTACAAGAAAATTGTGTTTATTTCTGGATTTTTAAGAGTTTTTCTGTGTTTTGGGCTATTATTAGGAAGCAAAATGTCTCCTTGTACTAAATACGTAAGTTTATAACGCTAAACATTAGTTTATGTGGTACTTTTTGCTATAAAAGCTTTAATTAAAAGTTTCCTAACCTCACTTTTGGGTTGTTTACATTGTAATTATTCCTAAATTTTGCACTTTGTAACCATTATTAAAAGATTTGATGAATTAAAGTAGTATTTAAATAGTTTTCCGCTTATAATTAGGTACTTAGGTAATTTTTATCACTTAAGCCTTATCTGTAAAGCCTATTTTTTGCTATCATTGGATAGATTTGCGTTCTTATCGCGAAAGTTTTTGGATTTTTTTATTGTATGATAATTTTTTTATAGTCCGAAATAATCTATTGCTATTGCTAGTGTTGTAGTTTTGCAAATTAGTTTTCTGTCTTTTACGATTGAACCTTTAAACTGTTGTAACGAAATTGTTTAGACGAGAAAAATAGGTAATTCTACCTAAAAAAAGTGATTAAAATATTCAAAAGGCAGGTGATCTTTACTAATTGTACTATATTTTAACTAATTATGTAATAGAACATGCAAATTTTTGTCTAAGTTTTGGCTAAAAATGAAAAATGTGTAAAATTCTTACCAGGATTTGCGCGTTGTCGATTTTTAAAAGCCGGAAGCGGAAATACTTTAATTCTGCCGAATTTTGTACAACTTCCGGTGCTTCCGGAAAATGTAAAAGCTTTATCCATCATGAACTATTTTAATAAAGCTCAATAAGCTCAGTCAGTCTGCCGACTTTATTGAATAAAAGATGTAGAAAACGGTTAGCGTACTTTTTTATAACATTTCTTCACTTTACTCTTTAATTAACAAAAAAAAGCGATTAACAACTAATAATTTTAATTATTAGTCCAAAAAACGTAAAAAATAAACACCAAGCATTTTTTTGGCTTTTTAACAGTGCTGCCAACCTTTTGGAGCTTTAAAATTAAAAAGTCAGAGTACGTTCGAGTATTCAAACGGGTTGATCGGTTACTCTCTTTCGCACGTTTTTTGGAGCTTTTATTTTGTTGAAACCGGATTTTGATTGATTAAAAAAAAATATTGAAATTTTACCTTTAAAATAAACTGAAAAATGGTGCTTTTTTGAGAAGTGCAGGTATTTTATTTCTTTTACTAAACTACTTTAAATATAGAGTGTCCCCGAAACGAGAGCATCTTTTAAGAGGATAGATTACAGCACGAAAAAATAAACCACTTTTCAATTAATTATTTCAAATTGGTACGGAGAGAAGTTTCAGGTGATAAGAAATATCCTATTAAACCCATCTACCAGCAACAATAAATAAAATTACAAAACTGTTAGGAACAAAAAAGTAACGACAATCTTTATGCACTCTACCGGTGGTAACTCCATTTCTAGGGGGTCTACAAATGTCAAAACAAGTTTGAAAGGAATGATTTTATTGCCGTTAATGATTCCATCAATTTTATTATGTTTCTACAAACCATTTGTAAGATATTTACGATCAAGTATTTGTAGTGAAGTAGACTTAAAGGGGTGTAGTTTTTAAACGGCGGCGGTGCCCCCTAGCCTAGGACATGTCGAGTGTATCTGTCTATTTTTTCGTCCTCTATCTACCCTCTTAAAAGATGCACTCGTTTCGGGGACATTCTGTAGGGATAAATACAAAATAAAGGCTTAAACTTATTTGTGTTTTTTGTTGTTTTCAGGTGAATATACTTTACAATGGTAGATACACAACACTTTTGTCTGCGGTGGAACAATTACCAAAGCAGCATAACATCAGCTTTCGAGAATCTCCGAGATGACGAGGATTTCGTGGACGTGACCTTGGCTTGCGATGGAAAAAGCCTTAAGGCTCATAGAGTTGTCCTCTCAGCATGTAGCCCTTACTTTAGAGAACTTCTTAAGGTAAGAAAAACACACCAATATATTAAATTTTAGTAAAGCCTTACCATAGATTAAATACATAAAGATATCCTCAACCAGGGTATTATTGGATGCGCAAAAAAAGCTTATTTCCAAGGAAACCTGCGTTTTTAAAAATCATAAAATCGTCTATCTTTGAATGTTTTACGTATGACAGATTTGTATCAGATACAAAATTAAAATATTTTTTCGCACATCGTTTATTAAAGACATTCATTAACACACTCCAAATCGTTGAATAATGACCCCTATTAATGCATGGCAACGAGCCTATAGCAACGCTCTTCTATGTTTAAAATTACTATCTATGTTTCTACATTACAAATGTTAAAGTAGCTTTTATTACGGTTCAAGCAACAAAAACCAAAAGAAATTAAATATTTGCCGTTGGAAAGAATGAGCAGCAGATCCATTTCCAACATTTTAAGAAAATAACATTTATTTGCTATTCACAATTAATAAAAGTTTGGCGACAGCTCTTCTTCTTTTAATTTTAATAAATTTAAATGGCCGACGCATTGTTTCTGCTAGTTGGTGAAATAACTGTTTTATTTTATAATTTATTTAATAATGATCTACGATGTGCGATGCAGCATTGCAACCAGTTCGTATGTTAAATGGCGATTAATAAACTCACTTATTAACAATCTCGCTAATGGCTCGCTTGTTAAAACCGTTCATTTATTAATCGCCTTTATTAACACACTTACTGGTTAAATAACTATTAACACATCTAGGTAATGCCTTCTACGATTAAAAAGAGTGCTCCCAATAAAACCCCTGTTCTGCTTATCTATGAATTACTCGATCAATGATTCGGCACAGAAAAAATCCTTTCCTGGTGGTCTTTTAATTTTTTGTACATTAAATTTTGCGTTCTAGCCGTGCCAAAACAAATTAAAAGGTCAAACAAATACAAACGTTAAAATCAAGGTCAAAATTAGGACCGTTAAAAGAACCAGACCTATCCTAATTAATCCTAATTTAAGTTAATATGACATCAGCAAAATAATATTAATCTTACGTATTATAAAAATCTACAGTAAAATCTCAATAACATATTACACAAATATTTACAATGTTCCTCTATCTGAATTTTTTCTGGTTTAATTCTTGAACTTTTCATTTAAAATTTTGTGATTTTTTAAAAGGTTCTAACAACGTAATAAATGTAAATAGAACAGTAAATGAGTTGGAATATACTCTTTGCAGATACTATCGTGGACATACGTTTAAAACGATCAATTTTTGCATTGTAAATATGGTCAAAATAGTGGCTTAAACATCTCAAGTTTTATGCGAAGTGGACATTAACAAGAAACATTTCTCTGATGTTTTACGAAGATTAGAGCCTTATTGTTATCCTAAAACAAAATTATTTAAAATAGGAATTATCTTCTTACTATTTTTCTCGCCGGCAGTACAGTTTACATAACTTATTTTAATAAAATACATTTGACGCATTTGTTGTCAAAATAACATTCGAAAACTGACATAAAAAACCCCATTCACAATAGAGTAAAATTTGAAAAATCAAAGGTCGCTGATAAAAAATCGTTTTAAATTCCATGTCCACGATAGAATCTTTATTTTTCTTTTTATAAAACAAAATTATTCTATTTTTCATCTAAACTGATAGAGGTGCAAAAATATTGTAAAACACTTAAAAAATAGGGTAATAATATGTACTAGCGATTTGTTGGTTTTTGGTATATTAGCGTTTTATTTGATAAAAATATAAAATAGAGAAGTAATGTCAGTTTGCATCTTAAACAACGGATAGTATGACATATACCCTAGATAACCCCAACCAATTTTTCTACGAATACGCTCCATTTGCTACTTTTCTGCAAAAAGTAAAATCAAAACTAAATCGTAGACTTTATACTGCATCGTTAGTTAAATGTGCATCAACAAAATTGCAACCTATTTTGTCCTCTGGTAGGTCAGTGTCAATATCTAATCTGCTAAACATATTTACATTATTTTAAGGAATTCTAATTAAAATATTCAAATATTGTGAAACAAGGTGACTCAAAATAGGGGGCCTCTATTGGGATCTCGCTTATCTTAAGAAATACAAAAAATTGTAAGAATCAATTATTTTTGGCCTTTTTTTTTGGATTTTTTGAAAAAATTAAAAAAGTGCATTTTGGCTCTTGACTGATATAAGTTTTTAAACAAACATTCTTAAATTTTGATTGTGTTTAATTAATTTATTATTCTTTCTAATTAAATATAATTTGTTTTAAAAAATGTATAAAAAAAGATAATAGAAAGATTTATATGACAATTTATGATTCTGTTATTGCATTTTTTTATTTGTTTTGTATTTGCATTAACTAACAGAGAATTATTTTTTATTTTGCAATTGTTTCTTTTATTAGTTTTTTTAATCTTGCATATTATTATGCAGGTTAATGTCTGAGTTAGATACTTGCAAAGACGCATTTTATAATTAGTTGTTATCTCTTGTTTTTTTATTTTTTTTTTAGTTTTAATTTTATAAGATACCTACAAAAAAAAACACATTAAAATGATAGCACTTTTTTTAGGCAGACAAATTTATAGCATTATTGAAAGTTAAAATCTCATTTAACGTTTACTTATAGGTTATATTTGTTAATTTAACTAATTTTGGCATTTGTAACCGTTTTTCATTAGAGCCATCTATCGCCTACTAGACCAAATTATTAAAATTAGAAAGAAAACTGTAAAAATGAAATAAAACTAGAAAAATAATGAGATTCAGAAATTTACCGATAGATGGCGTTTACTGCTTTAAATTAGTTAAATTAAAGAATCTATAAATGCATTAAATTGGTCGCATTAATTTAAGTGGAGTTAAGTGACTTTAAGTTAATTTAATTTAACTATAAGGTGTGATTTTAAGTTATATTTTATTAACTTAGCGCCACTCAAAGCTACTTAACTTGACGCGACCAAATTAATGCATTTATAGTATAAATTAACAGGTTAATTTAGGAAACGCCATCTATCGGTAACTGTTAGAATCGTATACTTTACCGACTTTTTTTCGATTATCTTTGTAATATTAAAAATTGGGTCTAGTAGCCGATAGATGGCTCTAGTGAAGAAGCTTACTTTACCCCAAATTAGCTGAGACTTGTCAAAATTAAGAAGTAAAACCTATAAGTAAACGTAAAGTTAAGTTAATTGGATGTGTTAATGCGATTTTATCTTTCGTATAATTCATTTAATTCGCGATACGTTAATTCTAAGTAAAGTTAAGTTAATTCATCTATAAATCAAGCTTTAGAATTAACGTATCGCGAATTAACACAAAATTAAATAAACTTTACGAAAGTTAAAATCTCATTTATATAAATATGAAATTAACATCACTTAACGTTCCCTTATAAATTATATTTTTTAATTTAACTAATTTTGGTAAAGTAGGCATTTGTAACCGTTTTTTTACTAGAGCCTTCTATCGGCTACAGACCAAATTTTTAAAATTAGAAAGAAAACTGTAAAATGGAAATAAAACGAGGAAAATAATGAGATTCCGATAGATGGTGTTTACTGCTTTAATTTAAGAATCTATAAACTAATTTAAGCTTGATTTAGAGATGAATTAGCGTAACTTCACTTATAATTAACGTATCGCGACTGAAATAAATTATACGAAAGATGAAATCGCATTTACACATCCAATTAACTTAACTTGACGTTTACTTAAGGTTCTATTTCTTAATTTTGGTTAATTTCAGATAATTAAATGTAAAGTAAGCCCTTCACTAGAGCCATCTATCGGCTACTAGACCAAATTTTTAAAATTACAAAGATAATCGAAGAATTTCAGATGAATTTCTGTATATTTACAGAAATAAGACGATTCTAACATTTACCGATAGATGGCGTTTACTAAATTAGCTTGTTGTAAACTAACGTGTAAATTTATACTATAAATGCCTTAATTTAGTCGCGTCAAGTTTAGTGGAGTAAAGTAGCTTTGAGTGGCATTGAATTAATTTAATTTAACTCTAAATCACACTTTAGTCGTGTTTATTCAAGTAGAGTTAAAGGACGTTAAGTTAATTTAATTTTACTATAAATTAAGCGTTA
Source organism: Cartodere bifasciata (assembly GCA_963920755.1). Taxonomy (NCBI): domain Eukaryota; kingdom Metazoa; phylum Arthropoda; class Insecta; order Coleoptera; family Latridiidae; genus Cartodere; species Cartodere bifasciata. The sequence goes on from OY987198.1 coordinate 1,420,834, forward strand.
ATTTACCGTTATTACTAATATATTGTATGTTTTAGTCAACTCCCTGTAAACACCCTGTGATAGTCCTGCAAGACGTTGCCTGGACCGACCTCCATGCCCTCGTAGAGTTTATATATCATGGCGAGGTTAACGTACATCAACGTTCACTCTCCTCCTTCCTCAAAACTGCTGAAGTCCTGCGGGTCAGCGGCCTCACACAGCAGCATGGCGAAGATAAAGACCAGGTAAACAATATGTACCTCGAAAATACCTTAAAATATATGTTTAACCTCGTCGTTAACCTCACGAGGTTAATTTTTGAAAAAAAATAGATTTGGCTTAAACTGTGTTTTTAAACTAATTAGAGGGCGTAGACAACAAATTAGCAATTAGATTTTTTCCAAGTGCTATACGATTAACCTCGTCGTTAACCTCATAAGGTTAATTTGGAAAAAAAGATAGATTTGCCTGAAACTGTGTTTTTTAACTAATTAGAGGGCGTAGAGAACAAATTAGCAATTAGATTTTTTCCAAGTGCTTTCGTTTTTTTGCTAGAGCTATTTAAAATTCGGTAAATTTTAAAATTCTTATCAAACATTTTTTTGTTTTGGAAATTAATGAAACTTGTTTTGTAAATTGATTTTTTGATGTAAAATACGAAACCGCAATTAAATTTTGTGTGAAAAATTGATTTTATAAATTAGAGCTTTTTGAAAAAAATCAGGTTTCGGGTTTGAAGTTGCGTTTGAAAGTTTGTAGCAACAAAACTTAAAGCGTTAGAAGTATTTAAGTGGCTGACTTGGATTCAATAGACCGTTTTACATAAGCATTGATGGCAGTTATTGGTGGCAAAAATTATTTGTGGCCATGCCAGTTAAAAAACTGCAAATATTTGGACCCTTACCCCTTAGTTAATAATGAGGTAAATTTTGAAAAAATAGATTTGCCTGAAACTGTGTTTTTATACTAATTAGAAGCCGTAGAAAACAAATCAGCATTTAGATTTTTTCCAAGTGCTTTGGTTTTTTTGCTAGAGCTTTTCAAAGTGGCCCAAATTTTAAAAAGGCTTTGCAAAAAAATTTTTTGTCTCTGATAATAATAAAACTTATTTTGTACATTGCTTTTTTGATGTAGAATACGAATCTGCATTTAATTTATTTGTAAACAAAATATTTTGCCAATTAGAGCTTTTTGATAAAAATCAGGTTTCGCGTTTGAAGTTGCCTTTCAAAGCTCATAGCAACAAAACCAAAAGCGTTGGAACTATCTAAGTGGCAGATTCGGATTAGGCAGCTCGTTTTACATAAGCATTGATGACACTCATTGGGGATAAAAATTATTTGTGGCCATGCCAATTAAAATACTGCAAATATTTGGACCCTTACCCCTTGGTTAAAAATGAGGTAAATTATGAAAAAATAGATTTGCCTGAAACTGTGCTTTTATACTCATTAAAAGCCGCAGAAAACAAGTCAGCAATTAAATTTTTTCCTAGCGCTTTCGTTCTTTTGCTAAAGCTTTTCAAAGTTGTCCAAATTTTAAAAATATTATGCAAATTATTTTTTTATTTCTGATATTAACGAAACTTATTTTGTACATTTCTTTTTTAAAGTACAATTCGAATCTGCACTTAATTTGTTTTAGAAAAAAACTAATTTGGTCAATTCTCCAGAATTTTCTGAAAAAAAATCAGGTTTTGCGTTTATAGTTGTCTTTAAAAGATCATAGAAGCAAAACTAAAAGCGTTAGAAATATTTAAGAGTCAGATTCGGATTCAGCAGCTCGTTTTACATAAGCATTGATGACCCTTATTGGTGGCAAAAGTAATTTGAGGGAATGCCAATTAAAAAACTGCAAATATTTGGACCCTTACCCCTTAGTTAAAAATAGGGTAAATTTTGAAAAAATTGATTTGCCTAAAACTGTGTTTATATACTCATTGAAAGCAGTAGAAAACAAATCATCAATCATATTTTTTCCAAGTGTTTTCGTTTTTTTGGTAGAGCTTTTCAAAGTTGGCAAAATTTTCAGAATTTTCCAAAATGCTTCGCAGAAATTTTTTTGTCTCCGATATAAATGAAACTTATTTTGTGCATTGCTTTTTTGTTGTAAAATACGAATCTGCACTTACATTTTTTGTAAAAAATTAATTTGGCAAATTAGAACTTTTTAAAAAAAATCAGGTTGACCGTTTAAAGTTGCCTTTCAAAGCTCATAGCGACAAAACTAAAAGCATTGGAACTATTTAAGTAGATTAAGCAGATCGATTTACATAAGCATTGATGGCACTCATTAGTGGCAAACATTATTTGTGGCCATGCCATTTAAAAAACTGCAAATATTTGGACCCTTACCCCTTAGTTAAAAATGCGGTAAATTTTGAAAAAATAGATTTGCCTGAAACTGTGTTTCTACACTTATTAGAAGCAGAAGAAATCGAATTAGCAATCGGATTTTTTTCAAGTGCTTTCATTTTTTTGCTAAAGCTCTTCAAAGATTTCGAAAATTTTCAAAAATGTTAAGTAAAATATTTTTTTATTTCTGATATTAACGAATCTTATTTTATACATTCCTTTTTTGATGTAGAATACAAATATGCACTTAATTTTTTTTTTAAAAAACTAATTTTTCCAATTAGAGCGTTTTGCAAAAAATCAGGTTGCGCGTTTGAAGTTGCCTTTCAAAGCTCATAGCAAATAAACCAAAAGCGTTGGAACTATTTAAGTGCCAGATTCGGATTTAGCAGCTCGTTTTACATAAGCATTGATGCGCTTATTGGTGGCAAACATTATTTGTGGCCATGACATTTAAAAAACGGCAAAAATTTTTGACCCTTACCCCTTGCTACAAAATGAGGTAAATTTTGAAAAAATAGATCTGCCTAAAATTGTGTTTTTATACTCATGAGAAGCCGTAGAAAACGAATCAGCAATTAGATTTTTTCCAAGTGCTTTCGTTTTTTTGCTAGTGCTTTTCAAAGTTGGCCAAAATTTGAAAATTTTTAAAAATGCTCAGTAACATTTTTTTTTGGCTCTTATATTAAAGAAACTTATTTTGTTGAAGAATACAAATCTGCACTTACATTTTTTGTGAAAATCAAATTTTGGCAATTAGAGTTTTTTAAAAAAATCAGGTTTCGCGTTTGAAATTGCCTTTCAAGGCTCATAGCAACAAATCTAAAAACGTTGGAACTATTTAAGTGTCATGTGGCCATGCCAATTAAAAAACTGCAAATATTTGGACTATTACCCCTTAATTAAAAATGAGGTAAATTTTGAAAAAATGGATTTGCCTTAAACTGTGTTTTTACACTCATTAAAAGCAATAGAAGAAAAATCAGCAATTAGATTTTTTCCAAGTGCTTTCGTTTTTTTGCTAGAGCTTTTTAAAGTTGCCCAAATTTTAAAAATATTATTCAAATTATTTTTTTATTTCTGATATTAATGAATCTTATTTTTGCACATTCCTTTTTAATTAAGAACACAAACCTGCATTTAAATTTGTGTGAAAAACAAATTTTGCCAATAAGAGCATTTGAAGTTGCCTTTTGTTTCATAGCAACAAAACTAAAATTTTAAAAAATAAATAATAAATAAAGTTTATTGTTTCTAAAGAAAAATATCCTATAACAATAGATTGGTTGCAACAGTTTGCCTTAAAAAAAAATATATATATATATTTATTTTCTAACAATAATTATGAAAAAAAAAACCAGAGCTTAAAAAATGTAAGGTAAATTTTTTTTTGTCTCTTATATTTATAATATAAAACTTATTTTGAACATTGCAATCTGCTTTTGGATTTTTTCTAAAAACAAAATCCATCAAATTACCCCTTTTTAGGCAAAAAACTTGAGGTGACGCGTTTGAGGTTGCCTTTGAAAGCTTTTGAACACTAAAACACCAAAATAATGCTTTTTCTCTGTATTTCTTATAGTTGGCCCAAGTACAAAGTCTCGTACGATCTCATCAATCTACCCCAATATCAAACCACCACCCTACGACGTTCCCTGACAAGTTAGTGGAAGATGCGTTATTCCCCTCCCCCCTCTCACCTTCATATGGAAGCAGTACCGTGAACCAACTCTTAAGAAGGGCGGCTATGCACCATAGACGGGATAGTAGGAGGATATCTATGGATCCTGAAGCTGAACACAAGAGGGCGAGAGCTGAACATATTATAGGTAAGATACAAAAAAGCAACATGGAAAATAAATAGAGTTTAATAAAGAAACGAGGGGCAAATCGGATGGTCAAATTGTGTACATTAATTCCTAACAAATTCTCAACACATTCTTAACAAATTCTAAACAAATTCTACAAATTCTCAACAAATTCTACAAATTCTAAACAAATTCTAAAAATTCTAAACAAATTCAACAAATTCTTAAAAAAATGTACACTAATTCTTTCATTGAATTGCCTCTCGTAAAGAAACTAAAAGGCAGGTCTTGAACCATTTATTTCCACATTTTTTTTACAAAAGCTTGCGACCAGTTTCGATTTACACTTAAAATATGATCAGGCCAATAATTATAATCAAGATTAAATATTAAAGAGGCTATTCTTACTTAGGTGTTTGGCTCAAAATAAAGGGTCAATAATTTAAACATTGAGCAAAAGAAATATTTAAAAAGGGTATTCGGTTTCAGAAATACAGCCTTCTACTATCCATTTACAATTAAAAAAAAACAGTGCACGCGAGCCATAGGGTGACAGATTTGACCCTGTATATTGTCATTAATGTGACTTGTGTTTGCTGGTTATGTAAAAAAAGTCAAAAAAATTAAAAAATGCATTTAAAAACATTGCCAGGGCATCTGAATCAAAAATAATGGTCTCAACATATACAGAAATTACTTTATAATGCACTAATCATTTAACCATTTAAAAGTTTACACAAAATAGGAATATTTATGCAAGTACTTACTGTTAAGAAGTCCTTTTAGGTATCATAGGATAAATTAGCACTTTTATAAAAATGTCTACAATTTTCTTTATAAATTCTTACATCTCAAGCAAAAATTGTTTCGTTTTCCAATTTTTACGCCTATTTTATGTAACTATTATATTATTTTTGGCATTATTTCATTTTTAATGACAGTAAATTTAAAATGTAATGCCAACTTTGTGGAAAATTTAACTTTTCAAAGAAAAATGTTGTAGTTTTCATAGGTGACTCTGTTTTTTTTAAACTGTGAATGGATAGTAGAAATCTAATTGATCTTCCATAAGAAAAAAGTATATTGATAATTTTTAGGGTACGAAATGTTATAGAAAGTTTATTTAACCAAAATCTTACAGCTAACAAAATGCATTTTTCTAGTATTTTAAAGGTAATCGAAAAACAGTTGGAAACTAGAATGGGTAGAAATCGAAACGGGTAGAAATCGAAACGGGTAGAAATCGAAACGGGTAGAAGTCGAAACGCGTAAAAGTTACTCTTCGCAAATGAGTAGCTCGAGTAGAATTCGGATTCGGTAGAAGTGTAATTTTATATTTTTTAAATCAAAGCTAAATCAACATTTTATATAATTGCTACACATTCCATACTATACTCTTCGCAAGAAAACTATTATGGGATAATAGTTTTTTTTTTAATGAAACTTTTTTTTTATTTTGCGAAGAGTGCAAACTATTAACAGAAAACACGAAAAATTTCGTTAACGAAGAAGATAAACGTCAGTTCTGACGTTTAACATATTTGAGGGTATTTGTTCTGACAGCTGCTTTTGTTTCTTAGTTTAAAATATTTTTGGCATGGCCTACTTGAATGACGCGTGACACTATTCGGACTTAAAAGTTTTTTGCTACTGAAATAGTTTATTTTATTGTTTTTTTTAACCTTACTAGTTAACTTAACAAATAATGAATCAACATTTTTAATAGAAAATTAAATTTTCTTTAATTTTGTAAAAAATATTTTTTTTGTAGATTGAATAATAACGGAGATAAAGGGTTTTTTTGAACTGAGGGGTAATTGGGGGGTCGGACAAAAAAAACTTAGGAATACTTTTTTGTAAAGAATTAAATTTCCTATGTTTTATGTCGAATAATTTCTTTTGTAAATTTAATAATAGTTGAGCTACGATTTTTTTTTCATTTCGGGGGCACAAAAGGGGGCTTTGTAGTTTTTAGATTCTTGCCAAAAACAATAGGGTTCTTCCTTTTATAGAGGTAGATTTTTCCTAAAAAATTGAGTTTGATATCACTTTTGGTTTTTAAGATAGCGTGACCACAAGAAACGTGACCGACAGACAGACAGACAGACGGACGGACAAAAAATGAAAATTTTAAAAAGTCATGAAACGCACGAATCTGCAAAAAATTTTGCTCTACGACGAAAATTGACGATTTTAGGATTTTCTGATCGATTGCAATATACTCTTCGGACCTAGTCTTGCGAAGAGTATAATAATTAGAGATGTGCGAGTGGTATTTGACCAAGATTTTGACTAGGTATTTTTACCTTCATTTGATCACCCAAATTTGGGCAAATTGGTCAAACTCTCGGTCATATTCTAAATATTTTTTTGATCTGCCACTTTTTGCTAAATTTTTAATGTTGTTGTCTTAATTTTGCTATTTCCTCTCACATAAAATTGGCTTTGTTGGATTTATGCGTTAAAATATAGTATTTAGATGACCATAATTTAATTTTTCATATGACATCACCAAGAATTCTCTTCAAAATGTTTAAGAATTTGACCAAATTTGACCATATTTGACCGTAACTTGACCATAGATTATCACCATACCAAAATGATTTGGTCATAAGCACATCTCTAGAAATAATCATGTTTTATTTGCGGGAGGTTAATCAGCATTTATCCGACCTTGTGTCTCTTAAGATTCCATTCCAATGGTGGCCCTCGAATTCGCAAATCTCCTGTATTTCTTATATGGCTTTAGTGTTTTAAAAGAATGCTTTATTGGTTAAAAATAAATTAAAGCAAAGTGTGTTCCAAGTTCCAAGATTTCCAATTTAGGCAACCTTAACCTATTTTTGGAACGGTGCATACTTTTGAAATATTTATTTTGCCAAATAAAGTATTTTACCCTCTATTAACCTTATAATAAAAACAAACTAAGAACTTTAAGATAGAACGCAAAAACATCAAAAAAATGTAGTTTATTTTAATTTTTGCTTTTTTCTCTGTCTTCCAGGAAATAACAACAATAACGAATTAAACCTATCAAACCACACCCAACCACCACAAACACAACCTGCCGACTTTTCACCCAGTGGAATGAAAACCTTGAACAACGCACTTAATCTAAACTTAAGCTCCTCTATTCTAAAACCCAAAAACGGGACAGCTCCTGAGTTTGAGGGGAACGGGATCAGCAGCACGGATAGAGAAAACTCCCCGTGTTCCCCTTCTCCTATGACTAATCATTCAAACTCGAGATGTGGGGATGAAAACGTCAAAAGTGAGCCTATGGAGATGATGTGTAATTCTAATAACCAGGTTAGTTACTTTTGATTATACCGTGTGTTCCGCAAAAAGCGCACGAGCTTGTAACGTTCTACTTTATACAGATTTGAAATTTTAGGGGTTGTTTAAGGTGACTTTTAACCTCCTTTTACATGTATTTACAAGACTTCCGGTTTAAGCAGAAGTGACATTAATTTTGCATTTTTAAATAAAACACCATATATATTTTGAAATTTTTAGGAACATTCTTTAAATAAAAATACAATCGTTTTTGAAGAAATAATGAATCACTAATATTAACGATTCTATAGCTCCATGAAAATCACCTAGTTTTATCATAATCGTCTATCTAAGTCATAGAGTCCGGAAGCATAGTTTGGCAGCGTTCTCTGTAGGACCAAATTAGCACATTTTCAAGTGCTATAAAATCGTTAATATAAGTAATTTATTATTTTTTTAAAAATAATTGTATTCTTATTAAAATAATGTTCCTAAAAATTTTTAAAAGTGCTAAATAGTTTAGGTATTAACAAAAAACTAACTTCTCACTTCTATGCAAGATGGGGGCTAAACGTCACTGAAATTTTGTGGGAATTTTTCACTTTTATGTACCTTGGGGTAGTGGCAGATCTTGGTTTGGATTTTTTTCTGGGGGCATTATTAGAATGATTGGGCTAAATCCTGGAGGCCTTATTTTGTAGAAGGTCACTATTCGTGACGTCACGAATATAAGTTTGGCTACTCGCCAAAGGTATCTCTCTAGGTAACAATAAAAGTAAATTATCTACAAAAAAAAATGATGTATATTTTTTTCCTCGTGCGACCGTTATGGCGTAGTAGTGTCAACTGTCAATTATGAATGCCAATGACCAAAATCCACGCTTGGAAATTCCAATTTTCAAAAATTGCTTTATATAAACTTCAAATTCGGTGGATTTAGTATTTTATAAAGAGCATATTTTCGACAATTCGCTGAAATTTGCAATAATTTTCTTATCTACCCCAATGAAAACTACCAATCGAATTGAAATTTGCATTTGGATATTGGTCATTGGGAATGCACCTTAAATTTTAATTTTTAACACCGGTCAAAATACAAAAACGTGGTAAATTTCTTCGAAAATCTTACCCGTGGATACAGAATCGACAATAAAAAACCTTGTAGTTGTAAATTATCAACTGCGTGTATACAGGATGCTTCAAAAGTCAGTTTTTTTATAGAGCTTTTCAAACTTGACAAAAATTAAAAAAATTCTATTTGCCTAAAATAAATTATTTTTTTTGCTAAAACTATCACTTCTTCCCCAGGACGACGTAAGTAACGACTCAACAGACAACATGATGGACGGTCGACCGATGGAGAACGGCCCCAACAGCCTACCTCAAGGTCCACATTCAGGGAGCTCAGCAGGGGACAGGGATGATCAGGATAGTAGTCCCCTCGGTCCTCATTATCTCACACACCCTGACACTAAACTCTTCGGCTCGGCGGGCAGCTTCAACTTTAGTATGGCGGCGCTGGCTGCTGACCCCTCGGCATTGGGAGGTTAGTTTCACTATTCTTAAGTGCCTTATAGTACGAGAGCTGGCAACCAAAAACACACATCATCAAACGGCGTCATGATTTTTTTGTGCATTACATTATATTTAATATTTCTTAACTTTTGTCCAATACACTGGCAGCGCTAACAGGTAGCGTTTTTTTTAAACATCATATGTAAGATAATTATTTTTGAAGAAATAAAATAATACGTGCAAATATGAGCCTTAACACTGCCAGACATTTATGAAGTGAACATTTTTAATTTTGTGTAATCTGTAGATTTTTATGCGTAAAATAAGAAATTTTTATTAAAGGGATCTCTGTCCTTGGAAAACACATTTGAAAAGCGATTTACCCATCATAAAGGGTTGGCAAGGTTATAGCTCGAAGCCTCGAAGGTGCAAAAATAAATTTTGTTGTACGATGAAAACGACCCCACTTATGATGTTTTCACCTTTCAAAAAAAAACGCTACCTGTTTGGCCTGCCAGTTTGTTGTATTAAGAAAAGTAATATTAAATATTATGTAATGAATGTCAAAAAATCATGACACCGTTAATGATGTGGATTTTCATGTTGATAGCTCCTATACTATTACATTTTCATTTTCGCACATCGTTCATTTAAGACATTCATTAACGCACTCCAAATCGTTGATGAATGACCCCTATTAATGCATGGATACGAGCCCATAGTAACGCTCTTTTATGTTTAAAATTGCTATCTATGTTTCTACATTACAAATGTTAAAGTAGCTTTAATTACGGTTCAAGCAACGAAAAGCAAAAGAAATTAAATATTTACCGTTGTAAAGAATGAGAAGCAGATCCATTTACCACATTTTAAGAAAATAACATTCATTTTCTATTCACAATTAATAAAAGTTCAGTGACAGCTCTTCTTCTACTTTAACTTTACGGACGCATTGTTTTTGTTAGTTGGTGAAATAACTGTTTTATTTTATAATTTATTTAATAATGATCTACGATGTGCGAAAAAGCATTGTAACTCGCTCGCTCATCGCTCTCTTGATAAAACCGCTCGTTTATTAATCGCCTTTATTAACACACTTACTGGTTAAATAACTATAAAATACTCTATTTTTGACCTATTTTACATAAATATAAAAGTAATGCGAAATTATCTTTTAATGCTGCAAAAAAGTGACCAGTTAATAAACTCACTTATTAATAAGCTCGCTCATCGCTCGCCAAAACTCCAATCCAATTCAAATTTTAGGAAAAAGTCCTATTGTTTTTGACGAGAATCCGAGTACTGCAAAGCCCCCTTTTCAGCTCCCCAAAAGAAAAAAAAATCTTAGATCGACCATTATTAAATTTACAAAAAAAAAATTTCGACATAATATATAGACAATTTAATTCTTTACCAAAAAGTATTCTTTAGTTTTTTTGTCCAACCCCCTACAAAAAATAATATTTTTTACAAAATTAATAAAAATTTCATTTTCTATTAAAAATGTTGGTTCGATTTTTGTTAAGTTAGCTAGTAAGGTTAAAAAAACAAAAACTAAAAGATTTTAGCAGCAAAGAACTTCTAAGTCCAAAACGCATCACGCGTCGGTCAAGATGGCCATGCAAAAATATTTTAAACAAAGAAACAAAGCCAGCTGTCAGAACAAATAACCTCAAATATCTTAAACGTCAAAACTGTTTAAACGTTTATCCTTTTCGTTAACTAAATTCTTCGTGTTTTCTGTTAATAGTTTGCACTCTTCGCAGATTTTATTTACATAAATATACTTTTTAAAAGAAACTATTAATTATCCTATAATAGTTTTCTTGCGAAGAGTATAGCATAGAATGTGTAGCAATTATATAAAAAATTGATTTAGCTTTGATTTACAAAATATAAAACTACACTTCTACCGATTCCGAATTGTACTCGAGCTACTTATTTGCGAAGAGTAACTTCTACGCGTTTCGACTTCTACCCATTCTAGTTTTTTTTTTTTTCGTTTTTAACAAATTGTTTATTTTTTTCAGGAATGAATCCCAATTTTGGGGGCAACGATACTCTAGCGGGTACGTCACAAGGTAAGACCTTGTTTTTTTATCTTTAACGCACTTAAAAATACAAGTAAAATTTTTTTTTGTAAATTTTTGCCAAAATTAATAATGCAAAAATTGTGATAAAGAAATATTTTATCTTGGCCAAAAATATTCTTAATTGTTTCTTATTTAATTTAAATACTTTCTGGACCATTATTTGCGTTCTTTTTTGCATAATTTAATCGTTTTAATTTAAAAATTAAAAAAAAAAATAAGAACATTTTTGGGTAAAATTAGAATTTTTTTTTTCTAAAAAAAATTCTATGCTCACTTTTTTCCTTTTGTCTTATACTAATCTGTGTTATGTTGGAATGTTTTTAACGTGTGTGTTTTGCTATTATTTGTCCTGGTCTGTGTTTTTTCTTTTGTTTTTTTTTATATTTATTTTTTGGGGACGCCAACTAAAAAAATGCAAATTGCTTTTGTTCGCATAATTATTAATAAAATGTATTTGACATGTAAAAATAAAAATCAAAATTTCAAAAATTACTTAATAAATAAAAACATAAAATAACATAACATGCTACAAAAAAAATTGAATGATTTAAAAATATTTTGCACTGGGTGTAAAATATTTTTGTATTGTTCTTAAAATTGGGTTTTTAACATATTAGTGAGTTTAGGGTAACTTGTAGACTTTTTTAAATCCCTTTTTTGTGTCGAATAATTAAAATGTTGGTTAATAAACCAAAAAATTTAAAAATTGCTAAAAAAACACTTTTAAATACAAATGCTTAAAAAAACTAAAAATTAAAAATATTTTCTTTATTTTGCTTAAAGCTAGAGATTCAAATTCACAGTTTTGAAGATCTGTGCTCCTAGAAGCTCGTATAAGTCATCTCCGTTGAGCTCCCGTCAATTCTACTAAATAGCACATCTACATGAGGGCCCCATCGTATATTAAAACTAAATGTAGTTTTAAAAACTAGAAAAATAGGGCTACAAACGTATTATGGTTTCATTTAAATCGGTTATTTCATTGTGTCAAAAATCATAAATTAGCAAAAATATTGTAATGATTTTTGAAATTGCATTTTTGACACAAAAAAATATGCGATTTAAATGAAACCATAATACGTTTGTAGCCCTATTTTTCTAGTTTTCAAAACCACATTTAGTTTTAATATACGATGGGGCCCTCATGTAGATGTGCTATTTAGTAGAATTGACGGGAGTTCAACGGAGATGACTTATACGAGCTTCTAGGAGCAAAAATCTTCGAATCTGTGAATTTGAATCTCTAGCCTTAAATTGTTGAATTAAAAGTTTATTTTTCGTTTAAAAGTTTAACATTTTTTAAATAAACCAAACATTTTACAGCATTTGCTGTTTATAATTATTGTAAAAACAACATTTTGATTATTTTCACAAAAAAGCGATTTATTTTTTTTTCTTTACAAATAATTATTTCTCTTGAGAAAAATATGCCATTTGATGAATACATCTGCCTCACTTAAAGCTGTGGTCTCTCTTTTTTAAACATAAGACATTTTTTAATTATTAAGAATTTAATTAATTAATTTATTAAAAAATATTTGAAAACGCCATCTATCTGACCGCACGTAAAACTAAAATGCCCATTTTATTTAAATAAAATGCCAATAATAAATAAAATAATTTTAAAAATGAATATCCGGCAGATGAGTACTGTTCTAGATATCTCTTTACATCTATATTTTCTATAATTATTTCTATAAAAAATATGACTTGCACCCATGGAAAAATATCTTAAATAGACTTGGCAGGTGATTTTTGAGCTATGTACCAAATTTGGTTACAATCGGACGACTTTGAGACCAGTTTCGACATTGCAAATCATCATCAGACCTCCATGTTTAAATTTAACCTAAAAACGGCAATAAAACACTAATTTTTGAGTTTTAAACTATTTTAACTTAAATTTAACCTAAAATACAAGATTTTTTCATTTTTATTTGTCAAAAAATCAATTTTTGTCCTTATTTTGCAATAATAATGTCCTGAAGATGTATTTTTAATACCGAAACTGGTTAAAATTAAACGTTTTTAACTAAATTTGGCATTTAATAAGTGAAATAACTGTCTGCCTATCTAATTTACTAAATATTATTCTTTAAAAAAAAACTTTTACATGCCTATGTTGCGTTTGTGTGAATTTAAAGGGTACGTTCGATTAAATTTAAAGGGCGCGTTCGATTGCCTTTTTTTTTTCGATTTTTAGGGCTACAAATATTATTATATTTTTTTTTTTTCAATTAAAATATTAGTTTAAAATGCCTTTATTTCCAAAATTTACGTTTTGTTATTTTATTTAATAAAATAAAAGATTGTATTTTTACTGAATAAGTTCAGTTTTTTTTTCTTGATTAATCGAACGTATCCCTTTTCTACGAAAATGACATAAATTTAATTTTTGATGAAAATTTACTCTTTTTAAAATTCAAAATTTTCCAATTTTGAGTTACTGTCCCAACTTTTTTGCATGATTATTATTTTTTGCCTAGAAAATAAATAAAATTCTTTATGTTTTACTATATAAGCTATAATTTTACCATAAAAAATGTGTCTCACAAAAATGTGCTTCACAAAAATCTGTCATGACAACATCTGAAATAAAATATATTAAAATAAATATATTGAACAAAAAAAATATATATAAAATATAGAGAAAATAAAATTATATTTAGTTGACTGTTTTATAGAGCTTTTCTTTATTTTTTTCTTATTATTTCAAGTTGTGTTATTTGCAATTCAAAGAAATTGAGCTCTGTCAACTAATGTAGATATTTTCTCTATATTTAGGTGAGAGTTACGCTACTAGTGACCTCTATAAAGGAGTGGGGGAACCTTGCACAATCTGCAGAAAAGTTCTACGGAACAAAATAACCTTAAGAAGACATGTTAAAGACTTGCATTATGCACAGACGGAAGAATTTTGGTGTAAAATCTGTAATCGATGCTACAGAACAAAAAATAGCTTAGTGGTTCATACGTGTAATTACCATCAAAAAAAAAAAATTAGAAAAAATAACAAAAAATAGAATAATTTAGTATTTACTTTAATTAAAGCAATATTTTTTATTTAGTTTTTGTTGTAAGTTGGTGTTATAAAAAACTCTACGCTTTTAATAAGAGAGAAAAACTGATGGCGACCTCTATTGGCAATTTTATGAACTTTCAAAACGTGGCATTACAGTTTTCCTTTTTAACTAACCTGTCGGTAACGTAGATTTTTTAGAATCTGTTTTAGTTCTTAGATTTTTGCAAATGTATGCTTTTCTTAAGCTTTAAATGCATTTTTTAATCTTCAAATGAATTTTTAAATGTGCAAAATAATATTTAAACGTTTAAAAACAGTTATTCTGCATTGAAAAATTGGGAAATAATGGGACTTGGGAGTTTAACTAACAGACGGCAGTAAAGTTTTCAATTATCTAAATGCTTTCGAAGTTTATAAGACCTTTGCATAAAAATCAAAATATGAGTTTTTTAAAACACCAACATTTGTATAATTCAAATTGTAAGAAAAATGTTTAATATTTTTATATTTATTTATTAAAATGTACAAAAAACAATTCAATATAACATTTTTTAGTTAACACATCTTGTGGCAAATTATTTTACACTTTAAAAATGCAGTTTTAACCTTACACTAAAAAAATATTCAAAAAAAAAAATGTGAAAGATATATAGAACTGTCCTTCTGCCTAACGTGGTCTCTCTATACACTTTAAAACCTTTTAATAACCTTTGTACATACATACATATGCCTAAGAGGGACTAACCTTTTTTTTTACCTTTTCTAGGAAATTCCTCTTATTTTGGAATTTTTAAGCACAGATCTGCATTTTTTGTTTATCTATCTACGATATTTTTATATATTTGCGGGTCAGTTAGATCGTTTTAATATTCTTGTTTAAAAGTTGAGCCACAGCCAGCAAAGGGACAGTTTTATATTTCAAAACTTACCAAGAAAAAAAGGTTTTTTTTTACTTGACAAAATTTGGTGAGTTACAGATTTGTAAATAAAATTCTAACAAATTAGTTTTAGTGGGTGCTTCTTTAGGTTTAAGGGTGGACAGTGTTGCCATATCTACGAATATTTTTTTACATCTACTTTTTCTTAGGCAATTTAATAATATAACAAAAAAAATGTTTAAATACTAATTTAAAAAAAAAACAAATCAAAAAAAAAGTTCCATCAATTAAATTCAAACTTATGGTCAAAATTAGGTTAATAAATAGTTTTTGCATACAGATAAATAGGGGGCGCCACAAGTGCCAAACAAAACCTCTAAGTTTATTAGGACTATACCAAAACTTTTGTTACGATACGACAAGTGGTTTCGCAACAGCACATTTTAGTAAACCTTGCGAGCTGCAAGGAAACCTATACCTCTTTTTGGCTTATTATTTACATGAAACCTCCTGGAAGGAAATTTTTTTATGTAAATTCATGATTGGTCATCATTCACGATTTTGTATGCGATTTATGAAATTCCACTCCCGAACAGACTCAAAATTCTGGGTCACTAATTAAAGCCAGTCTACTTTTGTGCCTTCCTAAAAAATTGGGCTGTCAACAGAAAATAATTTTCTTCGCAATTAACTCTTTATGTAATATTTTTTTAATTGGAGTCATTTAATGACCTTAAAATGTCTTAATCTTGCGGTGTGTCACTTGTGCATTTTGGGGTTTTAACTGGCGTAAAGCATCCATGTATTTCCGGGACACTGTTTTTGGTAGAGCTGTCTTAGGATGGGCGCTAAGACTGGTGGGTGCATGTTTGAATTTTAAGAATCAGCAGGAAATAATCTGTTGATGTGCTGCATCGTCGCCAAAAGTAAAAAATGAACTTGGCAAGACATTGTTGTTAAGATTATTTTCTTTGAGAGTTTTAAAAAAGTTTTCATAAAAAGTTTCTCAGCACAATTTCTTTTTTGCAAAAACTCTTCAACTTGAAAAAATTATTGTGGCTAAAATACTTGCCGAATCCTAACAAAACTTTCGATATAGTCCTAATAAACTTGAAGGGTTCGTTTGGCACTTGTGGCGCCCCCTATTTGTCTTTATGCAAAATATGAAAGACAACTCTCGTATAACTGTTTACCAAATAGTTCTTGCATAAAATGGTGGAATCTAAGATTCACAACAGAACAGCTAAGTTATAAAAGAAGTCCTTCTTCATTTCTTAAGGGGTATGCACCCACCAAATCTGAAGTGATTGACAGCTGTTTCACCCTATTGGGGCTCATCAAAATCACGTATCAGGAATAGTCGATGCATTACCTTAAGAAACTAAGATACTTGTATATTTCAACAAATATCAAAAGAAAGACTTGTGGAGGCAGAAGTGACTCACAGATAGGCAGTCTACTCATGTCCAGCAAAGCTGGCACAAATGCGCAGTTTTTTAAATCATTTGAAAATAATATGTGCATACCCTAGAAATAGAGAAGAACTTCTCTTATATCTTGGCTGTTCCGCCTAGGATCGTTGTAAATCTTAGATTCCACCATTTTATATCAAATCATTTAAAGTCAAAACAACGTCCAAATGTATGTAGATATGGCAACACTGCATCAAACACGGTGCACTTACAACATGTACATAGCTTAAACAAAGACAAGTGAGTCTATGCGCGCGCAAAAGGCTAATGCGCCTTTCTGCCGCCAGGTGTCGACGAGTTCCGGTGCCAGCCATGCAACAAGAGTCTCTCCTCTCTCACGCGACTCAAGCGCCACATACAGAACGTGCACATGCGGCCGTCTAGGGAACCTGTGTGTAATATATGCAAGAGAGTGTACTCCAGCTTGAACTCGCTGAGGAATCATAAGAGTATCTATCATAGGAACGTGGTCAAGAATATTAAGAACGAGGATCTGATGGCGCCACCTCCGCCGCCGCCTAATTTCTATTTTTATGAACAAGGGGGGTTGAAAGGGGAGCATAATATCACGACGCAAAATGCTACTTTTTGAAATGTTAACAAAAGTCAAGGTGTAACTAAATGGTGGTCCACTTAATAAATTTTGAAGCGATACCATTTTGCAAGCCTTTCACTTACTTTATTAAAGGGAAATGTATGTAATGTTGGTTGCCTAAATTTTAGGAATACCTACCCTTCTTTGTTCATGGACCCAGGGAATATAAGAAACATTTAGGATTAAAAAAGTACTTACCTACAAGAAAATAGATCAATGAACAATATGCGTGGTTTAAAATATGTATCAAAATGCACTAACCAAATTTAGTAAATTTAAAAACACGTTTTTTTGCCATTTGTAGCTTTTTTTTAAATAATTTTATTCTGCACTTTTTAGATTGATTTACGAACCCGAAATTAAACACATTGTTCCTTATTTTACGTAGAATAATTATAAATACATGATTTTAATTCGAATTACCGCTTACTTTATGAAACAAAAGGAGTTCTTTTTACTGAATTTAGACAACCACCATTACATATTCCAGAAAACAGATCATTTTGTTATGTCTCTATGCATGCAGAGAATTATTAGTTCAATAATAGTTCAAAAATCAGATCTTTTTGTTCATAAAATGAAGTTTTTTGATAGTTTAAGCCAAATGATAAGGAAATTAAATAGACATAATGAGTATACACCAAAATTATTTGGTAGACTGATAAAAACACTTTTTAAGGGGTGAAGAGAAGTGTTCATATTTACCTTATCTCTGATAGGCTGACAAGAATGATAACACCAACTGGTACATTTATTTAATTGCTTTTTTATGGTATTGCGTTGTAAAACACTGATATTTATCATTTAATATATAATATCTTCCTTTTTCTTGAAACTTTAATTTGTTTACTGAATGCTCGCATACAAATTTACAAATTTGAGGTTAGAAAACTCCATTGGTCGCGAATAATGGCGACAACACATGTTGGTTTTTTGTACACAGAAGTAAAAAATAGAATCCTAATTTCGTTTCAAAAGGCTTACTAAATTTTATCTCGCGTTCGAGTCAAAAATAACGCTTGAATGTGTAATTTATTTACCCTAATCACGAATGTTGCTTTAAAAATAAAGACTATTTTTTAAATAAATGTATCCCTTGGAAATGATACGCTATTGTAATGTTAAACGTATACACAACTTAGCGTAGAAAGGGGCAACATCAACATCTTCCCCTTACTTGCAAGTGTTTATCATCTACCCAAATATTGTGCCTACATATTTAAACGATGCTCCATCTATTTAATTCTCTCATCATTGCTCGAAATCAATTCCTAATTTTTGTTTATAATTTAAAATTTTAATTAACTAAAATTCACTCAAGAGAATTTGCAAATGAACTTTTTCTTTAATCATAATAAAGTAAAACAAAAGTGGACTACCATTTACACTTACTGAAAGAATCTATTAAAAAAACGCGAGGAAAAAATCATTCAAATAATAAAAATGTATACCGTACAAATAACACAAAAAAGCTAATAATTTGTTTAATAAACTTTATTTATTTATACCATAAGTTGTTATTAACATTATATTATGAAAAAAACTTGTTACATAATCTTACGCATTATATTTTATATAGGAGAAATCATGACTAAGATTTAAAAACATTTTTTTACAAATTTTGCAAAAATTATTTCCAAAAATTGTTTTTTTTTGTCTGGTCATGATTGAAAAATATTAGGAGCTTTTATTATTTTTATTTTGCTTGTTTTCGTATAATAAGTGCTTTTATTTTCTAAAAAAAACAAAAAGGAGGGAACTATAATCTGTTTAAAATAATTTTTGAAATTAGACCGAAAATTAGTTATTTATGTAATTTAAATAACTGCATAAATATCTAATTTTAAGACTTTATAAAAGTTTATACCTATATGAGACAAAAAACTATAACAATAATATTATTAAAGAAATTAAATACAATAAGGCTTGACATTAAAATATCTAAAAAAAAAAACAGTGTTTCTTACAAAATTATGTTTAAAAGAGGTTTTTTTTGAGTCATAATAAATTAAATAGATTTTGACTAAAAATGCTGTAAAACTATTTAAAAATCTTACCTTAACGTCATTTTAAAGTATTTTTCTTAACGAGGGAGATTTAAATTTACAGATTCGAAGATCTGTACTCCTAGAAGCTTGTATAAGTCATCTCCGTTGAGCTCCCGTCAATTCCACTAAATATCACATCTACATGAGGGCCTCATCGTATATTAAAACTAAATGTTGTTTTGAAAACTAAAAAAATAGGGCTACAAACGTATTATGGCTTTATTTAAATCGGTTATTTCTATGTGTCGAAAATCTGACAAATTTTTTTGTTTTTTGTAGTTAGATTTTCGACACAAAGAAATAACCGATTTAAATGAAACCATAATACGTTTGTAGCCCTATTTTTCTAGTTTTAAAAACTACATTTAGTTTTAATATACCTTGGGACCTTCATGTAGATGTGCTATTTAGTAGAATTGAGGGGAGCTCAACGGAGATGACTTATACGAGCTTCTAGGAGCATAGATCTTTAAATCTGTAAATTTGAATCTCCAACCTTAAAGCCATTTAATACTATTTTTCTTAAATTTCTCTTTTATTACTATAATTGTTTTTGTTTTAAAATTTGACATTTCGCAATTTTGTAACATTTTTCGTCGCATTTTAAAAACGTCAAACTATTAAACACAAATTCTCACATTTAAGAAGGTATACAATTAATAATCATCAATACACCATATTAGTATGACGTCACTGAAGCTAAAATAGCCAATCGGTTTCATGGCTTTGACGTTTTGACAATTACACTTGTCGCCAAAATGACAATTACGAGAATTACTTTTTGACTCGTAGTCACTAAAACCATGGAAACTAGCTTCAGTGACGTCACCACTAATATGGCAAATAAATCAATAAAAATGGCCTCCTAAATAAATTAAATTATAATGGCCTCCTAGAAAAAAACCTCATATTAAACAAATTACTGTCAAAATGTGACTTTAACAAATCTGTAGCTTAAAAATGTAGTTTAAATTTAAAATATAGATTACGCGGGGGCTCAAGAACAAATAGCTAATACTATGGTATTGTGTGTTCCCGGTGGTGCGCAGGCGAGAGAATCAAGTGGGCGGAGCTACCCTACCCCCCCTCTGCAGGTGCAGTGTTGTCACATCGTTGTGATGTATGCGGCAAGATGCTGAGCACTAAACTAACTCTTAAACGACACAAGGAACAACAACATCAACAACCATTAAACAACGCCGTGTGCTATTTATGCCTAAAGGTGTTTCGCACCCTTAACTCACTTAATAACCATAGATCAATATACCACAGACGTAACAAATGACTTAAGACCGAAAACAGTGATTAAAAATAACTTTAAACGATAAACTAGTATATTTGATTAGATATTTACAATGACCTTCACATGACCTTGAGTTCCTATTTTCAAAAAAAACTATAGACCTATGTGTCAAAGATCTAATAAATGACCTACAAGCTTAGACGAGTAAAAAGTGCTCTAACTTTGTAAAAAGCTAAAAAACGCGTTAATAGGAAGCTTTGGTACAAGATTCTATGCTTTAAAAATGACCTTAGATGACCTTGAACCCTCAACTTGCTCAATAACCATAGATCCACATACCATAGACATAATAAATGACTTAACAACAAAAACCGTAATAAGAAATAACTTTGCACAATAAAATAGTATATTTGACAAGACACTCTCTCGCCGAGCTTTTAAAGTGACTTTCGTTTGACCTTGAGCCCTTAATTTCAGTAAAATCCATAGACTTATATGCCATAGATCGTATAAATGACCTAAGAGCGTTATAAGAGTGAACACTGTCTCTTGCTTAGTAAAATGCAAAAAAACGCGTTGATAGTAGCTTTGGTACAAGATGTTGTGCTTTAAAGATGACCTTTAGATGACCCTGAACTCTTAACTCGCTTAAAATTCATAGATCTACTTACTTTTGACTTAATATTTAACTAAAAATCAGCATAGTGGAGAAAGTTCTTTAAAATTAGTTAAATATGGTAAATTTTGAATGCGTTATGATTTGGCACAGCGTTTGAAATGACCTTTACTTGACCTTGGAACATTAATTTTCTTTAATTTTAAAGTCTTGCATACTATAAATTCATTAAACAACTTTTTAGTGCTTAAAATTAACTTAAAAACAGAAATTTGATTATAGCTATTTTGGGATTAGATTTTATCTGTTTGAAATGACCTTCGGTTGACCTTGAACGTTTAATTTGCTCTATAACCATAGATTGACATATTATACACAAAGAAAATACATAAAAAAACGGCTTTGAAAAATGGGAATGTTGGAAATTATTTCTTTTTATTTGAGATTATTTATTTTGGATGACCTTGACTTAAAATAAGCTCAAAATTTTGAATGTTAAACAGCAAAAAAAAATTGTATATTAAATTAAAACCATCTATATTTAAAATAAACGAGTTAAGGGTCCGAAAACTATAAATCCTACAAAAACACAATCTAAATGTAAATAATTAGCTAAAAAAGCCCCCGCTTTTATATTTTAATGTCAAGCTTTAAATATATTTCTTAAAAAAATAATATGGAGAAAAAAAACTGCAAAAAAAATGTAAAATACCCAACCAAAAGACTGCATGTACGAAAAAAAAGGCATGATCTCTGATTTTTATATACCTAGTATTAAATTAAAAAAACCCAAAATAATTATATTTTTTTCTCCACTATTATTTACAATAATATTAAGGTTGTTTATCCAATCGATATACGGTCTAATATACATATAAACTAAGAGGGTACGAATCTCGGCTACTATATAATACTTAATATATTTTTTAGAGAATAAATATTTTTTTGGCTCTGTGATATTTTTGTTTTGTTAATATTTTTCTAAAGATTTTTAAATATTTTATTATATCTCGGTATTTATAGGGCCAAGAATAATACCCTGTTACTGAAAAAATATATAGTCAAGTCAGATATATTAATAAATTAAGTTGTAAAATTTAATATACTTAGTTAAATTTTGCACTTTTTTTACAATTTGACTTTAAAAATGAATAAAGTAATTCGTTTACCTATATATAATAAAAAAAGCCTTTTTTATACATATTATAAATATATATATAGGTAGTAATCTCGGTGAAAGGGAAATATATTTCCAATAATACTTATTTTAATCAATAAATATTACTATTTAAAAATAATATAATATATTATGTTTCTTCTTATAACTATATTATTGATAAATTACTCGATACTTAGCAAAAATAACTTTTATTTTATTATTTAATAAACTAGTTTAGGGAATTGCAAAGCAAAAAAAAACAACTGTAGGATTTATTTTTTTTTATTTTTTAATATCACATTAGAAATGTGTTTGATTTTATTAATTAAGAGGCTTTAATTTTTTTTCTTGTTAATTTTCTATGCTAGTATAGAAGTTACATCAGAAATTAGGTAAATTAACTTAACTTAACGTAAAAATCGGATTTAATATATCAAAATATAGCCATTTAAATATTTGAGCTTTTTGCCTCAAAATATATTATAAACTGCCAAAAAAAACAATAATTCTTAACGGCAAATGCTTTAAAAATACTTTTACTCGAATGAAATATAGGACTATATATTTTAAAATATTCTTTATTAATTTTATATATTTTTATTCAATTTATAAAATTTATTAATTTTGCAAGACATTTTGGTAAACGTTATTTGATATATTTTTATTAAATATATATTCGTATAATAATTGATAAAAATATACACATTTTTTATTAACTTGCAAGAAGTTAAGTGAATTTAACTTAATTTTTGATGAAACTCTAAATATATTAACTTTATGCTATATTTTTTATAAATTATTTCAAATTGTTATGACTTTTTGAATAGAGAGGAACAGGACTTATTTTTTTTTAACTTAAAAAGACTGAAATTATAATATTTTGTATTTTCTAAGACTGAATACCTATTTTCTCATTGACGACTGATTTTTTTTTGGTACTAAATAAAATTATTAAAAATTGGCAAAACCCCATTTATTACTTGATTATTTTCTATTATTTAATTTAAATTTTTTTTATAAAAGAATTTACAGGTTGGTTTAAATTGTGACATTTAAAACCTAAATGCGAAATTTGAACTCGTTTTTTCAGATAAAATAACAAAAAAAAATACATACATGACTCAAAAAAATTGTCGCACTTATACATAGTCCAATAAAATAATCGCATTTTTTTTCTAAATGCCCAATTTTTATCCGACCTGTTATTCTAATTGGTCCTGTAGTTTTTTGCATTAATAAAAAGCATGTTCAATGTTGTTCTATACATTATTAAATAATGCAAATATTATTATATTTTATGTATTGTTGTATACCCTTTATTTATGTTTAAATATATTTTTACAATGGCAAAAGCAGCTTTGGGTTTTATTTTTATTAATGCTTTGTGAGTTTGCCTTTTTCCTTATGTGTTTTTAACTTTTGGTGAGCAGAGAAACGAAAAAATGGATAATGACGCCTTTTTTATAAAGGGGGCGTGTCCAGAGGGCGTGGCCTTGGCCTTAAGTGGGCATGGTTAAGCAAAAACGCAGTTTTATTCCAAAATAAAGTTATTACATTAATATTTTGGCATATATTAAAGGTTAAAACAATTTTTTTATTAAATTACTAACTTTTGACAAACCAGAATGAAAATTTCAATTTTTTTTATAAATCCTTAAACATTTATACAAATTTTAGTCCAAATTATGTTAATACAGATTGTAATAAGTCATTTAACACACTCTGCGCATTAAAACTCATATTAGTTCTCTACTGCGCAGGCCTCTGAGTGTCGACTCCCAGAGACCTTCCCCCTCTCTTCTCTGTGCACCAAAAGTAACCCTATCCAGTGTTGCCACCAGGGAGAGCAAAAATATGGCAATTTTGAGCAAATTGCAACTAAAAGGCAGCTTTTTTATAAGAACTTTGCGCGGCCATCTATCATCACACTCGCTTAAGATATATAATATATATTCTATATATAAAATGGTACAATATAACCTTATAGGTTGTGTGAACGTTAACAAATATATAGATGATGCGACTTGAAATAAAGAATGCTTATATTATGAAATATATAAATATATATAAAAATATATATATAGATACAAAATGCTTGTTCAATTCAATTTTTTTTTTGTTTTGAATGGGAATTTTGGTGTCTAAGCAACATAAACTAAGTTCGCGTGGGCAATATATAAAAATATATAAATATATATAAAAACGTGCGGTCAGATGTGAAATTAACCACCAGTATATTGGCGTATTTAGAATTTTTGACAATAGAGGGCATTGTTGTCATTTATCTACCTCACTCTATTAGGTACTATTTTTTCACGACATTGTGAATAAAAAACTAATAATTATGTTGTTGATTTTTTAACTAACGCAATTTTTTGTTTTCGTCACAGTGGAAAAAAACAAATTAGGTAGAAAATTATTAACGAAAGCTTTCTTTCTAAATTATGATATTTTGTTACCACTTTGGCAAAATCAGAAAAAACATATATTTGTAATATCAATCACAACAAAAAAAAAGTGATTAAAGTAAAAACTAATAATTATATTTTGCTCCTATTCTTGCATTGAGGAACTTTTTATTTGTAAAATTTAGCCAAATTAAGAATTAATTTAAGAAATTTACGAAAGTTTATTGGTTCTTGACAAATGAGAAACTTCAATGTCAATCTCAGATGGACCCATATGCAGTCGTAATTTTCTCAAATAAATTTTTTATTTAATTTAATTTTTTAAATAAAAAGTTTCTGAATGCCCCACTAGATTTTTGGTAAAATAAAATTGGCATACATTTTGATTTTATATGGGCATAACAGGACGTACCATTAAAAACCACTAAACTTAAATTTAGGAAGCTCTTCATTGGTCCACTAAAGTTATCCTACAGTTTTAACGGAACCAATACCATACATTGCGTTTAAACACATTTCTAATTTAGGTTTAATGGTTATGGAATTTTGTGAAAATTAGTTTCATATTTGATCCGCAGAATTTACAACATCGAGTTTTTTAGGATTAGGAATCCCTTCACTATATCTACTAATTAAAATAAAACTAACGCATGTCCAATACTCGTTTAATGTAGTTTCTAGCTGAGTGACGGTGGTAGATGGCAGCACATGCGCCTTTTATAAACTATTAACGTAATTGTGCGTAACAAAACTAAATTTAGTAAACGCCAAAAAAGAGAGATCATTAAAGTAAGGCACTAGATTATTATTATTTGAAAATATGGGGCACTATTTAACTAAATAGACTGGGGACAGCTTATCCAACTGTATCTTTGAAAAAGTGGCAAAACTCTAAAGATTTACGTCTTAACAGACTGTCAATTGTTTAATACATTTCTTGAGAGTTTGTTTAAAAGCAGGGCTCATTAGTAAAACCACTAGGTGGATGCGTTTTTATAAGGACGATTGCCACCATTGGTTGAAAACAAGAAAGCATTTGAAGAGGACATTTTTTGTGAGCGCCCTCTATCAAATTAATAACCGTTTTGCTTGATTCGGTATGAAATTTTTTTTTTTTAATTAAGACTATTTTGAGACATTTTGTAATCGATTTATAGTTCTGTTTTTTGCCACATTTTTTAGATACAAGATTTGCTCTTAGGAAGTTACAGAACATGACTTAATGTCTACTCTACACGTAGCTTCTTGCCAGCTTCTTCGCTGCTACTGGAGGATTCAAATGTTTTAGCGTGCGCGCACAGGAAGCTAAAAGAAATCAAACCGTGCTTGATTTATTTTAACTTCTTACGCGCGCATACTTAAAACATTTGAATCCTCCAGTAGCAGCGAAGAAGCTAGCTTCTAGAAGCTGACAAGAAGCTACGTGTAGAGTAGACATTAATCTGTGCAAGATGACACTAGTCTAGCTTAACTGCAATACTGTAGTAGTGTGTCAAAATGGCGACATAGTCAGATTTTATAAATGCGCAGTGGGTTAAGCTAGTTCTACAGTTTTCTATTAGGCCAAGATAGATTCTTACCTTGCATAAAATATGCAACAGCAAATTTTATATGTGTTAGAACATCTATTCAGAAAGCTAAATCTACAAAATGCACACTAATAAGTGTTTAGGGTTGGCATGGAATTTGCACCAAATTTTACAAATCGGTGCTAAATAAAATCTTAAAAAGGTTGCCATTGGGATTTAATATTCTAAATTAGAGGGGGCTTTTTGAGGGGCTTCAACACCAACCCTAAACACTTATTAGTGTGCGTTTTGTCGTTTTAGCTTCCTGAATAGATGTAAAAGTAGAAGACATTTAAAAAATCTAGTTAGTGTATATTTTTTGCAAGAATTTCTACTATTTTGGCCTATATTTAATAGAGTGCCTTGAAGAATTGACAGATATTGTCGCTTTATAGAGTGGCGCCATGCATCATTTCATCTCTGTCATACAGATTCTGTCATTTACATAATTTGCAAAGTGACAACAATTACAACTTTCAATCACAATTGATGACAGAATCTGTATGACAGAGATGGAATGATGCATGGCGCCACTCTATAAGACGACAATAACTGTTCTAGGCACTCTAAGTTAAGCCAGTTCTACTGTTTTCCATACAAAAACCCCAAATCTAGTGTCCTACTTTTAACAAACCATAAAGCATAAGTGAGGTTAGACACACCCACCTGGTGGCATACACTGACTGCGCACATAATAAGTTATATAAGTCCAAAGCGAGCTTGGTTTGGTTGCAGGCATATCGCCCATCAGTAAGAAGGTGTTTACATGCCAGTTGTGCGGCAAGGTGCTATGTTCCAAAGCAAGTCTTAAGCGGCACATAGCAGACAAACATGCTGAGCGACAGGAGGAGTACAGATGCGTGATCTGCGAGAGAGTGTATTGTTCTAGAAACTCTCTTATGACGCATATTTATACGTATCACAAGTCGCGGCCCGGTGACATCGATATTAAGTTCTTTTAGGCAAGTTTATATTGTACTGACAATTTATCTACTAACACTTTTTTTGGACATTGTTGCGTAATGTATGTACTCTCAAGTATTATTTAACAATACGGCCCGAATCGTTTGGTTGCGGTAAGGATCTTACGAAAATAGGAATGAGCAACAGTTGGCCTTTACTATTTATTCGCATATAAAATGGTGGAATCTAAGATTCACTGTCGACCCTAGAGGCGGGACGCCAAGTTATAAAAGAAGTCCTTCTTTATTTCTTAACATATCAAGTCTTTCTTTCGATATTTGTTGAAATACACAAGTATCTTAGTTTCATAAAGTTATGCATCGATTATCCCTGATACGTGATTCTGATGAGCCCCAATAGGGCGAAACAGCTGTAAATCACTTCAGGTTTTATTTATTCAAAGTTTAAAAAAAGCAGTCACCTATGAAAACTGAAATCTTTTTCTTTGAAAAGTTGAATTTTTCTCAAAGTTGGCATTACATTTTAAATATACTGTCATTAAAAATTAAAAAATGCCAACAATAATATGACAGTTACATAAAACAGGCGTAAAAAATTGGAAAATAGAAAAAAAATTTGCTTGAGATGTGAGAATTTACAAAGAAAAATATAGACATTTTTGTAAAAGTGCTAATTGATTCTATGATACCTAATAGGACTTCTTAACAGTGAGTACTTACCTAAATAATTGCTATTTTGTGTAAACTTTTAAATGGTTTAACGATTAGTGCATTAAGTGCCCTAAACAATAAACATGGCGTTTTTAAATGCATTTTTTAATTTTTTTGACTTTCTTACATAACCAGCAAACACAAGTGACATTAATGACAATATACAGGGTAAAATCTGTCACCATATGGCTCGACTGCTCGGTTTTTTTTAATTGTGAATGGATAGTAAATTAGAAATACTATGATACCCTTACATTCAGCCTTTTGTTGCCGGTTTCTTTGCTGCTAAAAAAGAGTTATTTTACAAACTTGCAAAAACAATTCGTAGGCCATTCAACTTTATTAGAGTTGAAGAAAAAGAAGAACTGATACCAAACTCTATACCTTGTTAATTTTGAAAATAAAATGATTGATATTTCGGAGGTTATTTCTAATATAAAATGGTGAAATCTAAGATTCAGTTTTGACCCCAGGCGGGCGCCAAGTTATAAAAGAAGTCCTTCTTTATTTTTTAAGGTCTGCACCCACCAAACCTAAAGTGATTGACAGCTGTTTCGCCCTATTGGGGCTCATCAGAATCATTTTATACGACAGTAAATATTTTTTTTGTTGCTTGAACTGTAATTAAAACTAGTTTGATAGTAACTTTTAGCATAGAAGAGGGCTTGCTATGCTCTTTGCTAATGCATTAATAGGGCTCATCAACGATTTTGAGTGAATTCAACAGTATCATTATAATAAATGATGTGCGAAAAACCTAAATTTATTTCAAATCGCTTTGACCATTTTTTAAATACCTACTTGATTGTCCATAAAGAAACAAAGTTATAGGGAGCATCTTTTTGATATAGCGCAAGCGCAGTTTAACAAAAAGTTAATGAAACATTCTATATCTTATTAAAGCAATGCTTGAGAGTCGTACACGCCATAACAAAAACCAACACCAAAATTACTAACCCAAATTAAGTATCAAAAACCAAAAAAAACAACAAAAACATACAATTTTAGCCATCGGACTGCTCTCCGTTGCTCTTCCCCCACTCCAACACAACGTCTTCCTTGCTGATGCTTGCGCCTGCGTGTTGTAGTGAGTTAGCCACGCCCATCCCCTCCACAGCGCTCTAAACATGCTGTTCTAGGCTCCGCCCTTACTGGCTCCGCCCACAATGCGTCTCAAGCGATCCCGCGCATGCCCCCACCTACTTCAGGGGGCATCAACGAACCCCAGGAATGCCCCTACTGTCGCAGAACCTTCTCATGTTACTACAGTCTTAAGAGACATTTCCAGGACAAGCATGAGCACTCAGATACGCTGTATGTATGTGAGTTCTGTCATAGGAGGTATAGGACCAAGAATTCATTGACTACGCATAAGAGTCTGCAGCATAGAGGCTCGTCCGGGATGCTTAAGAGGCTGTTGAAGACTACAGCGATTAAGAGTGTTTTAGCGCCCTCTGGTGGTGTAGGGACGAGGTTGCAATGATTTGCGGCGATTTAAGTAATTTTATAAGTTGTGCGCATGTGTTTTTTTAACGTGCAACATTTTTGAGGTTATCTGTTTTAAAGGTTATGTTTTTAAATGCATAATAATGCATTAGAGAAACAAACTGAGGTAAAACATCTATCGGATGAAGAAATGCCTTTTAAATTAAAGGAATTTTTAAAATGTAAAGAGAAATCTGTAAAATTACTCAAAAATTAGAGATTTTTTAAAATTTTTTCTTTGAATTTTTGAAGTATTGGCATAAAATCTGTGGTAGGGAGGCAACACGGGATAAGTATTTTTGACATTTAAAAAAATGCGTTTTTCGGACACCGAATTTTAATAGAAACATTTAGATATTTTTAATTTGGATCAGCCATATGTGTACTTTGAAATCCATTTTTTCAGCTGGCTTCTCACTATTGCATTAATATTGTTTAATATTTGCAAGAACATTTTTAGAGTGACATGTACAAATGACAGTTTTATACTTATCCCCTTTTGCCTATTTACCACAGAAATGTAAAGTTTCTCAAAAATTACAGAGTTTATTTAATTTTTTAAATGTTGGCATAAAATGTAACCGACAGATGACATTAAAAATATCATGACAACGTTGTTAAACTGGAATGTCACGAAGCATAGAAACTGTGGTTATGTAATGTTAGTTGTCTAAAATCAACAAAAAACAGCACTTTCTGGTCATTGCTCTGTAGGTTTATAAGAGCTAATTTTAATTAAAAATTGTGCTTACCAGCAACATAAATAAACAAAGCACAAGTTGACATATTCTAAAGGTCCATCAATAAGCGTTTAAATACATTATTTTGGCAATTTAAAATGCAAAAAAAGTAGTGCTTCTAAATTTCCAAAATTCTGTATTTAAACGCTTATTATGGACCTTTATAATATGTCAACTTGTGCTTTGTTAATTTATGTTGCTGGTAAGCACAATCGTTAATTAAAATTAACTCTTAGAAACCACTGAGCAAGGACCAGAAAGTGCTGTTTTTTGTTGATTTTAGGCAACCAACATTACATAACCACAGTTTCTATGCTTCGTGACATTTCCCTTTAAAAAAAGCATTTAAAAATTTTAAAAAAATCTGTAAATTTACTCGAAAATAACAGATTAATTTTTTCATATTTAAAGAGGCTTGGCATAAAATTTTGCCAATAGATGGCGTTAAAAAAATAATTACCAAGGTATCAATTTCGTAAATTTACTTGTTGCAAGCTTTTAAACTGTTAAGACTTTAAAAAGTTGCACTTTAAAAAAACAAAGCAAGCGCAAACACAATTTGTTTAAATTCAATTTTTAAATCTTAAGTGTGCCGTGGTTTAAAGTGGCTCCTCCCTTAGCCCCGCCCCTTAAAACAAAAACATTCCCAGTGTTACTGTGATTCCGTTTTAATTTTCATATTTATCACTTCTGTGAATCATATCTATGAATTAACCATATCGATCGATTAAATCAATATTTTATGACGGGTTATTTCTCTAACTTGTAGATTTACCAGATTAATTAATTGACAACATGTTATCGATTATATTAAGCGAAAATTTGATGCTATTGGTGTAGAAATATTTATTTTTCTTACCGCATTACCTCAATGTTATATAAACAGTATTTTTATAATTCTTTTTTTTTTATAATCATTTATAATCTGCAGAATGTTTTGTTTAAAATGTTTAAAAAAGTGCCAAATTTATAATACTTTGTAGAAAAATCTACAAAAATATAGCTTCAAATAGTTTTAAAGCATTTGGAGATATAAAAGTTGTGTCGCCCTCTAGTGGCAAAGCGTAAGTACTTGTTTTTGTCAAAAGGCGGCGCCACTCAATACAATCTTCTCGTAATGTTCTAAAGGTGTTTAGTTATTGCCAAAAAACATTTAAAGTAAACATTCTCAGTTTTATTTAATATTTTTCTACCTTTTTTAAATAATTACTACATTCTATACAGGATGTTTTTATTTATCTAACCTTCTGTTAAACATTTAATTCAATAAAAACATTGTTTGCTCATTTTTTAAAGTGGAATGTCACGAAGCATAGAAACTGTGGTTATGCAATGTTGGTTGCCTAAAATCAACAAAAAACATCACTTTTTGGTCATTGCTCAGTGCGTTTATAAGAGTTAATTTTAATTAAAAATTGTGCTTATCAGAAAGATAAATAAACAAAGCAAAAGTTGACATATTCTAAAGGTCAATTAATATGCGTTTAAATACAGAATTTTGACAATTTAAAATGCTAAAAAAGGTACATTTAAATGGCAAAAATTGTGTATTTAAACGCTTATGGATGGACCTTTAGAATATCTTAACTTGTGCTTTGTTTATTTATGTTGCTGGTAGACACATTTATTTATTAAAATAAACTTTTATAAACCCACTGAGCAATGACCAGAAAGTGCTGTTTTTTGTTGATTTTAGGCAACCAACATTACTTAACTATAGTTTCTATGCTTTGCAGACATTCCAAATTTTTGACAAATAATGTTTTTTTTTTTATTTTTGCTTTTTGTTAACAATTTTTTTATTGTTAACATTGCCTTAACGTGCCAAACATAAGCTGTAAATAGTGACTCATATAAAAGTACAAAATAATATAGCAAATCAAAATAATCAGTTAATAATAATAGTAATAAAAAAACCAATAGCATCAAATTTTTGTTTATTTATAATAAACCACACTCAATATGAACAAAAAAAAAAGGGAACGCAACAAATTATTTTATACAAAATAGTGATAAATATGTTATTACACTTAAGTAATTAATTATTTGCTCATATGTGATTTATAAACAAAAATGGCGGTCAGAAAATGTTATACGAACTTTAAAGTGACATGACCGTTTTTTAAAAGTGTTAAACATTGTATGTATTTATGTTAACTATGTTTTAACTTGTATAAGTAGTTAAAAACGATTTAAAACACTCTTAAAAACGTTAAAAAACGTTCGAAAATACTGCAAAACTATTCAAACTTACAAAAAAAGTTTGTTTTCAAACGACGCCAATAGATGGCGCGCAGAAGCAATTAGTTCCAAGTCTGAATAATAGATGGCGTAACTCGTAAGTCGTCAATTTTTTAGCTATTTCAGCGTTTTTGACTTAGAAACAAGTTTTTAAGGGTGATTTTTGAATTTTTGTGAATTCTTCACTTTACATATCTTTCCAGGGTTCAATTGTTGTATATATGTGCCAATTATCAAGCATTTGACTTGTTTATTACGAACAATTTATAAATATTTTTATCTCGGCGAACTTAAGTTTTTTTTTTATATTTTCGACCTAGAGTTTTCTATGCTTTAAATTATCGTTTTGGTTCCTTACTGTTAAAAATTATGTTTATTTTTATGATTATTAAAAATTATTGTTTTTTTTTGCGGAATTTGTTCAAATTTGTTTAGATTTATATTAAAATTTATATTTTGACTTGTTGTTTTTATTTTGTTGTTGATTATGTAAAAAAAGAGGCTTTGGGTCGATTTTTTTGTTTTTTTTCTGTCTGATCTGGCACGAATTTTTGGCAAAACCGTTTTAAGACTTATTTTTTTCGCAAAATATTTTAAAAAAACATGTTTAAGGCAAAAAAATTTTTTTAGTCTTAAAATGTTTTTTTAAGGCGTTTTGCGAAATAAAATAAATTC
The DNA here is from genome assembly GCA_963920755.1 of Cartodere bifasciata. NCBI lineage: Eukaryota > Metazoa > Arthropoda > Insecta > Coleoptera > Latridiidae > Cartodere > Cartodere bifasciata. Next base: position 1,453,643 of record OY987198.1, read on the forward strand.
TATTTTAAAACATCTGAAACGACTGTATAATATTTGTGCTGTGAGCTAAAATTTTGTCTGATTAGGTTTAAATTTAAAAAATATTTAATTTTTTTTGTGATATCGCGGTCTAACCAAAGAAAGTTTTTAAGTTTTTCGAAAAAATTAATTTAATAAATTAAAAAAAATATAATGGGAAAAATTTGTTGTTTCGTACTTTGAAAAATAGATTCAAAAATATTTTTTTAAACGTGCCATTTAAGAATTACATTAAAATTAAATTATTACATTAAGAATTGACATTTTTTAAAAATGTCTTGTAAAAATTTATGTAATTTCTCAGTAGACATAGCAAAGATTTTAGAAATTAAAAAATAACTTAAGAAATTATAAAATTCGGCTTTTACCTTACAAAAATTGTAACATATCGAAAAAAATTAGTACCAATTTTTATTAACATTAAACACTTTTGAAAAAGCATATCCTTAATAAGTTTACGTAAGACTTTTTAGTAATAAAATAACCCTTTTACTATTAACAAATTTTTAAAATTCAAGATATTTAAATACAAAAAATATCTTATTAAAAAAAAACAAAAATTATTTGTATAGTTGTTGGGTTATTTTATTTGAGGTCTTTTGTAACTTTTCTATTATATCTATTACGTCATATTTTTCTCTACGTATTGATTTTTATTTGCAAAAAATATGCTACAAAAAACAACGCTAACAGTATTAATTAATCTTTAAAAAAGTACCTTTGTAACAAAATATTTTAATAAAAAAAAAAGTTTATATTTGTAACAAAAAAAAAGTATCTAACACTGATTTAAAATTTTTAGACAAACATATTTTAAAAACAAACAGTGTCAATACTTTATAAGAAAAAAATATTATCAGTAGATTTTGTTACTACATATTAATTAAAAAATTGACGTAAAGTAGATTTCTAGAATTAAAATAATTGTGGTGTTACAAAAAATATTAAGAGTAGATTTTATATCTTATAAAAGTCGAATTTATATCATAGGGTGTCCTAGTTTAGTTTGCTTTCTTTATTGATAAATAGAGAATAAAAAACTAAGACAAAAGAAATATTTTAAAAGCGTATACTGTTCCAGAAATACAGCACTTTCTGGTCATTGCTCAGTGGGTTTATAAGAGTTTATTTTAATTAAAAATTGTGCTTACCAGCAACATAAATAAACAAAGCACAAGATGACATATTCTAAAGGTACATCAATAAGCGTTTAAATACAGAATTTTGGCAATTTAAAATGAAAAAAAAAAAATGCTTCTAAATTGCCAAAATTCTGTATTTAAACGCTTATTGATGTTTAGTGTTTTTTGTTGATTTTAGGCAACCAACGTTACATAACCACAGTTTCTATGCTGCGCGACATTCCCCTTTATTTGTCATATTAAAAAGAAAACTAAACGCGGACACCATATTTAGCATTCACTATTTTTTAATTAATCTTTTTTTTTTGTTATCTTTATGGTCAAATTTAAATTATAAAAATAGTGAATGTATGTTTCTAAAATTTAAAAACGACCTTTTTTCTGGATACATAAAAATGCACTGCCCCACACTAATAATAAGAAAATAATTCAAGAAATATACGTATGTATACAGGATGTTTTTTTGTAGATTTGGAAATAAAACAAGTCTACAAAAACCTCTTGTAAAAAATTCTGAAATTACTAAAAAGTGATTTTTGACTTTTTGTAATTTGGAAATACAAACTATAAAAATTTTCGGTTCCCGACTAAATAATATAATGCAACAAGATGCCTTTTTACAGTACAACCAATATAACTGTTTATAACTACAAATCGACGTTAAAAATTACTGTATACCTCAATACTCAGACAAAAACGGTTCATTTTTTCTTCAAAATGACAAAAAATCATTTTTCTAGGAAAATGAACCAAAAATCCGCAGATGTACTTATAATGTATCGTATAGATTAAGCAAACCCACAAATCTGTAAAAAGTATAACAAAAATACCCGTTTTTGTCCAGTGCACAAGTGCAACATTAATATTCCCTTAAAATTGGGACACAATTTTCACTTTTGAACTGGACTTTCCCATTGCATCATTTTTTGTACATGCTAGCTCATATTAAGAAAAAACCAAATCAACTTGTCTACCAAGTCGTTTTGGCTATTCGCAGTGTATATTTTCATATTATTTTTATATTTTGCCCATGGGTCAACATTTTTTCCATGATATTTTGTAAATATTTTTCATTTCTCGATATTTTTAAATAGCTTAATTTTAAAACGATAGAGAGAAAAGTGGGATTTTTAATTTTAATTGCGTTTAAGATCATTACAAAAAAAACAATGCTTCCACATATTTTAGGAGCTCTACCTATTATTTTTTATTTAAATTTTATTCTTAAGGACAACAGAATTTTTGTTATTTAAAAACTATGAATATCATATGATTGTTGGTGTAATAAAATCATTAAAATTTTACTTTGTTGTATTTTTTCCTAATTATTACGAATTATAAATCATTCTGATCGAAAGAGCAGAAAAAAAGTTTCAAAACTTTTAAAAACTGCAAAAAGAGCAGTATTGCGTTTGAATAGCCACTTCCACGTTAACGGAATGCGAAAATATCCCTAACTGACCTTTACGTAATTTAAGCCAATTTTTTTATTTACCGCTACAAAATTCATTATTTATTATAAAGAAAAGTACTATTAATATAACATTTTGTAGGATTTCATGATAAATTGAGCAAATGTAAGCATTTAAAGACAATTAACAAAAAATAAACACAATTTGCGTTTACTAGCTACCGTTAACTTGCTTAAACCCACCTTAACATTCTAGTTTGACAGTTGACAAAAGCGACGCTATCTTTTCTAGGTTATGTGTCATAATTGTCAAAATTTGTTTTCAGTGTTATCATTTTTCTGATGTGGCTAAAAGCGTTTTTAGTTTTTTAATTTATTAATATGGGTGGTTCGTGACAATTTTTTTGTGAAAATGGCATACCAAACTTTAAGAAATGAATACCTTAATATGCCCCCAGTTACGAGGGCATATGCTACAGCGTGTGTAATTACCACTATAGCCGTTGTAAGTTTTTTTATAATTATAGTGTTTTTATTGTGTTATTTGTTAATTATTAGTAAAAAAACAAGTATAGTAGAGTAGAATTTGTGTTTAATTATAATTGGTTACTTGATTTTGTATCATTTTGATAATTAAAGGCATTAAATTCTAGATTTTATTGAGGGCAATTCAATGTTTTGTTAAACCGTATCAAATTAGTGGGCATTGTTTAATAAACAAGCCTATTTTATCATAATACAATTAAAATGTTGTTATAGTAAGTTTAAAAACCTTTAAGCATTGCCTTTTATTATAAAATGATTAAGAAACCTATACTTGGTTAACATTTTTTTAAATGTTCTAATTTTTTTTAGCAATTAGAATTGGCATCTCCGTTCCAACTATACTTTAATCCTATACTTATAATTCAGCAAGGCCAAATATGGAGGCTTTTAACGACGTTTTTGTTCTTCGGGACATTTGGTTTTAACTTTTTTTTTAATATGTTGTTTACTTACAAATATTGTCGAATGTTAGAAGAGACTTCGTTTAGAAATAGAACTGCTGATTTTGTAATGATGTTTTTGTTTGGAGCAACTTGTATGGTGGTATCCTTTTATAAAATAAATTAAACAGTTCTACGAGTAAATAAAATAATCAGGTGTCCAAAAAATGTCGCATAAACGCGATGGTACGCTATTGGGGCATTATAAGGAATCCCTAGAAAATTGTTTAAAAAAAACCATCTGTTATATTCATCAAGAAAAGGGCGAACAAAGTTGCATAAGTTCGGCAACACAGTTTGTAAAATACATCTTAAAAACCCATCTAGATTCTTGAGCATACATTTTTGCATTAGATCATATTGACATTGTTGTCAGCTTCATTTAATAAAATTTTTGTAAAATTAACATGAATATAAAAATGTAATTTGACCATTTAAAAGACAAACAAATGGTAAAATAATTTTAGATAGATTGTGCCTTTGTATTTAGCCATTTCTTTCGTTAATATGTGCTGTTATCTTCAAGATATACGCGTTTAAAGTTTCGAACTTTGGGGCCTCATATCTTCGCGGGTATTTGAGATAGATTTTTTTATACAATTTTCTGGGGCTCTCTAGACATGCCTCAACAACGAACCGTCGCATTTATGCGCCATTTTTGGACACTTTAAAAAATTAAGAAGAATTCATCAAAATCTTTCAAATTTTCCTTAATAATTTTAGTTTTTTGCATTTTTTGTGAATCTGCTTTTCTTGGGACACGCTTTCACAATTATGTTGGTTTACGTATGGGCAAGAAGAAATACAAATGTCAGAATTAACTTCTTTGGACTACTGAATTTCCACGTAAGTAACTAAATAATATTTTTTTTAATAAGGTAATTTATTTTTTTGCCCGAAATGGAGCGTATTCTTACAAAAATTGGTTGAGGTTATCTAGGATATCTGTCATACCACTCGTCGTTCAAGATGCTAACTGACTTCTCTATTTTGTACATTTATCAAGTAAAACGCTAATATACCAAAAAGCAACAAACTGCCGGTTTAAAACATTCTACGAACCAGCTAAAACGTTTGTATAACATTTAGAGAGTGCTTCACATCTTTAATTCTTTATAATAAGGTAAAAAAGGAAATTATGACTAATTTACAAAAGGCTTTCCGTGAATGTTTAAAATAATATGGATTTTTTTGGATGCACGGTTTTTGCATTAAAAGTACCATTGTTTGTAAATGAGTCATTGTGCCCTATTTTACCTAAGTATGAAGAATTAAAGTTGTATAGCACTTCGTTAATGTTATACAAACCTTTTAGCTCGAACGTAGAATGTTTTAAACCGGCAGTTTGTTGTTTTTTGGTATATTAGCGTTATATTTGATAAAAATATAAAATTCAAAAGTAATGTCAGTTAGCATCTGGAACGACGGGTGGTGTGACAGATCTCCTAGGTAACCCCAACCAATTTTTGAACGAATACGCTCCATTAATTTGACTAATTTTTATTATTTAAAGGCCCCCTATATGCCATGGGTCTTACTGGGCTTCTCTCTACTTTTGGGCAACGCTGTTTATGTGGATTTAATGGGAATTGCCGTGGGACATATTTACTTTTTTATGGAAGACGTTTTTCCTTTTCAACAAGGCGGTTTCAAGATTTTAAAAACTCCATCTTTACTGTAAGTGAAAATTAAAATCAATATAAAATCGCTTTACTACAGTCATTCTGTCCTAAATAATGAGGGTACATCGACAAAATTCCTGGTAGTACCGCCTTTTTTATATGATGTAACTGGATGTCCAAAGAGTAAAACCCCAAATTGGCGTATATCTAACTATTGCAGAAACGGAGTTATTGCCCCCCAAAGGGCCCCCTTTAATTCATCACAGTGGAACTGCACTAAATTTTGCAAATAAGTGTCAAATAAGGTTTTAAACAGATTTTTATAAAAAAAAAATCTCTAAAAAAATTCCTTCACCCCCTAAATAGCCACCAAAGAATAATAACCAATCACATTGGATTTACACCAAATTTTGCAGATCGATTCAAAATAAGATGCTTAAAAATATTTCCTTATAACTTTTTTTCAAAAAATAATTCCTTCGCCCCATAAACAAAGGGGGCTTTTAAGGGAAGCATTTAATTTTTTTTTCAAAAAAAAGTTATTAACAAATATTTTTTAGCATCTCATTTTGCATCTATCTGCAAAATTTGTAAATCCAAATGTGTAAATCCAACGTGATTGGTTATTTCTCTTTGGGGGCTATTTAGGGGGTGAAGGAATTTTTTTAGAGATTATTTTTTATAAAAATCTTTTTAAAACATTATTTGACATCTATTTGCCAAATTTGGTGCAGTTCCACCGTGATGAATTAAAGGGGGCTCTTTGGGGGACCATAATTCCGTTTCTGCAATAGGTAGATATACGCCAATTTGGGGTTTTACTCTGAACATCCAGTTACATCATATAAAAAAGGCGGCCCTACCAGGAATTTTGTCGATGTCCACATACGGATTGACTGAACTATTGTTCTTTTACCCATTAAAGGCCGTCGTAGAAAACAAATCTGCAATTGGCATTTTTTTTTTCAAGTGTTTTTGTTTTTTTGCTAGAGCTTTTCAAAGTTAGTCAAAATTTGAGTATTTTTTTTTTTTTACTTAGAAAATCACTTCTGGATGAAAATGTCGATGACGTAGATTATGCCCCCCTACCCGAAGAAAGGCCTGGGGGGTTCCAGTGGGGCAACAATCGGGATAATCCAGACGAGGCCGAAGAAGACGCAGAAAACAACCAGTAATTTATTTTTAAATAAAAAATAAATAATTATGTTAAATAAACTTAATACACATACCAAAATAAATTAAAATTATCATAAATCCATAAATGTAAACAATAATACTACAATTATCATTGTTGCAACGTCATTACATTAACAAATTATGTTTAACATTAATTTTTAAATAAAATGTTTTGTTATTATGTTGATTTTTAATTTATTTGAAAATTAAACAGCCTTTTTTTAGGATATAAAGAAACCCATTATTAAAAAAAAGTACAACTTAACAAAGTAACAAAAATTAATATTATTCTCTTAACAATTATTTTAAAGCAAGTTTACCAAAAAAAAATAGAAACTTTTTTATAACAATACAGGGGGTCCCAAGATTGGCTCACCATCTACAGGATGTCCAAAAAATGGCGCATAAACGCAATGGTCGGCTCTTGGGGAATTCTCAGGGATTCCTTGAAGATTGACAAAAAAATCCATCTGTTATATTCATCGAGAAAAATGCGAACAAAGTTGCATAAGTTCGGCACACAGTTTGTAAAATACATCTTAATAACTCATTTAGATTCTTTAGCATACATTTTTGCATTAGATCATATTGACATGACATTGTTGTCAGCTTCATTTCATGAAATTATTGAAAAATTAAATTAATTATAAAAAAGTAATTTGACCATTTAATAGATAAACAAATAGTAAAATAGTTTAAAATAGAATGTGCCTTTGTATTTAGCCATTTCTTTTGTTAATATGTGCTGTTGTTTTCAAGGTTTAAGCGTTTAAAGTTTTGCACTTTTGAGCCTCATATCTCCAAGTGAATGTAGATGGATTTTTTTTAACAATTTTCTGGGGATTCCCCAACAACGTACTGGTAGTGCGCCAATTTTGGGTCACGTATTAAATAACATTTTATAAATAATTTAAAGCAAAAAAACTACCTCATAATTTAACATAGATTCCCTAGAAAAAAATGTAATAACTCTGTACAAAAAAAATAAATTCAACTTAAAAATTACGATCAAAAATTTAAAAAAAAATATTGTACTAAAATCACAAAATTAAAAAAAATTTGTGACTAAAATTCAGCCTCAGTCTTAATGTCTAAAGTATCATGAAAAAACTCAAAAGGTTCCTGTTTCACTTCGTGCTTTATCAGATTTTTCACTTCCGGTTTAACTTCATTGTCATTTTCACAAAAATTCACCAAACTTGAATTTTTTTCATCAACAACTTTCACTTTTTTAGAATGAAAATTTAAATAGTGCATTTCGATAAGAGTTGTATATTTTGTCTTGTAGTCGCAAAAATCACACAAATATTTCAAATTATATTCCTTAGTATTTAAAAAAGTATCATTTTTAACACAAATTTCTATTTGTGTTCTATCATTACATTCGATAGTTTTGGTATCGTCTAGCTTAATTTTAACTCTTGAAGGCTGTAGAGTGGTTATTACAACTTCTTTGGTTGTATAAAGGTTGTTTAAGTTACTATTATGACTTGTAGGTTGTACAGTAGTTATTAAGTCATTGTTGGAACTATTTTGAGTCTTTACAAGCATTTTACAACTTATTGATTGTTTTAAAATGGGTTTTAAGTCATATTTAGTGTCATTTTGGTTATTTAAATCGTTTTTAAGACTTTTTACTCGGTTTAAAGAATTTTCTTGAGTTTTATCACAGGTTTTATAATGGTTATTATTAATGCATTGTTTTAGAGACGTTTTTAAAACGTCGTGTTTGGTTTCATAATGTTTTTCCAAGTCGTTTTTAAAACTGGTCTTGTAGTTACAATATTCGCACTGCATTCGCGTAAAATGTTCGCTTTTTCTTCGCATTAAACGTTGTTTACTTACAGGGTGGTTGGTTTTTAAATGTTCCTTTAGCATTTCCTTTGAATTGACTTTATAGTCGCAAAATTGGCACTCATGATTTCTTCTCACATGTCTTTTTAAATCAGATATTGCGACTGTGAAATAGTCACAAAATGTACATGTTTTAAAGTCCTTCTTCGTGTTTTTGTGCTTACGAATGATATGTCGAGTCAAAGTTGATTTTTCGGTCGTACTAAAATCGCAAAAATCACATTTAAATTTGCGGTTTTTTGTATGAATTCTGTTTGTATGAAGTTCCAAGTATCGCTTGTTAGTTGAAGTATATTCACAAGATAAACATTTAAAGCTAACTTTTCCGTGTACTTGCCTTATGTGTTGTTGTAGCAAAGATTTGTTTTTGGTGATAAAAGTGCACTGGTTAACATCACAGCAAAGTTTAGCCCCTTTTTGGTGGTTGTGTTTCTCAATTTCGTGCTTGTTTAACAGTTTTTGAGTAAGCGCTAGAAAATTACACCTTTTGCACTGTATTAATGGCTGTTTTTCATGTTTTACGGTCACATGTGGGGCCAAGTTTGGTATTTTCTCGTTGCAAAAAGGACAAATAGTCAAATCGTCAATACAATGTGCTCTTTTGTAGTGTTTCTTCAAAGATTTGGTCTTGGTTTCAAAATTACAGAAAATGCACCTATTTTCTGGGCATTTTTCTTCTTTTAAAGCGATTTTGTTGCTACCTGAGTCGCGTGTAGACATTATAAAACTAAAATTAACTTAAACTAACTCAAACATCTTTTTAAATTGTAAAAACTTACTCATAATTACTTGTTTCAGGGATTGCGTGTTAAATGTGTTGTTTTTTAATCCTTTATTATAATATTTTAGATAATATTTACATTTTTTATAAAACTTTTAAAATAAGCACGCTTTTTTTGCGTCATTTCTTGCTTAAAGGTCGGTTTACGTCACTTTTATGCGCAGTGTTGCGTCTTACTAGCTACCGTTAATTTGTTCCATTCAAACTACTCACATACTTTTTGAACTACTGACATAACCTCACAAAGTAAAGAATGTGAATTTTTGTACAATATTGCATGATTTTTTCTACAAAAAAGCAATTATTTTAATAAATACACACGTGTTTTACAAAAAGTAGTGTTTTAGCATCAATTAGAACTACAATTACCAAGATTAAGTACTAAAAAGGGGCTAAACATGGCTAATTTAAAACCAACTTTAGAATCTATCGCAGAAGCGATGAGAAATACATCTTGCATTAGAAATGTATCGATTCTGGCTCATGTAGATCATGGTAAAACTACAGTAGCTGATTCTTTGTTAGCTACTAATAGATTGGTTAGTAAAAGATTGGCTGGGACGCTTCGTTTTTTGGACGATAGACGCGATGAACAGGAACGTAAAATTACGATGAAAAGCAGCGCAGTGTCGCTTTTAAACACGATTACTTTGGACGATGACCAACATTCTGAAGAGTTAATGCTGCTAAATATTATAGATACGCCAGGTAACGCATTCTCATTAAAAAAACAGCATTATACAGGGTGTTACCAAATAACTAGGGGGTAATTCCTGAACCCATTTTAAGAAAAAAAGTTTATATAAACATGTGTCCGAAAATCCTTCGTTTCTGAGATACAGGGTGTCAAAGTTTCTCAAAAGAAATGTTAATCTTAAGATTACTAAAAAGCTAAACCAAATATTTATTTGAAATAATAATAAAAAAAAGAAATTAATTAACCCTTCATTGTTAACTATGTTTTATTTTCACTAGCATAAAAAAGCCAAACTTAAAAAAGAAATTTTGTTGCCTTTGGGCAATGAATTTTTTTCTCGAAAACGGTTAGTTTTATAAAAAAGAACAAGACATTAATTTTAAAGATCATATTCTAGGGCTTCTAATTATTTTATGAAAATACCAAAAAAGTAACACACAAAAAAGTTGGGGGTGAACAACCCCCATGGTACCCCCAAATATGCCCCTTCCAATTATAATTTTTATTTTTTTTCTACCGCACTTTATGCCTAATGGTAAGAAAATTACCCGTGCTAAGTTTCAAATAAATATCTGGTTTAGTTTCCTGGTAATCTTAAAAAAAAGTTTTTTTTTCGAAACTTTGGCACCCTGTATCTCAGAAAAGAAGCATTTTCGGACACATGTTTATATAAACTTTTTTACTTAAAATGTGTCCAGGAATTACCCCTTTTTCCTAGTTATTTGGTAACACCCTGTATTAGAAATTACATTAAAAAAAGTCCTATTCGACCTTTTTTTTCTTTAGGGCACATCGATTTTTCTTCTGAGGTCGCTGCCGCAGTTAGAGTTTGCGACGGGGCCCTTATTTTAGTCGATGTTATCGAAGGGACATGTGTCCAAACTAGAGAAGCGATTAAACATGCCTTCGAGCAAAAGGCTAAAATGATTTTAGTGATAAACAAACTTGATAAAGCTATAACTGTTCTAAGACTGCCCATTGAAGAATTATTCCAAAAAATATGCCGTATTATTGAAGATTGTAATGTTATTATAGCAGAATTGTACCAATTTGATGTGGCAAACTCATTGGAAGAAGTTGATATTGAAGATACAGGGTGAGATTTATTAAAATGCGTTTTATAATTTTTTGTATCGCTACCCGTTTAGAAAAAAAAACAAATTTTACCTTTTTTTAAATGTTTATTTTTTTTTATATTTCTCTATAAAAGTGCGTTTTTTTCTTGTAAATAGTAGTGCAATAGATTATTATAGCAAAAAATACGAGTATTGTCTTTTTTATTTTGCATATAGACAAATAGGGGCGCCACTAACGGCACCAAAGTGCCAAACAAACCCTTCAAGTTTATTAGAATTATACCGAAAGTTTTGTTAAGATACGACAAGTGGTTTCGCCACAGTAAGTTTTTTAGTTAACCTCGCTAGCTGCAAGGAAACGTATACCACTTTTTGGCTTATTCTTTACATGAAATCCCCTAGAAGGTTATTGTCGATTATTTTTAATTCTTTTTATGTAAATTCATGATTGGTCATCATTCGTGGTTTTGTATGCGATTTATAAAATTCCACTGCCGAACAGACTCAAAATTGTGGGTCACTAATTAAAGCCAGTCTACTTTTGTGCCTCTCTAAAAAATTGGTCTGTCCAACAGAAAATAATTTTTTCACATTCAACTTTATATAAAATTCTTAGAATTGGAGTCATTTAATTGCCTTAGAATGTGTTAATTTTGCGGTGTGTCACTTGTGTATTTTGGGGTTTAACTGGCGCAAAGCATCCATGTATTTCCAGGACACTTCTGTTTTTGGTAGACCTGTCTTAAGATGGGCTAAGACTGGTGGGTCCATGTTTGAATTTCTAAAATTAGCAGGAAAAAGTCTATTGATGTCAAAAGTATAAATCAACTCGACAAGACATTGTTGCTGTGATAATTTTCTTTGAAAATAGTCAAACATTTTTGCATATACATTTTCTTGGCACAATTTTATTTTCTCAAAAACTCTCCAACTTAAAAAAATTATTGTGGCTAAAATACTTGTCGTATAATAACAAAACTTTCGGTATAGTCATAATAAACTTAGAGGGTTTGTTTGGCACTTGTGGTGACGTTGGTGGCGCCCCCTATTTGTCTATATGGAAAATATAAAAGACAACCCTCGTATACCACAAAATTAAAATTTTTTAATAGAACAAAACTTCTATTTTTAGGTTATTATTTTCTCCAGACACCGGAAATGTGATTTTCTCAAGCGCAGTCGATGGATGGGGATTCACAACCAAACAAATAGCCCAAATGTTTCAACCACTTATTAAAAACGAAACGGTAGCCTCTCTTAATACAAAAATATGGGATTTTGACAACTACATAGACTCTAAAACTAAAACTATTAAAAAAGGAGCTTTAGAGAATAAAAAAACAAATCTCTTTATTCAAATGTGTCTTAAAACTATTGAATACGTTTATACTACCATTGCAATTCGGATGGAACGCGATAAATTGCCTAATATTTTGGAAAAACTGAGTATTAAAAATGTTACACGAGATATGAGTCATAATGATACGAAAATACAAATAAGGGCTATTTTGCAAGGGTGGTCACCCCTAGCAGATACGATTTTACTTCAATGTTTCAAAGTGGTAAGTTTCTGGTAAAAAAATTGATTTTTTCAAAAAAATTAAGCTTGATTTATAGATGAATTAACTTAACTTCACTTAGAATTAACGTATCGCGAATTAAATGAATTATACAAAAGATGAAATCGCATTTACACATCCAATTAACTTAACTTTACGTTTACTTATAGGTTATATTTTTTAATTTTGACAAGTCTCAGCTAATTCAGGGTAAAGTGAGCATCTTCACTATCGGCTACTAGACCCAATTTTTAAAATTACAAAGATAATCGAAGAATAAACTACAATGTCGGTAAAAAATACGATTCTAACATTTACCGATAGATGGCGTTTACTGTTCTAAAGTAACGTGTTAATTTATACTATAAATGCATTAATTTGGTCGCGTCAAGTTAAGTGGAGTTAAGTAGCTTTGAGTGGCGATAAGTTAATTTAATTTAACTATAAATCACACTAACCTCTGCTATTAACTTTTGCTTTTTGATGTAAAAGTGGGTCGAGTGACCCTTTATTTAATAGGTTATTTATTGCCAACACAAAGGTGTTTAAAAATGTAAGATATGTTTATTAGTTTTTTTTGCATGGTTTTTTAATAAAAAACATAATTTTTTTAGTAAATTCAGTAGTAAAAAATAAACTTTTTAAAATTGAGTGAAGCTTGATTTATAATTAAATTAACTTAACGCGACCAAATTAATACATTTAAAGATTCCTTGATTTCACAAATTCAAAGCAGTAAACGCCATCTTTTGATAAATCTCATTATTTTGTTGGTTTTATTTACAGTTTTGTTTCCAATTTTAAAAAGTTTTTCTAGTTGCTGATAGATGGCTCTAGTAAAAAACGTTACAGATGCCTGCTCTACCCGAAATTACTTAAATTAACAAATATAACCTATAAGTGAACGTTAAGTGACGTAAATTTGATCTATAAATGAGATTTCAACTTTTGTATAATTCATTTAATTTTGTGTTAATTCGCGATACGTTAATTCTAAGGGGCGTTAAGTTAATTCAAACTTTAAGGGTGCTTGTTTTTTCTAAATTTAAAAAAACTTCTTGTTGTTTTCAGATACCACCGCCAAATAAAATCGAAACAACCAAAATTGACTATCTCTTCAATACAAACTATCATTTTGAAAATCCATACATTTGTAAATGTATACAGGAAGTTTCTCCATTTTTAAGCTCATGCTCAACCGGAAGTGACGCTCCCACCATTTTATACGTCTCTAAAATGTTTTCTGTAAGTAAGAAAAATCTATCACAAAACAAACCTAAGGTTTTTGTCCCGGGGCCTAGACCTTTAGTTAGAAACGAAATAAAAACTGAAGAAACGGATAAAGTTATTGAAAATGCAACTACTGAAAATCAAGATGAACGTGTTGAAATAATAAAAAGTATGGATGATGACTTCATTACTGTGGCTTTTGCTAGAGTTTTTAGTGGAAATTTGAAAGTTGGACAAGAATTATTTGTTTTGGATCGAACTTATTTGCCAAGTGAAGACTTTTTGACGTACGATGATAATTTAGGTAAGTTAAGATTTGTTAAACACCAAAAATTATTACATTTTGCTAAACTAGATTCGGAATTAAAAAAATCTTAAATTTAATTAGGATGTTTTTTAAAAAAAAAGTTGTTTATAACCTTATTTTAAATCTGTTTACAAAGTTTGGTGTAGATCCAACATAATTAAATATTACTCTTCGAGGGCAGTTAGAAAAAGATTCTTTTTTTAAGAAATAATTTTTCCATTAATCTTTTTAAAATCTTATGTAGCACCTATTTGTAAAATTTGATGCAGATCCATCGTGATCTAATGTTGCAAATTCAAGGGTCGATTTTTAGGGGCCTTTAACGCCAACCTTAAACTCTTATTTATGTGTATTTTATTTAGTGGATTTAGCTTCCTGAATAAATGTTTTAACACATATAAAAAATCGGGCTGTTTTATTTTTTTCGAGGCATGAAAATATCCTATTTTGTAAATTTTTAGAAATGCTTCACAATAAATTTTGCTTTAAAACAAAAACTTGGATGCTGGATTAGTTAATAATAAATTTGTTTTTATGATGTAAATCACAAATTTGCTTTTAATTTTGCCTTTCCGTGCAAAGCAGATTTCTGCAGTTAATTTTGCCTTTAAAAGCTTATAACATTATTATTAAGAGCGCTCCAAATATTAAGATACTTTTTTTTTATGTTTATTTTGAATTTAAACTAAAAGTTGCAGCACAAAGATGGTAACGTAGTTTATTTTAAGTTTAAGTATAAAATTCTTATTTAGCATACCTTTTTTTATAGACATTAATATTTAATGGCAAAATTAATTTGTGGGTTTGATAAAAAAAAAACTAAAATAAAAATATATTTACCCGAAAGTTATAAAAAATTAGTTGAACAAAAACCTAATCAAAAATATTAAAATTAAGCAGTCAGTTTTTTTGTTACTACTTTCGTTTTTTTGTGAGAACACACAAAACATTTGAAAACTGGTAGTTTTTGAAAATCATTAAAACCCTAAATTAAATAAAAATTAAAACATATTTTAATACCATTTTAAAACTAGTATATTTTCAGCAAACACAAATAACAAAGTACAAAAGGTAACAATCCACCAACTCTACATGTTATCCGGAAGGGAGCTAATTCAAGTAGATCAAATACCTGCCGGCAACATATGTGCCATATCTGGCCTCGAATCTGCCATTATTCGTTCAGCGACGGTCTCTACCACATTATCCACCCCACCTTTTATAGAACCAGTACCACAGGAACCAGTAGTACGCAATGCTATAGAACCAAGAAACCCTAGAGACTTGCCAGTACTTAGGTTCGTATTACAGAGTTTTGTTAGACAATTTCGTAGCAAAAAGTGAAAAGTTGTAACTTTATTTCTTTGCTGAAAACTTTAGCAAACATTTAAAATTAAAATTAAATCAAAATCGCACAAAAAAACCATTTTTAAATTGTCCTGACGAAGATATAAGGTATATCGAAACGACAACCATTTTTAACCACTTGCAATTTTTTATTCTCTATTAAGGAAAGTTTCTTGCAGATTAGGGTTAAAGAAATTGATGCAAGCCGATTCAGGGGTACAAGTTGTGACACAAGAAACAGGGGAGCTTGTATTATTAACCGCTGGGGATGTACATTTAGCCAAATGTTTAGAAGATTTGGAGACTAAATTTGGCGGAATTGATGTCAATGTTTCAGATCCTATGGTAAGATCACACATTTAAAAGACTTATATAGAGCAAAAGAGAGGTCAAACAGTTGCAAAAAGTGGGATCGCCATGTTTGGTAAACGGAGACTATAAGTGTCAAAATTCCGACCTGCCAACTCAAAATTTTGAAGATTATGAATAAAGTCCCTAGATATTTTATTTAACATACATAGGGGCAATGACCTTTTACAATTTTCACATTTTTTAAAGCACGCTTTATTGGGTTTTTCGCTTACACAAAACGTAAAGACGAGCTTAAATTCTTTAAAAAAACAGTTTCTTTAACCAAAGAAACAAATAAATAAGAAGTTAATAACTCCACTTTAAAATGTAATCTGACACATATGGTCTCCAATAGCCTAATTTTCCATCTCGTTCTACTGTATGTGCAGTATCCTGCGCTTATGGTTAAAAATTAATATAGTTCTTTAAGATATGTGGGTAAGATAGACACTTTATTTACCTTTGTTTACATTGATCTATTTGTATTGTATTTTTTCTATTTAATGTGTTTTAACAGGTTGCCCTTCGTGAAACAATTATGACCCCCAACAATTTTGATGTCAATGATACAATTAATACAATAGAAGTAACAGCTGGACCTTTTAAAATCTCAGTAACAGCAGTTTCATTACCTGAAAATATAGCCGAGGTAATACGAAAAAACTACGATTTCTTAAGAATGGTAGAAGAACATCAATCAGATTTTGTCAAAACAGATAATTTAATAGTTAACGAAGAAACTTTAAGACATTCGGAAGCTAAAACGTTCAAAAGTCAAGCTATGCAAAATGCTTTAACTAGGGTAAGGACACATTTTTTATATTTGTTAAAAAAAATATAAAGCAATCGAACCAAAGTTCAAAGTTCATATAGAAGCAAAATTTACCATATTTATGGGTTTATTTTGTTAAATTGTTAAACAAACCTTTTGAAGGGTTAGGAGAAGTGTTTATATTTACTTTGTCTCTGATATGTTGACAAGAATCAACACCAACTGGTACATTTTTATAATTCTGTATTTTTTATGATATTGCATTGTACAACACTTATATTTATCATTTAATGTACTATAATATCTATCTTTTTTTTGAAAATTTGGTTTGATTACAGAGAATTAACATACAAATTTACAAGTGGCAACAACATGTTGGTTTTTTGTAGACAAAAGTAAAAAAATAGATCGGTAAGAATGCGTATCAATTTTTCCGCGTTCTTGTCAAAAATAACGCTTAAATGTGTAATTTATTTACCTAAATCACAAATTTTGCTTTAAAATTAACTATTTTTAAAATAAATGTATCCCTTGGAAATGATACGGTATTGTAATGTTAAACGTATACACAAGTTAGCGTGGAGTGGGGGCAACATCAACATCTTCCCCTTACTTGCAAGTGTTTATCAAATACCCAAATATTGTGTCTAAGTATTTAAATGATGCTCCATCTAGTTAATTATCTCATCATTGTTTTAAAATGTTTAAAACATTATAATTTTTCAGGTCAAATCACAACTAAGTCAAATTTTTGACAACGAAGAACATTGGAAAAACCTAGCCGACAATATTTGGAGTGTAGGAAAAATGAATGACAGTATTAACCTTCTAATTAACAACACAAAAAGTTACAAAGCTAGTATTTTTGAAACCAGCGATGATTTTGACTTAAGAGGAACATATAACTATTGTTTAGTGAACGCTTTTAATAACTCTTGTAAGGCTGGACCTCTTTGCGAAGAACCTTTAATGAACTGTGCCTTCTTCGTTAATAAATACGAAAAAGTATCTCTCGAAACGCAAGCACAAGAATCTGTACAAAGGCTAAATGCTCAGATTACTGCAAATATCCAAATGGTCTGCATGACTGCTTTTAGAGAAGCTTTCCAAAAGCAAACACAAAGACTTATGGAACCTATTTTTACTACTGATATTCAAGTTAACACCAGTATCTTAGGTAAATAACGTTGTTTAATAGTTAATTTTTAATTTTAAATTTAAAAAAACAATGTTTTGTTAACGGGGAATGTCGCAAAGCATAGAAACTGTGGTCATGTAATGTTGGTTACCTAAAATCAACAAAAACACCACTTTCAGATCATTGCTCAGTGGGTTTATAAGTGTTAATTTAAATTAAAAATTGTGCTTACCAGCAACATAAATAAACAAAGCACAAGTTGACATATTCTAAAGGTTCGTCAATAAGCGTTTAAATACAGAATTTTGGCAATTAAGAAGAACTATTTTTTTGCATTTTAAATTGCCAAAATTATGTATTTAAACGCTTATTGATGGACCTTTAGAATATCTCAACTTGTGCTTCGTTTATTTATGTTGCTGGTAAGCACTAATAAATTCTTATAAACCCACTGAGTATGAACCAGAAAGTGCTTTTTTTTTGTTGTAGGCAACCAACATTACACAACCACAGTTTCTATGCTTCGCGACATTTCCCTTTAACAGAAATTGGTTAGGGTATCCATGAATATGTGTCATACCACCCGTCGTTCAAAATCCCAACCAACATAACTTCATTATTTTCATACTTTTATTAAATATAACACTAATATACCAAAAAAAACAACAAGCAGCCGCTTTAAAACATATGTACCAGCTAAAAGGTTTGTGTAACATTTACGAAGTGTTTTACATCATTAATTTTAGATAATTATAAAAAATAGTGCATCATGACTCATTTGCAAAAGAATTTTTAATTAATGCAAAGTCCGTGTATAAAACAAAATGCGGATTATTTTACACATCTATGAAGGTTTCTTTTTAAATAAATTATTATGCACTGTTTTACCTAATTAATTATAAGTATCTAAAATTGAGGATGTAAAACACTTTGTAAATGTTAAACAAACCTTTTAGCTAGTTCATTAAATGTTTTAAATTGGCTGCATGGTGTTTTTTTAGTATATTAACGTTATTTTTGATAAAAGTATGAAAATAAGGACGTTATGTCAGTTAGCATCTTAAACGACGGGTGGTATGACACATATTCATGGAAATCCCAACCAATTTTGGTACTAATATGGTCTAGAGTTCCTGGAAGAATTGACAGTTATAGAGTGGCGACATGCATCATTCCTTCTCTGGGATACAGATTATGTTTATTATAGCGATCTTAAGATTATGTCATCAATTGAGATTGTAAGTTGTAATTGTTGTCACTTTGGCTATAACGTTGATGACATAATCTGTATGACAGAGAAGGAATGATGCATGTCGCCACTCTATAAGGCGAAAATAACTGTCAATTCTTCCAGGCACTCTAATATGGTCAATTGACACAACAAAAAACTATGTTGCGCGTTTTAAGTCAATATATTACTTATGGTAGCGTGAGTTCGATTCCCCATAGGGTCAAACTTTTTTATTTTATTTTTGTATTATGTAGTTTGTAAAAAATCAATTATTCACTAAATAAGCCGTTTTTTTCTATAATTTTAGGTAAAGTGTACACAGTGGTAAGCAAAAGACACGGAAAAGTTTTGGATGCAGTCGGAATGGACGAAATGGAAAAAACGTTTTTAGTAAAAGCACAAATTCCAGTAGTCGAAAGTGTTGGTTTTGCAAACGAAATGCGAAAAACTACATCTGGACAAGCCATTCCAAGTTTACAATTTAGGTAAAATTCATCAGTTTAAATGTTTCACATTTTTAACATAATATTTAAAAAATTGAATTTTACAGCCATTATGAAATAATTGACGGAGATCCTTTTTACGTTTTCACTGAAACAGAAGACGATGAAGAAGAAGAAAACATCAACATTGATTCTGCTGTTCGAGCTTCAAAATTACGTAAAGACGTTCGAAGAAGAAAGGGACTTTATGTTGATGACCAGGTTGTAGTCCATGCAGAAAAACAACGCACCTTAAACAAGAAAAAATAGAACAAAACAAATCATTTTAAATGTTGTTACCCACAAAAATAAATCTATTTCTGTTTAAAATTGCGTTTTATTTCATAACTCATTAAATAACATACTAAAAACACGTGAATTATTAACGGCGACATCGTTACGTCACCTA
Organism: Cartodere bifasciata; assembly: GCA_963920755.1. Lineage (NCBI taxonomy): Eukaryota > Metazoa > Arthropoda > Insecta > Coleoptera > Latridiidae > Cartodere > Cartodere bifasciata. Next base: position 1,473,232 of record OY987198.1, read on the forward strand.
AGCCACATCCACGCTGTAGCGCATTTGAACTACTCCAAAATAATCAAGGTTGTGGTGGCGCCACTGACGCTTGTCAAAGTTGTTGACGTAAACAAATGAGGTTAATCTCTCCCAAAAGGAATTAGTGCTTTGTTTGTCTTTTCAACCCTTTAAATGCGCCCCAAAAGGTAAAAAACCACCATGGAAATCGAGGAAATAAAGGTGGAAGAGTTGGAACCTGTCGATCCGTTCGAGGGCCTCCTCGAAGCAACATCTGCCGAGCTTCCAAAACCAGAGGTCGACATCAAAGATGACAGTACGACGACAGTAGACGTAAAACCAGAGGAAATAATAGTCCCTAGAAGACGGGGCCGGCCCCCAAAACACGCAGTAGCACAAAAGAAAATCAAAATATCAACCAAAGTGAAAATAAAAAAGGAGCCTAAGGTAAAACTAGTTAAAACCAAAAACAAGCGGGGCCCTCGAAGGAAACGATACGAAACTGACTCGGAATCAGATGGGGACCCGTTGGACAACCAGCCTGTATCGATAGAGGATGTTAGAGTTGATTTTTTGGAAACGCCAAATGGGAGGAAGAAGTTTTATTTTTGCCCCAAGTGCGATTATAAGTCAAATCAGCTCACGAATTTGCAGCGGCATTATAAAACTATGCATTTTAAGAAGAGGAGCCATAAGTGCATGCAGTGCAACTATCGCGCGTCGGATATTTACTACCTAAACAGGCACATTTTGCAGAAACATACAGGTGTCGAGCCGAAAAAGTGTTCTTTTTGTGACTACAAAACAACGCAAATTAATAAACTAAGGTAGGTTTTTTTAAACTTCATTTTTTTTTGTTTTGTAAGTAAAATGATTGTTCTATTACAGAGAACATGTAGAAAAAAAGCACCCCGAAGAAGTTCCCAAAAAATGCGCGCATTGCGAATTTTTCACAATTGAAAAACAAGTTCTCGAAAATCACATTCGCAGAAAACATTTCAAACTTTTGGGGCTGTCCAAAAAAATAAAAGAAGATACCCGAAACGTTAAGATGAAGCTGCAAAATGCTAGAAGTGAAATTTTGCTGACTGAAACCGGTCAAACAAAAAGATTCTTTTTCTGTCCAAAGTGCAACTATAAATCAGATTATTTGATAAATTTGCGAAGGCATTTTAAAATGATTCATTATAAAAGCACAAGCATTGGGGTAAGTTTGCTTTTATTGAGGTTTTAACAAAAAAAATTTGCTTTAACTTTAACATTTAAGCTTGATTCATAGTTAAATTATATTAACTTAACGCCAATTAACTCCCCTTAAGTTACCGCGACCAAATTAATGCATTTATAGATTCCTTAATTAACTAATTTAAAGCAGTAAACGCCATCTATCGGTAAATCTTAAAATCTCATTATTTTACCCATTTTATTTCCATCCTACAGTTTTCTTTTTAATTTCAAAAATTAGGTCTAGTATCCGATGGGTGGCTCTAAGCAGAAAGATTACAGATGCGTACTTTACCCGAAATTAGTTAAAATTAACAAATATAACCTATAAGTGAACTTTAAGTGACGTTAATTTGATCTATAAATGAGATTATAACTTTGGTATAATTTATTTAACTTTGTGTTAATTTGCGATACGTTAATTCTAAAGTGTGATTTATAGTTAAATTAACTTAACGACACTCAAAGCTACTTAACTCCACTTAACTTGACGCGACCAAATTAATGCATTTATAGTATAAATTGGCACGTTACTTTAGAACAGTAAACGACATCTATCGGTAAATGTTAAAATCGTATTTTTTACCGACATTAGTGTCTATTCTTCGATTATCTTTGTAATTTTAAAAATTTGGTTTAGTAGTCGATATATGGCTCTAGTGAAGATGCTCACTTTACCCTAAATTAGCTGGGACTTCAAAGTCAAAATTAAGAAATATAACCTATAAGTAAACGTAAAGTTACGTTCATTAGATGTGTAAATGCGATTTTATCTTTCGTATAATTTATTTAATTCTCGATACGTTAATTCTAAGTGAAGTCAAGTTAATTCATCTATAAATCAAGTTTTATGTATTAATTTCAGGTTAAATGTTCTAAATGTGGATACAGAGCAGCGAATTCAATGTATTTGCAAAGACATATGGAGCAAAAACATTCCCAAATGTACTATTTTTGTTCCTATTGTTATTATAAAACTGCTGAAGTTTACAAATTAAGATATCATGGTACTAAACGTCACTCAACAGAAAGACAGCTGCTTTGTCATTTGTGTGAGTTCATTTCTTATGAAAGTGCAGTTTTGGAGCATCATTTGTTGAAAAAACATAACAAGAAGGTTCCTACTATACAGCCAAAATTACAGGAATCTCCGTAAGTTTATTTTTTTAAAAACCTCTTTTTTATTTCAAAGCTGTTTTATGCCCAATAATAATGTTTTCTTGGTTTTATTTTTCGGGGACAAGGTGTCCCCGAAACGAGTGCATCTTTTAAAAGGGTAAATAGAGGACGAAAAAATAAACAGATACACTTGACATGTCCTAGGCTAAGGGGCACCGCCGCCGTTTAAAAACTACACCCCTTTAAGTCTAGTTCACTACATATACTTGATCGTTAATATCTTACAAATGGTTTGTCGAAACATAATAAAATTGATGGAATCATTAACGGCAATAAAAACATTTCATTCAAACTTGTTTTTACATTTGTAGCTCCCCTAGAAATGGAGTTACCACCGGTAGAGCGCATAAAGATTGTTGTAACTTTTTTGTTCTTAACAATTTTGTAATTTTATTTATTGTTGCTGGTAGATGGGTTCAATAAGTAACTTTCTTATCACCTGAAACTTCTCGCTTAACTGTACCTATTTGAAATAATTTATCAAAAAGGTGTTCATTGTATTTATTATCTTGGGCAAGATAATAAATACAATGTACAACTATCAATATTTCTAACGAAAGAAGGTTTTTTATTTAGTATTAAGCAAAATAGGAAGTACAATACGACCATTTTTAATTAATTATTCCAAATTGGTACAGTTAAGCGAGAAGTTTTAGGTGATAAGAAAGTTTTCTAATGAACCCATCTACCAGCAACAATACATAAAAATACAAAATTGTTATAAAGAAAAAAGTTATGACAATCTGTATGCACTCTACAGGTGGTAACTCCATTTCTAGGTGGGCTACAAATGTCAAAACAAGTTTGAAAGGAATGTTATTATTGCCGTTAATGATTTTATCAATTTTATTATGCTTCGACAAACCATTTGTAAGATATTTAGGATCAAGTATTTGTAGTGAAGTAGACTTAAAGGGGTGTAGTTTTTAAACGGTGGCGGTGCCCCCTAGCCTAGGACATGTCGAGTGTTTCTGTCTATTTTTTCGTCCTCTATCTACCCTCTTAGAAGATCCTCTTGTTTTTGATACACCCTGTATATGTATTTAATAATTAATAAATAAATTAAAATACCTTATGAGGCTCTTAAGTTATAAAACATTTTTGCGTTCAATTGAAAAATGACAATATTTTTAAATTATTTTTTAGTGACACAAGAAATCCAAATGAAATGTTATTTTCATATCTTAATATCGCAGAAGACAATGAAGTGGATTTATCAAGTGTTCGAAGTGATTATTTACTTACCCCAGGTGGTAGTAAGAAATATTTCTTCTGTCCACAATGTGTTTATAAATCGACACATCTTGGGAATATTCAAAGACATTTTAAAAGCATTCATTATGTTGTTAATCAACAAAAATGTCCTTATTGTAAATACACAACACCTAATGTGTATTATTTTAAGAGGCATGTGCTTAAAGTACATTCTAAAATGCAAGCAAATCCTAACCGGTAAGTTTTTTGACAGTCTTTGCAGATTAAAAAAAAAACAAAAGTATAGTATTTTCCAATATACAAGTACTAAGAAACGTCTTATAAAAATGTTCTTTATTGAATTTATTAAAAGGCATTTTTAATTTCGTTTTAAAACTTAATTTATAATTTTATTTTTGTTGGATTAGTAACATTGACATTTTGAAATGAAAAGTAAATTTAGGTCAGACTATATTGAATAATGACATTTGTAAACTTTATTCACTTAAACCTGAATGAATAGGCGTTTTTGAGAAAATGTAACCGTTGATATCGTTTCTCCTATTCTTCTAGTTATGCACTCTGCAAAAAAACTATGTCCCCCGATAGTTTATAATAGTAAAATGTGTAAATAAAAAGTACCTTGCAAGGGAAGAATTCATCTTTTTGCATCTGGAGGACCAACCTAATAAAATAAAATTTTGGGTTTAATAATAAAGCAATTTAGAAATAAAATTTAGGGTTTTTTTATTAGCTTATTATATTAAGGTCCTTCCCAAATCTAACGTCGAAACTAAAGGTAGATTTAGCGTCGTCAAGTTGTCCAAAACTAGAATTTTTTTCATTTTTACCTTTGCTTTATATTTTTAAGGTTATAAAATATTGTCAAAAATGACAAATATACAAGAGTTTTAAAATATTTATTTTTAATGTAAAAAAATATAATAAATAAATTAAAGTAACAAAGCCCTTAACGCTTACTATATCAATGATTTTGGCGTGGAGCACAAAAGCCAACATTTTTGCGAGATTTTGGAGGTTTTCATTTTTTTGACTGATGACAAATCAAATTCCGCTAATTTAAATTATTTTGCCATTCTGATGCATCAATATCTTGTAAATGTCCATTTCACTAAATTCTGGATAACGTATTCGAAGGTCGCCACCCTGTGAGCTCAAGTTACTCTTTTACAAATTTCAAAACTGCGCGGAGTGCGCCCAAATCAAAATTAATATTCTATCATTGACAATCTTAAATTTTTCTTTAAAGACTTTTCTTAAACCAGCTTCTTCAATAAACGCTATTCTTCTTGCAAAATTGGTAGAAATAAAATGATAAATCATCCAAGCTTTTGCGGCTATGTATCATTGCGTTTATGCGCCAATTTTTGAACACCCTGTATAAAACCATTATTTTATAACATAGACATTCTACTTAGTTTTCTCTGTGCTATAAATTTGACGTATAAAAACGTTACTTATCTGACAGAACAAAAAAACTAAACAATTTTTGTAAATTCACATAAAAACATTTTTAAAAATTGTGTTTTAGAACTTTACCACTCGACGGTGACATGCCCTTCGCTAATTCAGTTTGGGAAGATGCCAAACCACCAAAAATTAAACCCCAACCCCAAAATCTTGGCTCAGACCTAAATTTTATACCAAGTTTAAATCCTGCCGCTGTTGTTGAAACAACCAATTTCGAAAATGATAATTTCTTCGATGATGGACTACCAGAAACAAACAATGATTCAGACAGTGAAAATGAGAGCTTAGACCCTTCGCTTCTTGAAGAAGACCTAAGAAAAATAAAAGCAGATTATTTCAAGCTTGAAAATGGTGGAAAACGAAAATATTACATGTGCCCTAGATGCTCCTATAAGTCTAATCAATTGGTTAATGCCCAAAGACACGTCAAGGTGAGTTCTAGGTCATTTTTTTCCTTTCATTCTACAGATGTTCCCAATGATTAGAAAATTGAATAGATATAATATTCATCAAAATTGTTTGGTAAACTGATAAACAAACCTTTTGGGGGGTTAGGAGAAGTGTTTATATTTACCTTATCTCTGATAGGCTGACAAGAATCATAACACCAACTGCTAAATTTCTTTAATTTTGTCTTTCTTTATGATATTGCATTGTAAAACACTGATATTTACCACTTAATGTACTATAAATATCTTTCTTTTTCTTAAAAAATTGGTTTATTTACGGAAAACTCACATACAAATTTACAAATGTGAGGTTAGAAAACTCCATTGGCGGCGGCGAATAGTGGCGACAACACATGTTGCTTTTTTGTACACCGAAGTAAGAAATTTAATGCATTTTTGTTTCTGAAGGCGTACCAAGTTTTATCTTTAAAAATAATATCGCTTGAGTGTGTAATTTATTTACCTTAATCACGAATTTTGCTTTAAAATTGAAGACTATTTTTAAAATAAATGTATCCCTTGGAAATGATACGGTATTGTAATGTTAAACGTATACACAAGTTAGCGAGGAGAGGGGGCAACATCAACATCTTCCCCTTACTTGCAAGTGTTTATTATATACCCAAATATTGTGCCGCAGTATTTAAATGCTGCTTCATCTATTTAATTATCTCATCATTTGTTATCACTGGTATGGTGCATAAAAATTGTCGTAACTTCTTTTATTTTAGCAATTTTGTAACTTTTTTTATTGATGTTGCAATTTTACAGGATTTTAGTAAAAGTTTTTTTTTTTTTTGTTAACAGGTTATTCATTTTAAAATCAAAGAACTACAGTGTGAACATTGTACGTATAAAACTTCGCACGCATATTATTTGAGGAAACATATGCTTAAAAAACATCAACAAGGTGGTTACAAAATCTGTGCTTTGTGTAATTACAAAAGTTTGGATTTAAATAAATTGAAACAACATGTTAAGAAAAAGCACACAGATTTGGAGTATGATTTAAAGAAATGTCCGCATTGTGAATTTGAACCGGTAAGTAATAGTATATTACCACCGTGGGTGGAAAGGGTTTCATTTCTGTCGAGAGAAATAGATGGCGGTAAACCATTTCTCGAGACAGAAAGGAAATTTCCACCGAGGTTAGTATACTATTTTATTAACAACTGCTTACGTTTATGTTTAATTTTAAAAAGCTTTAATTTTGCAAATTAATATTATTCATTTTTAACATCTTAGTTAACATGATTATTTTTTTTAATTCATTACCTTGGTTACATTACAATTGCTTGACATTGAAGTAAAAAAATAATTATTTTTAATTTTCAAAAAACGTCATTTCTCGCATTATTTTAAAGTCTTAAACCAACTAATATTAAAAAAAACATAATGTCGGATAGTGATGACGAATGTACAGAATTAAAAGAGTGTGCGCAAAAGGCCGAAGAGGATTTGCTCCCACAAAAGAAGTAAATTCGACTTGTTTTCATTACCCAGGCGGAAAGTAGTTACTTTCCGCCCGGGTGACAGCTTAATAAAACCAATAAAGTGACATTTTCTAACTTTTAAAGAGTCAGAACTGTCATCATTTCATATGCAGTTGTAAATAAAAAAAATTCCCTGTTTGACAATTTTACACATAAAGAATAATTCTACAAATGCTTTAAAAATAAAATCTTAGAAAAAAGAGCAAAAGTTTATTTATTTTAAATGTTCTTTTATTTTGGCTTTAAAGTTAAATATTTTTTTAATAATATCGATGGTAAATAAAAGTAATTAAAATTAGTCGTTAAAAACTTTATTACAAAGTACTTAAAATATTGTTTATGTATTTGAAAATTATTTATTGCTTATTGTATGAGAGCGGGTATTACATTTATTGCTATAAACATTTTTAAATAACAAATTTGTTCTAAGGAGAGTATGAAATAATGCATGGTCGCTTTAGTGTATTTAAACAATTACTTATGTAAAAAACTAATTAAGAAATAATACGCTTTTAAAAGCGAATTAAAGTTAACCCCATTTTTTTCGCAAAAAGTGAATCTGTCAAATTTTTGTGTTATAATTTTTTGTCTAGCTTGACTCGGTACAATGTTTTTAAAATTAGGAAAATGCAAAGTGGTAAGCTTAAGGCTAGAGATTCAAATTTACAGTTTCGAATATCTGTGCTCCTAGAAACTCGTATAAGTCATCTCCATTGAGCTTCCGTCAATTCTACTAAATAACACATCTACATGAGGGCCCCATCGTATATTTAAACTAAATGTTGTTTTGAAAACTAGAAAAATAGGGCTTCAAACGTATTATGGTTTCATTTAAATCGTGTTTTTCTTTGTGTCGAAAATCTGACTTCAAAAATCATATACACTATTTTTGTTTTTTTTTTCGACTACGGATAATTTTTTTGGTTTATAAACATTACGAGGTTTATGCCAAACCATAATATGTTAATTTATTATGGTTTTTTAAGCTTGTAAATGATTAAAATTGCAACTTACGTTTTTCCCTAATATAGATGTGCTCGTACAACGATTTCAATGTAGAAAGAAAAACACTAAAAGTACTGTTTTACCGTATTTTTATTATTCCTTGCACTCAGTACCACTTCTATGTATCACAAACATTATCTTAAATATTTGTAATCATAGGTATTGATGTATTACTCCGTATTTTTACGTATTTTAAATTGAATTTGTTGAAATTTCGAAAATAACCGACATTTAAGGAGATGACTTTTAGGAACTTTCGAGTGCACAGATCATCCCACTTAGGAATTTGAATCTATTGACAATTCCAACAAGATAAATGTCACTTTTTTTGTCAGACATGTAGGAGTATCTATTTCATTTTGTCAGGCCGACGCACTTTCTTGTTCATTTTTTTTAATCTTTTACGCCTTATAATCTAGATGGTCACTTTTTGTGACGTTAACAAAAGTAATATTTTAAAAAAGCCAATGTTGCCAAAAAATAAGAAGGAAATGAACTTTTTCTATTGCCCGTAATGTTGGTTGCCTAAAAAAATAAAGCTTCATTCACAATAAAAATTAGCTTGCATCTGGTAAGAATTAAGGTAGCTTGTAAGAGCTTGAAATATGTATTTGGGATATACCATTCACAATGAATTAGCTTGTAAGAGCTCATGCAAGCTAATTCATTGTGAATGGTGTATCCCAAATACATATTTCAAGCTCTTGCAAGCTACCTTAATTCTTACAAGATGCAAGCTAATTTTCATTGTGAATCCGACTTAAGTTGCTTCAATCAATAAAAAGCATTTCTTAAATTTCAGTCAGAAGGAAATACTCTAGAAGACCACATTACATCCCAACACGCGGATATCCCAACCATAGAATGCATAGCGCAAATCATAGAGCAACCAGAAGACTCCAAAGAACCAGAAAGCACTAAAACCTTAGAAGAAGAATTAGAAAACGTCAACATACAATACTTAGAAGTAGGAGACGGCTCAAGAAAGAAATACTACTTCTGTCCCAAGTGCACGTATAGATCAAACCAGAATACGAACCTGCAGCGACATTTTAAGAGTGTGCATTACAGGAAGAATCTATTAGGGTGTATGGTTTGTAATTATAAAGCGACGGATATTTACTATTTAAAAAGACATATGGAGACGAAGCATACTAACAAGAAACAAGTTGTTAAGTGCTCTTTTTGCAAGTTTAAGACTGCTGATATGAGTTTTCTTAAGAAACATTCCATAAGTAAGTGTTCTTGTAGAGATATTTGTTTTTCAAATGTGTGTTTTGCTCTAGACTTTTGACAACTGAAATTAGCGTTACGAGATAACTTCCAAACTTAAGTTTTGGGCGCAATTTTAAGATTCTTCAGATAGTAGCTGGGCGGGCTACATTAGATTTTTAGTGAATGTAGAAAAGTCAAAGTGACAATTTAAAGTAAAAACTTCATTATAAATTAAAATCGTAATAATGGACTTGCTTTGTGCGGTAAACAGAAAAAGATAATATTTTTTATCTTTAAATTTCCCATACATAAAACTCTCGATAAAACTTTAAAGTTAAATGAAAATAAAAAATGGACAACCATACAAAAAAATTCTGAAAAATCGCATCAAAAAGGGGCCATCTAATCAAGACACTTATATTTCTAATTTAATTTTTAAAATTTGAGAAAAGCGGGATTTAGAAGGCACAGTCTACTAACCTTGGGAAGTATTTACATTCTTTTGTTCATCGGGTTCCAACAATTTTTTTCTAAGCTTCCTTTTATTACCTATATTCATTTTCTGGAGATGGGTCATAATAATCGACACATAATATGTGTGATAAATTTCGTAAATGTGTTTCGTCTAGTAAGTTATTACCTATATTCGTAATCGAACAGATTCTTTGTGGGCAACATAATCATTTGATTTTACTGAAGATACTAAGTGTCCCAAATACACTAGCACTTGTACAGCCGTTCAATATTAAAGCCGAAATTAAAATATTTTGATTTACTAGCAAACAATTATGTAAAACCGAAAAAAGAAGTAAGAAATTATGTTTGCAACAATTTTTTTTCTTAAATGACAGTTGTGTGACAGACAGTTGACAACTTGATTGAAAATTGTTTACAATAAATCATTAAGCACACTTAAGTTAAATTCTAAGCACTTATGACGTCATTGGGCGCACACTAGCTACTAGATCTGTCAAAATTTAAGCCATTGTAGTTAATTTCAGTTGTCTTTACTAAAGTAGACCTTTTTGCAGAAATTTAATTTGAAGTTTTTAACTTATAGTTTTGTGTATTTTTTGTTTAATGCAATTTTACTTTTAAATCTACATAGTATATTATACTCTTTGCAGACAATTATCAAAGAGTATTTGGCCGGGCTTTCTCTAAAATTTTTAATTTTCATGCTAGAGCAAAAATCTTTGTAGATTCGTTCGTTTCATGACTTTTTAAGACTTTTATTTTTTGTTCGTCTGTCTGTGACGGAATTTGTTACCACAATAACTCAATAACGGTTTTTTCGATCGACTAATTCATAAAAAAATCAATCTCATTTAGGGGTCGAGACCTATTTTTTTTTAATAACTTGGGAATAAAAAGCACCCTCAATGTTAAAAATTCATAGTTCGATTAATATTAATTTTATAAAAAGTATTCTTTATAGAATTAAAGACTACATTTTTATCCAGAGAATGCCCCAAATGCGTATCATCGCGTTTATGCTCCATTTTTTAGACACCCTGTATAATAAAATAAAAAAAAAAAAAATGCGCATAATGGAGCGTATTCGTACAAAAATTGGTTGGGATAACCTAGGAGATCTGTCATACCACCCGTAGTTTCAGATGCTAACTTACATTACTTCTGAATTTTATATTTTTATCAAAAATAAAGCTAATATACCAAAAAGCAACAAACTGCCGGTTTAAAACATTTTACGTATCAGCTAAAAGGTTCGTATAACATTTACGGAGTGTTTTACAACATCAATTCTTCATAATTAGGGGAAAGGGTATAATGACTCATTTACAAATGTTCTTTTAATGCAAAGCCGTGCATTCAAAAAATGCGGATTGTTTTAAACATTCACGGAAATCCTTTTGTAAATGAGTCATAATGTTCTTTTTTTACCTTATTATAAAGAATTAAAGATGTTAGGCACTCTCTAAATGTTATACAAACCTTTTAGATGGTACATAGAATGTTTTAAACCGACAGTTTGTTGTTTTTTGGTATATAAACTTTATATTTGATAAAAATATAAAATTTAGAAGTAATGCTAGTTGGCATCTGAAACGACGGGCGGTATGACAAATCTCCTAGGTAACCCCAACCAATTTTTGTACGAATACGCTCCATTAACGATTATCCATAAATTTAAAATGTAATAGGGATCTTTTCATTACCCCTGTATTCCATTGCAACAACTAACACTTCATAGTTAAAAAACATATCTTTTTAGACAAATTATTGTTACAGGCAAACATTCAGACCTACCAAAACTAAGCTGCGCGCAATGCGACTTCCAAACAGTAGAAAAATTCTTCTTGGAAAAACACATGACACGTAAACATTCACAAGACCTTATCGGGACTTGTCCTTACTGCTCCTACACCACAAGAAACAAGAAATACCTAAAACTACACATCAACCGTCATACTAAAGCAGTGGTTTATTCGTGTAATTACTGTCCGTACAAAACTACTCATCCGTATTTCTTGAAACAACACATAAGGAAGAAACACTCCTCAGATGATAATATAAAGAATTGTACCGTTTGTGCGTTTAGTACTGTTAACGCCACGGAGCTTGATCATCATATGACTAAGAATCATCCAGAGGAGTGTTTGCAAAGGTGCATTTATTGTCCTTTTAAATCGTCCAAGGCAGCTACTTTAATTGGTAAGTCATAATTTTGTAATTTTGCATACATTCTTATAAGTTTTAAAAGAAAAAAAAGTGACTTTTGGCGTCTTAAATTGTTTAAAGCTTTTGGTTGCTTAAATCATTATATTCTTTTTAAAAAACCATACCATAAGCCACTATTTACATTTAAAAATTGATCGTTTTAAATTTAATGTGCACAATAGTATAAGTACAAGTTTATTGAAACTTAATTTTGCATTCTTTTTAACAAGTTTTGTGTAAATCCAACATGATTAAATATTACTTTTCGGGGGCCATTTAGGAGGAGACGGAATTTTTTATAAGAATGAATAAATAGATTTTTTATCACACATAAAAAATCTGGCTGTTATTTTACCATCTTGGACTATAACAATACGAGGGTTCATATTTATATTTTGCATATAGGCAAATAGGAGACGCCACCAACGGCACCACAAGTGCCAAACAAAACCTTTAAGTTTATTAGGACTAGACCGAAAGTTTTGTTAAGATACAACAAGTGGTTTCGCCACAATACATTTTTTAGTTAACCCCGCGAGCTGCAAGGAAACGTTTACCTCTTTTTGGCGTATTCTTTACATGAAACCTCCTAGAAGCTTATTGTCGGTTATTTTCAATTTTTTTTATGTAAATTCATGATTGCTCATCATTCGCGGTTTTGAATGCGATTCATAAAGTTCCACAGCCAAACAGACTCAAAATTCTCTATTAAAGCCAATCTACTTTTATGCCGAAAAAATGGGGCTGTAACAGAAAATTATTTTTTTTACATTTATCTGTTGGAGTAATTTTTTTTAAATTGGAATCATTTAATATAAAACAAAGATTCTCTCCAAACCACACTTTATTTAGAAAAATCTGAATACGTATTTCGACAGCTAAGCTGTCATCTTCAGCAGAAGATAGAATTCTATCTTCTGCTGAAGATGACAGCTTAGCTGTCGAAATACGTATTTAGATTTTTCTAAATAAAGTGTGGTTTGGAGAGAATGATTGTTTTATATTAAACATTCGCCACAGAAATCATCAAATATCCATTTATAATGGAATCATTTAATTGTCCTAATGTCTTAATCTTGCGGTGTGTCACTTGTGCATTTTCGGATTTTTTACTGCCGTTGTATTTTTGGGACACTCCTGTTTTTGGTAGACCTTACTTAGGATGGGCACTAAGACTGGTGGGTCCATGTTTGAATTTCAAGAATCAGCAGGAAATAATCTATTGATGTGGTGCATCGTCGCCAAAAGTAAAAATCAACTCGGCAAGACATTGTTGTTGAGATCATTTTATTTGAAAGTAGTCAAAAATGTTTGCATACAAATTTTCTCGGCACAATTCCAAGTTAAAAAAAATTATTGTGGCTAAAATACTTGTCGTATTTTAACAAAACATTCGGTACAGTTTTAATAAACTTGAAGGTTTTGTTTGGCACTTGTGTGACGTCCCCTATTTGTCTGTATGCAAAACATAAAAGACAACCCTCGTAGATTTTGATTTTTTTACATCTAAATTTAAAAAATCTATTAAGCAAAAAAAATACGATTTATTAAAACATTTCATACTTATTTACAGACCACATAAACAACGATCACAAAGAACTTTTCAACACGCTTTTATACGAATACAAATCATCATCAGCTTCAGCTTCAAAAAAAGCAACTGACCCTCTTCAGCTGCAAGGTCACGAGTTAGACCCCCCACCACCTCCTCCACCACCAGTCATAAAAAAGAAGCTTCAGCAACCATTACCACTACCGCAGCTGCAGCAGCTGCACCCGCAGCTTCAGCAACACCTCCAGCTGCAGCAACACCACTTGCAGCTGCAAAGTGAGCAACATAGCCCCTCTCCAACTTTACAGCATCATCAACAAGAAATGCAGCAGCAACAGCTTCAAAAGTCAGTGATTGTTCAACAAATTAACCAAAATACGTTGAATTTGCAAGGTTTAGGGGGGCCCAGTGCTCTTAATTTCCAAGGGGGGCACCCTATGATGCCGCCCGGTGCGCCTAATTTTGGGTTTGGGTACCCACTACAGATGCAGAATTATGATTTTAGTGGAGGGGGCTCGGGTGGGAATTATTTGATGTAGTTTTGGGGTTATGTTTGCAATTTTGAGGTTAGGTTAGGTTTAAGCTGGTTTTTGATGGAGTGCCTTGAAGAATTGACAGTTATTGTCGCCTTATAGAGTGGCGCCATGCATCATTCCATCTCTGTCATACAGATTTTGTCATCAATTGTGACTGTAAGTTATAATTTTTGTCACTTTGCAAATTATGCTGATGACAGAATCTGTATGACAAAAATGGAATGATGCTTATAGAGTGGCGCCGACAATAACTGTCAATTCTTCCAGGCACTCTAGTTTTTGAAGGTCTGGAAGTAAAATAGGGTTTTTTTAGTGTTTTTTAATTGTTTTGTAAGCTTTTAGACAGTTTTAAGCCAAAGAAAGTCAAGAACTTCTGCAAAAAATTAAAAAAAAATCGTTTTATAATAAACTTTTGAATAATGAGACTTTTTTACTATTTTTATAAATTATTAATTTTTTTACTTACAATTAATAAGACATTTTTATTATTTGCGTTAAGAAATATTCTAAAAACATTCATTTAACTTTCAGATCTTCAACTTATTAAACAAAATAAATAACATAAGTACATTTGTTTTTTTTACATAAGATTATGAGAGGTATTTTATCCAATTAAAAATCACTTCAAACTGCTTTAAAAATACAATTTAAATTTTTTTTAAAAACTGCTACAGTTAATAATTTTTTTATTTAAAAAAGTAATTTTGTATTTTAGAAAGCTGTTTGAATTTACAATAAGCGTTATCTTTGCTGTTGTGCCATTTTTATTGCGTTTTGAAATCTAAACAAAGTGTTTTAAAATAAGCACCTATTTTTGCAGAAAGTTTCCCTAATGTCGTGGAAAAAATTCAGGGGGTGACTCCTGGACCCATTTTAAGAAAAATGGTTCATATAAGCATGTGTCCGATTTTCGATGTTGCCCCCTTAGTTTACACTCCGCTAGAAAACCCCCAAAAAAAATCGTTTTATTAGCTTTATTTTCAAAAAGAACAATTGTTTCAAAAAATGTTATACATTGAATCTTTTTGATGCATCCAAATATCGAGTGAGCAAATAAAAACGGCCCATAAGTAGGCCATGGGGATTGTCAAAATATTATTAATTGACAGATTTTACATTGTTCATAGCCTACTTAGGGGCCGTTTTTATTTGCTCACCCGATACTAGAAGAATTTATTTGTAACATTTTGGAAAAAATATTCATCGCGGTAATCCTTAAGGGGCTATAAGTTAAATAAAAGTCAAAAATGAACACAAGTTTACATGAACTATTTATAATTTTTGTAAGAATGGGTCTAGGAATTATTTTCTGCATTTTTTCCACGATATTAGGAAGCACCTTGTATAATTATAACCCGAAAAACAATTTATGAATTTAATATGTCCAATCTTAGTCTAAAGGTGCAATAATTCAAATTCTACAAAACATTACGGCCTATTGGATTTCTTTGCCATTGGCAGCTTTTTTTTATTAGATTAATTTTTTTTTGTTGAAGACTACCCTATCTTTTTAAAACCTGTTTTATTACCACGATAACAATGCAATAAATATTGCACATGTGTGAATTGTACGTTGATAAAAATGTTTTTAAATAGAATAATTAGTTGTAAGTTATAGGTATACATCTTTTAAATAGTTATGGTATAAAAATAAAGTGTTAATGATTACACCCAGTCTTGTATTTTTGTGCATTAAATAACACTTATTTTATTTAAACATAATTAAATAAATGTAGCTATATTTACAAAATAAAAATATATTATACTTTGTATATTTAGTTTAATATATTAATAAACTATCCGCACTATAGATTGTATTTTAATATAGGTAAATTATTAAACTCATGGCAGACAAAGTCGAAGAGTATATTGCATTTGGTTGGACCTTCTCTAAAATCGTTAATATTCATCCTAGATCAAACATTTTGCAGATTCGTTCGTTTTATGACTTTTTAAGACATTTATTTTTTGCCTGTATGTCTGTCTGTAACAAAACTTTTTATCACGATAACTGAAGAACGGTTTATTTAAGTGACTGAAGATTTGGTACAAAAATCAATCACGTTTGGGGAAGAACCAATTGTTTTTGAAAAAAATCAAATAATAATTGAATTTTGCTTTATAAAGAATTAATGTAATAATTCTGTTTTTAGTGCTTAGGGTTAAATTTTGTGAAAAAACAAATAAAATAAAAACAAAAAATTAAGTTAACGTAGGTAAATTTATATTTGCAAATCTATAAAATGAAATATTTTCATTTGAATAAAGAGCTACAATGTTTGTGACGTCGTCTTGTTTTCCAAAATCTTCAAATTTATTAAAATTTTCCCTAAAAAAATAAATAATTAAATAACAAGAAAAAAATGTGCATCATTTTTTTTATTGCAAAAAATACAATTTTTAGTTTAAATAAATATTAAACTCACCTTATAAATAAATTAAAATCATGCCTATGTGTTTGCGTACTATTGGGCAAAAATCCAAAAAAATCAGGTACTTTCGAAAAATGTTCTTGTTGAAATGGTTTAGGGCTATTTCGTCTCAAATTTTCAAAAATTGACAAAATTGTGTTTTGCACATCTTCATTTTTATCACTTAGTGCACTCATATTTTCGTTATCCACTTCAATTTGGGTGATTTTTTTAAAACAATCTGACGGTAAATTTTCTATGGTATCACTTCGTTTTCGTTTTAAAGTTAAATCTTCTGCAGTATCTTTTGTAATTTCTTGTAAAACGGCGTTCTTTTTGTAAAACTTTCGAATTGACTTTGTTCGTAACAGTTTATAGCCTTGGTTAATCAATTTTTTGTAAACCAAGTAATTTTTCAAAGGACATGATTTTAAAATTATGTCGTAACATTCTTTAATGGTAATTGTACGATTTTGAAACTCTAGCTCAAGTTTATTCTATAAAAACACTGCTTTAAATATAGAAAAATATGTTTTGGAAAACTTACCGACTCCACTAAAAACACAATTTCTTCTGGGAACAAAAACTTCCCATCTTTGTCTTGGTAGCCAAAATTACCCAAAAACGAACCGTAAAACTTGGTAACCTTAGCCAAACCTTTATTTTCTAACCAAATGGCCTTAGCTCTAGCACATCTACAATTAAATAACATTTTTTTATCACCTAAAAGTTAAAAAAATATCAAAAAACTTACCTGCGTTCGACACGTCCAAAATTTAACGTTTCCTTCTGCTTATTTAAGCATTTTTCTACAGCATCACGTTCGTTTTGAGTCCCTTCAGCTAGGAAAAACTTTTTAGCTGGAGTTTCCACTTTAACTAACGGATTTTGGTGGTCGTGAAAACATTTTGCAGCCCTGTACAAAAAACAATGAATTTTACGTTTAAAACGTGTTAAAACTACTTACAACGCGTCCATTGTACGAAGAATCACTTGATAAAGGTGTAAACACGTGTTGGAAGAGTTTTTAGCCAAAAAAATGCAGAAAAAAGTTGTTTTTTGCGATGTTTTTAAGCTTTTTATATTTAAGCGTTATTTGAGGTTAGAAAATCGCAAATTCGATCAATTGAACTACTGCGTGGATGTGGCTAGGGAAACGTTTGAAACTTGCGGTTAAAATAGGTGCGTGGAGTTGTCGACATTAATTTAATTTTGTAAAAATGCGACTGCATTTAAAAAACGAATGGGGGTACAAAAATCTGGTTATTTTTAAATATTGCGGTCAATAAAAAAACGGACGGTCTGTAGATGACACCTATAAAACTGCCAAAAATGATTGTCAGTCAGTTTATGCAAAACTTTTTTCTTGAAGCTTACCGAAAATTTAAGAACAAGAAATGTTTATACATGGAATACTTTTAACAACTTTGTTTATTATGGTTTTAAAAAATGCAGCAGATGATACAAGAAAATTAGTCAGGAGAACAACTACCACCGTGGTAAGCTGAATAGAAGTTTTTTTTAGTAGGGGATCCAAAAATATCAAAAAATTGGCTTTATCATTTTTATATGATTTTTGTTTATTAAAAACTAGTGAAACTACCATAAATGAACGATTCTAACCTAAATAGTCTTCTTCATTTTTACTAAATAAAACAATAAATGTAAGTTTTTACATTTTATAGGCGCCTTCAAAAGAAGATTCAAAAAAAATCGATTCATGGATGTACTATTGCGAAGACAAATATGTAAAATGTCCAAAAGGCACTATCCACACCGTATGTATGCGCAATTTAAAATGTGAGCCACTGCGCAACTGCACCAGAACATTTTTAACCTCAAAAATAAAAGCACTATGGCTGGATGTACACAATAATATACGCAATTTGGTTGCTAATGGCACCGTTAAAGAGGGATCTTTAGGTTCCTTTAACGGAGTGCAAGACATGGAAACCGTAAACTGGGACAATGAACTAGAATATGTTATGTCGTGTTATTTTAATATGTGTTGGTATGGTCCACATGATAAATGCAGAAATGTTAAGTAAGTATTTCAGATTTGCTTGGTTTTAACCAATGATCAGAGAGTTAAATAGATGGAGCATCATTTAAATACGTAGGCACAATATTTGGGTATCTGATAAACACTTGCAAGTAAGGGGAAGATGTTGATGTTGCCCCCTCTCCACGCTAACTTGTGTATTGACTTCTCCAATAAGACAAACGTCACTTTTTTTGACAGACAGTAGGGATAACTTTGTTTCATAGCATACTTCATTTCAGGTCGACGCATGTTTTATATTTGTCATTATAAACGTTTCAGGCCTAGTTATCTAGAAGGTATCCCTACTGTCTGTCATAATAGTTAGTTTGTCTGCTCGCCAACAGTTTCTCTGTAGTCAGCAAGAGAATTCAATACGTTTAACATTACAATAGCGTATCATTTCCAGGGTTGGGAACGATTACTTTGAAAGTAATCGATTAATGATTACGATTACTTGTAATCAGTGAAGTAATCACAGATGATTACTTGCGAAGTTTTGTCTAATGTAATCGATTAATGATTACGATTACTTTTAGAAATATGTAATCATGATTACGATTACTTCAAAAAAAATTTGATTACTTTCATGATTACTTTTTTGGCGCGAAATTCAAAATTATTTTAATTTTTGGCGCTAAGTTTAAAAAAAATTATCTAGTATATTTGTGCAACGTCATCTTTAGAAAGGATTTCAAAAAAGGCCACTGAACCTAGTGTCACTGTGTGATATAGAACTACTAGACTCATGGTCTAGAAGCACCTAAATAAATTCTTAGGTCCATTCTATTCACCTACTTTTAGCCAATCATGTCAGTTAAAATTTAAAATATCCATCAGTTAACAGGAATTAAAAGTAGGTGAAAAAAATTGACCTTATAGTTTATTATGATTGAATAATTGGGGAAAAGGCTTAAAATAAAAACTTAAAAAGGTTTAATATGCCAATATATTTTTGTAAAGAAACTACAAAAACTTAACTCAATAATAACATACTTAGATTAGGTACATTAGGACAATAAAAAAAATGAGCAGGCACATAAGTAGACAGATATATAAAATCTTTGCAACAGAAAATAGACTGCTTTTATTAATAAATTAAATTTAGTCTTATCATTTCAGTCTTATGTTTTTTTTATAAAAGTAAAAAAATAAACTTTAAAATAAGTCAAACCTTATCGTATTAAAACTTAAACAAAAAATACTAAACATATCATCACATACGTAAAAAAAATAAAACTAATAATAACACTAGAAGACTACTAGAACACCACGTGCTGCTCGCCTACTACTGTGAATAATTATTTACTCAAAACAGTAGGCCGCACACCATGGAATCCAAAGAATTATTAACATAGTTACCCATTACTTACCTTCGTTGCTAGACAAATCTGAATACATTTCTTTTCTTTTTGCTTTTACACCATTTAATTTACACGATCACACCACCACAAACCAGCAATGGCGAACGAACGGCATCAGACACCGAATCGACGCACCACGCGGAACAAGAAGGAACAGTCGACAGAAGTGAGGACGCGGCGCCCTCTAGCAGACATTATTTTTATTTGCGACATTAGAACGTGACACGTTTCTTTATTTAGTATAATGTATAGGTACCGTCTAACAAACTGTGGAGGTGGCACTTAAAAATAAGGCTGCAGCTGTTTTTTCATTCGTTGAAAAATGCTGTTCACAAAAGTAATCGATTTCAAAAAAATAAGTTTAGAAAGTAATCAATAAAACCATGATTATGATTAATGATTACAAGGAGAAAGTAATCATGATTACGATTACATTTAAATTTTTTAAAAAATGTAATCGATTATGATTATTGATTACTTCAAATGTAATCGATTACTGTAATCGATTACTTTTAGAAGTAATCGTTCCCAACCCTGATCATTTCCAAGGGATACATGTATTTTAAAAATAGTCTTTAATTTTAAAGCAAAATTCGTAATTAAGGTAAATAAATTAAACATTCAAGCGTTATTTTTAATGCAACGGCGAGGTTAATTTGGTATGCCTTCTGGAACAGAAATTAGCATCCTATTTTTACTTATGTGTACAAAAAACCAACATGTATTGTCACCACTATTCGCCGCCGCCAATGGAGTTTTTTATCCTTAAATTTGTAAGTTTTTACGTAAGTTTTTCGTAAACAAACCAAATTTTTAAGAAAAAGGAAGATATTTAAGTACATTAAATAGTAAATCAACCTAATTTTATATGCATTGAAATTGATGTCAACATTGAGATATGACAGATAAATGAAAATTTTACATGTAAAATGTCAATTATCTGTCATAATGTCAACGTTGACATCAATCTCAATGCATATAGAATTGGGCTGAATATCAGTGTTTTACAATGCAATATCATAAAAAAGACAGAATTAAAGAAATTTAGCAGTTGCTGTTATGATTCTTGTCAGCCTATCAGAGATAAGGTAAATATAACCACTTCTCGTAACCCCACAAAAGGTTTGTTTATCAGTTTACCAAATAATTTTGGTGTATTATATTTATTTAATTCTCTTATCATTAATTTTATCTATCGTTAAAATGACTAAATATAGTCAAATGTATTTTTTTTTGCTTTTCTTAGAAGATTTTTTGTTGGTCAAAATGTTGGTCTAATGGGTAATGAAGGGCATACACTTATATCTCCTAATAAACATTTTAAATCAGCTTTTTGGGATTTTATGTTTTGGATAGAAATGACCCATGTTAGAGATCCGTAAGTAATTAAGCTTACTCAAAATAAAAAAAATGTTTATTATTTTATCCTGTTCACTTTTAGGAATATCTACAAAAAGTATGTCGCAACTCCTAGAGGAAATGATGATAAATACGGGCACTATACTCAATTAGTTCATGCAAAATCAAAATTAATAGGTTGTTCGCATCATGTATCAACCAGAAATATATCAAAAAAAAATTCTTACCACTCTTTTGTTGGGTGTAATTACGGTCCTGGTGGAAATATGATAGGCGTCAGTATTTTTGTACCTGGTAAGCAATTTTGAATTAATTTTAAACAAACCTTCATACGTTTTATTATACTCTTCGCAGACAAAGTCGAAGAGTATATTGCGATTGGTCGGACCTTCTCTAAAATCGTTAATATTCGTCCTAGAGCAAATTTTTTTACATATTCGTTCGTTTCATGACTTTTTAAGACTTTTATTTTTTGTCCGTCTGTCTGTCTAACGAAATTTGTGACCACCATAACTCAAGAACGGTTTATCGCATCGACTTGAGATTTAACACAAAAATCAATCCCATTTAGAGGAAGAGCCCTATTGTTTTTGGAAAAAATCAAGTAATAAATAGAGTGTTAAAAACACCCCAAAAGTAGAAAAGAATTCATATTTTCGTTAATATCAACCTTACTAAAAAAAATATTCCTAATAAAATTAAAGATTGTATTTTTCCCTATAAAAAAGCATCTGGTAATTTTTTTGTATCCCCACCCGTTTACAAAAAAAATAAGTTTTACGTTTCTTTCAATAAAATAAAAAATGCACCTTTTTAATCATCTACTGCGAAGAGTATCATATAGAATGTTTAACAATTATATAAAAATAAGAAATTGTCATAAAAAATGAGCTATCTACGAAGTTTAACCTTTTAAATGATCTATCCCTCTCACTGATCTAACCCTCTCTTGTTTTTTAAGGAAATTCTACACACGGTCCAGGAAGCATGTGTACCGAAAGAAACCAATACTATAACGCCCTTTGTGGTAAAAGTTTGCCTATTCCTCCTAGAAGATCCATGAACAGCGCATTCTCAATTAAAAATACGTTATTAGGGCACTTTATTTATTATTTAGTTCTAAGTTTCATGATATTTTTGTTAAAATAAACTATTTACACAGACTTTTTAATACATAAATAAAATATTTAGTTAACTTCACAAACCTATGGAGTAGCGTCCACAACTGTCGCTGTAGTTCAAACAGCTATAGGAATTTTTGCGCAAACATGTGTTTTGAGTTCATATGACCTAGTGTTGTAATTTTTGTTTATTTACCGAAGTAATGTACCATTATTTCTGTTTAATTTAGGCATTAAAATGCCTAAACACTTACCACTAAGTAAAGCAAGAAAGCGTAATGCTAGATCAAAAGCAAAAAGATTAATGTGGGTAAACAGGCGTGAGCGTGAATCAAAAATCACGTCTCTACAAGTACCCAGCACAGATATCTTACCTTCTACTTTACATGGATCTATTACCACAAGCTACAACATTCATGAATGTAATAACACCAACAATGCCATGACTAACAACTATGAAACTACAGTTAAGCTTGAGAAAATAGACGACGACATCGAGGAACAGATGCTTCAAAACAAAAACCTAGATATAGACCTTTGTGAAGATGTATTGGTTAAGAGTGAAGAAGTTTATGTTAAGCAAGAAGTCATGGACATAGAAGGTGATGCAATTATAACCAAGGAACGAGCAGACGTTACAGAGGATATGGTAGAATTAGATGAGAAGCTGGACACATGTGACGACAACTTGCAACATCACAATAGTGACACCGCTGCGACGGTCGATGCTGTGACTACATCGTTTAAATGTCAGTTGTGTGACTACAACACCAAACATAAAAGCAACCTAACTTCACACATGGGTAAAATGCATAATGAATACAGTATCACATATTCTTGTAAACACTGTGACAACACTTACATCTCAAAA
This sequence comes from Cartodere bifasciata, assembly GCA_963920755.1. Taxonomy (NCBI): domain Eukaryota; kingdom Metazoa; phylum Arthropoda; class Insecta; order Coleoptera; family Latridiidae; genus Cartodere; species Cartodere bifasciata. The sequence goes on from OY987198.1 coordinate 1,496,398, forward strand.
GCGAACTTGTCACGACACGTTTACACAAAACATGATCAGGAAATTCAGCGATGTCACAAGTGTGACTACAAAACAAACAAACCGACTCATCTTACTTCACACATGGAAAGAAAACATAACGATAGGTCTGTTATATTCTTGTGATCACTGTGACTACAACGGTAACTCAAAGGCTAAATTGGCTGGCCATGTGTCTAGAAACCATGCTAGAGTTATTCATAGTTGTCATGAATGTGACTACAGTACTGGCATCGCTGCAAACCTTACAATTCACATAGATAGAAAGCACAATAATGTCACATATTCTTGTGAACAGTGTGACTACACCTCTACCTCAAAAGAAACTTTGAGAGTCCACGTGTACACAAATCACGGTGAAGTCTACCGTTGTCATAATTGTGACTACGAAACCAAAAACGCCAATAGTCTAAATAACCACATGGACAGAAAACATAACGATGGGACTGTCACATATTCTTGTGAACATTGTGACTACAGTAGCCTCTCAAAAGTCAACTTGAGATGTCACGTTTCTAATAATCATGGAAAAGTCATTCATCGTTGTAATGATTGTGACTACAAAACTGGAATCGCTGGAAGCCTTAAGTTACACATAGATAGAAAGCACCATACTGGCAGTGTCACATATTCTTGTGAACAGTGTGACTACACCACTACTTCAAAAGGAACTTTGACAGTCCACGTGTCCACTAATCACGGTAAAGTTTACCGTTGTCATGATTGTGACTACCAAACCAAAAACTCAAATAGTCTTAATAATCACATAGATAGAAAGCATAACGATGGAACTGTCACATATTGTTGTGTAGAGTGTGACTACACCAGTTTCTCAAAAGTCAACTTGAGATGTCATGTTTCTAATAACCACGGTAAGGTGCATCGTTGCCCAAAATGTGACTACAAAACAAAGAACGTGAGTGCTATGAATAAGCACATACATAGAATGCATAATGATGGGTCTATAACATATTCTTGTGAACACTGTGACTACAACAACACTTCAAAGGCAAAGTTGTCACGACATGTATCTACTAATCATAGTATGGTTAAGTATAGTTGTCTTGAATGTAATTATAAAACTGGGTATTCGATTAACCTTAATCAACACATGAAAAGAAACCATATTAAGAATAACAGCACTAATAACTATGAAACTACAGTTAAGCTTGAGAAAATAGACGACGACATTGAGGAGCAACTAAATCGAAACGTTAAAATAGATTTTATGATCAAGAATGAAGAAATAGATATTAAGGAAGAAGTCATGTATTGAAGATAACACAAGTAAAAACCGAAAAATTTCAGGCAAACGTTAAGCAATACGAGTCAAAACAAGTGCATTACCGATATAGTACTTAGTTTTAAAACAAGTTTAATGCACAAGGCGACTTTATATTGCATCGTCAGATACTACTTGCATACTATGTTTAATGCTTTTCCTGATGTTTAACCTATTTATTTTCTTAATTTTATACAAAAACTTGAATTTAATTAATAATAAACTATAATAAAACTAAATTTATGTTGTTATTATACTGTGTTCTACTGCTAAAAGTTATACAATTTAATATATTCACATTGAATTTGATTAAAAGTATGTAAAAAGCATTTTTTTAAATTGTTTGGATCTTCGTTTTTAGCTAAAAAGCATTGAGCCTAACTTCACAAACCTGAATTGTAGCGTCCATACTAGCTACTGTAGATCCAATAGTCGTAAGTCATTTTCGAACGCGCCCCATCAAATGTGTTTATTGATTGATCATATGACCTACTTTCAACGAGTTTTTACATTTTTGGTCTTCTTAAAGTGCTACGTTCTATTTCTTTGTTAAAAATAACACCAATATTGTATGTAAACGTTTTGTTTATGTGTCAAAAATAAGCCAGTTGCCTGCCAAATACGTTTTATGACGTAAAGTTTATTAGCCCCGTTTAACGTGGTAAAGCAAAGCAAAACTAAAAAACAACAATAAAATGTTAGAATGCGAGCACTGCGACTTTAAGAGTGCCTCCAGCAAACGTATGAAGACCCATGTTACCTCTACACACACCCTACAAAACAAGCAAGTACCCAGCACAGATATCTTACCTTCTACTTCACATGGATCTATTACCACAAGCTACAACATTCATGAATGTAATAACACCAACAATGCTATGACTAACAACTATGAAACTACTGCTAAGATAGAGAAACAAGACGACGACATCGAGGAACAGATGCTTCAAAACAAAAACCTAGATATAGACCTTTGTGAAGATGTTTTGGTTAAGAATGAAGAAGTTTATGTTAAGCAAGAAGTCATGGACATAGAAGGTGATAAAATTAAAACCGAGGAACGAGCAGACGTTACAGAGGACATGGTAGAATTAGATGAGAAGCTGGACACATGTGAGGATAACTTGCAACATCACAATAGTGACACCGCTGCGACGGCCCATGCTGTGACTACATCGTATAAATGTCACAAGTGTGACTACAACACTAAACATAGAAGCAACCTTAAATCACATATGGATAGAATGCACAATAAAGGTAGAGTCACATATTCTTGTGAACACTGTGACAACACTTACATCTCAAAAGCGAACTTGTCACGACACGTTTACACAAAACATGACCAGGAAATTCAGCGTTGTCACAAGTGTGACTACACCACAATCAGATCGACTTATCTTACTTCACACATGGAAAGAAAACATAATGATGGGTCTATTACATATTCTTGTGATCACTGTGACTACAACTGCATCTCAAAGGCAACATTAACAGAACATGTGTCAAGTAAACACAAGACAGGTATTTACGCTTGTCTTAACTGTGACTACAAGACAAATAACGCTACCCATCTAAATAGACACATAGATAGAAAACATAACAATGGCAGTGTCACATATTCTTGTGATCACTGTGACTACACCACTATTTCACATACAACCTACTCTGAACACGTTTCTAAAAAACATCTCACTACTCATAAACAAGTTAATCATTATTGCACAAAATGTGACTATAAAACTCCATACGCTAACACATTAACTAAACACATTGACAGAAAACATAACGATGGAAGTGTCACATATTATTGTGAGCACTGTGACTATTCCAATGTTTCCAAGTTTAAGCTTAAAGATCATATGTTAAAGCATATTGGTCTCATACATGCTTGTGATAATTGTGACTATAAATGTTACAGTAAGGGTAATCTAAATGAACATTTAGATAGAATGCATAATGATGGTAAAGTCACATATTCTTGTGACCACTGTAACTACAGTAACATTTCTAAGTACAAAGTTAAAAAGCATAAAAATGAAAAGCATAAACGTAGCACTAATAAAATGAATAAATAGGTTTTAAGTTTTGTTTTAATCGTTTTTTACCTAAAAGTGCACTAACAAAACGTTTGTAGTCACAAAATTACTTAGTTTTAAAACAAGTTTAATGCATAAGGCAACTTTATATTGCATCGTCAGATACTACTCGCATTCTATGTTTAATGTTTTTACTGTTTAACTTATTTATTTTCTTAATTTTATACAAAAACTTGAATTTTATTAATAATAAAACATTAAAAAACTAAAATTATGTTGTTATTATACTGTGTTCTACTGCTAAAAGTTATACAATTTAATATATTCACATTGAATTTGATTAAAAAAATGTAAAAAGCATTTTTTTAAATTGTTTGGATCTTCGTTTTTAGCTAAAAAGCATTGAGCCTAACTTCACAAACCTGAATTGTAGCGTCCATACTAGCTACTGTAGATCCAATAGTCGTAAGTCATTTTCGAACGCGCCCTATCAAATGTGTTTATTGATTGATCATATGACCTACTTTCAACGAGTTTTCAAAAAATAACCCCAATTTTTACATTTTTGGTCTTCTTAGTGTGCTACGTTCTAGTTCTTTGTTAAAAATAACACCAATATTGTATGTACACGTTTTGTTTATGTGCCACAACACAATAACCAAAAATACTCCAGTTGTCTGCCAAATACGTTTTATGACGTAAAGTTTATTAGCCCCGTTTAACGTGGTAAAGCAAAGCAAAACTAAAAAACAACAATAAAATGTTAAAATGCGAGCACTGCGACTTTAAGAGTGCCTCCAGTAAAGGTATGAAGACCCATGTTACCTCTACACATACCCTACATAACAAGCAAGTACCCAGCACAGATATCTTACCTTCTACTTCACATGGATCTATTACCACAAGCTACAACATTCATGAATGTAATAACACCAACAATGCTATGACTAACAACTATGAAACTACAGTTAAGATAGAGAAAATAGACGACGACATCGAGGAACAGATGCTTCAAAACAAAAACCTGGATATAGACCTTTGTGAAGATGTTTTGGTTAAGAGTAAGGAAGTTTATGTTAAGCAAGAAGTCATGGACATAAAAGGTGATGCAATTAAAACCGAGGAACGAGCAGACGTTACAGAGGACATGGTAGAATTAGATGAGAAGCTGGACACATGTGAGGATAACTTGCAACATCACAATTGTGACACCGACGCGACGGTCGATGTTGTGACAACATTGTTTAAATGCCAGTTATGTGACTACAAATCAAACACCAAGAGCAGCATAGTTATTCACATGGACAGAAAGCACAATGATGGCAGTGTCACATATTCTTGTGATCACTGTGACTATTCAAGTATCTCAAGGTCAAACTTGTCGTCTCATGTGTCCAGACAACATAGCCAAGTTTATCGTTGTCATGAGTGTGACTTTGTCACAAACAGATCGAATTTAAGCAGGCATATAAAGAGAAAACACGCTGGTAGTGTCACATTTTTTTGTGATCAGTGTGACTTTATGACAACTATTAGAACAGACCTTACGGAACATATTAGAACACATGGTAAAGCTGTTCATTTGTGTGACAAATGTGACTACAAGTCAACTAGTCTAAGGAACCTTAACGTTCACGTTGAACGAAAGCACAACGATGGTAGTATCACATTTTCTTGTGATCAATGTAACTTTACATGTACCTCAAAAGTTAATCTATCCCGACACATGTCAAGGAAACACAGCCAATTCATTCTATCTTGTGACAAATGTGACTACAAAACTGGAGATGTAAACTACTTAAACATTCACATGGAAAGAAAACATAACGACGGTAGCATCACATATACTTGTGACCACTGTGACTACACCAATGTCTCCAAGTTTAAAGTCAAAGATCATATGCTTAAACATAAAACACCGATACATGCTTGTAATAAATGTGACTATAAGGTGTACTGTAAGAGTAATCTAACTGAACATTTAGACAGGATGCATAATGATGGTAGTGTGACTTATTCTTGTGATCACTGTGACTTTACCAACATTTCTAAGTTTAAAGTTAAGAAACACTCTAAAAAAAAGCATAAAGATGACGTTAATGCAATGGATTCGTAGCTTTTCTACAAAACTGCAAACTGCAAAACTGATACACTTATAATTTGAGCAAAACTATAACCAGTGCGAGATGATATTGCCTCTTTATATATGAATTTTTATGTTTAATTCCTATATTTAGTTAATTTATACCAATCTAGAATTGTAACCTACTACCAAAATAATTAATAAACCCTTAAAAAATTACTTAAAGTTGTTTTGTGTCCTGTAACCTGAAATATGTAATTTGTTTAATTTTTTTCATCTTAAGCTTGTCACTATCATAAAATTTTACACTATGGCTACTAAATTTAAACCTTTAAAGTATAAGATGCTACTTTTAACCTTTTATTTTTGTTTGTTGACCGTTCTTGCATTATTTTTTACAAAAATTGTGGATAACTTCACAAACCTATAAAGTAGCGTCCGCAACTAAGCACGGTAGTTCAAAACGTCCATAATGCCGCCATTATACTCTGTGACAGTGAGATTTGTCAAAAGATTAATGATCATATGACCTACGAACAATGGCAATTGTGTAAAAATTAATTCCATTTCACATTAAAATCACTTTTCTTTACTTTTATGCTAACGTTTTATACCGTATTAACAAAACATTAGGACACTTTTCTATCAAATACTGTTATCAGCTTTTTAAGCCTCATATGGTAAGCAGAAAAGTTACTGTTGCGTTTTAACTTGTGTACTAGTTGAAAACCAACGAGAAAAATGTTGGAAAGCGAGCACTGCGACTTTAAGAGTGCCTCCAGCAAACGTATGAAGACCCATGTTACCTCTACACATACCCTACAAAACAAGCAAGTACCCAGCACAGATATCTTACCTTCTACTTCACATGGATCTATTACCACAAGCTACAACATTCATGAATGTAATAACACCAACAATGCTATGACTAACAACTATGAAACTACAGTTAACATAGAGAAAATAGACGACGACATCGAGGAACAGATGCTTCAAAACAAGAACCTGGATATAGACCTTTGTGACGATGTATTGGTTAAGAGTGAAGAAGATTATGTTAAGCAAGAAGTCATGGACATAGAAGGTGATGAAATAAAAACCGAGGAACGAGCAGACGTTACAGAGGACATGGTAAAATTAGATGAGAAGCTGGACACATGTGAGGATAACTTGCAACATCACAATAGTGACATCGCTGCGACGGTCCATGCTGTCACAACATCGTATAAATGTCAGTGTGACTACAACACCAAACATAAAAGCAACCTTAAATCACATATGGATAGAATGCACAATAAAGGCAGTGTCACATATTCTTGTGATAAGTGTGACTACACTGGTAAATCAAGAATAAACCTGTCAGCACATAACTCAAGAAAACATAGACAGGTTGTTCACGGTTGTCACTTATGTGACTACAAAACAAACAACATGACTGACATAAACAAACACATAGACAGAAAACATAACGATGGAAGTGTCACATATTCTTGTGACCAGTGTGACTACAACAGCATTTCAAAGACAAACCTATCAGACCATTCATATAGAAAACATGGGTTACTAATTCACCGTTGTTTGAAGTGTGACTACAAAACCAGCAACGGAAGTCACCTAAAAATGCACATCGAAAGAAGACATAATAAATCGAAAGTCACATATTCTTGTAAACACTGTGACTACACAGATACCTCAAAAACAAGATTGTCCGTACATTTATTCACGGAGCACGGTGAACAAGAATTACCTGTTTATTCGTGTCACAAATGTGACTACAAAACTATAAATGCTACACATCTCAATGGACACATTACTAGAAAACATAATGATGGTGGTGTGACTTATTCTTGTGAACACTGTGACTACACAAGTTTTTCCAAAGACAACGTTTTAAAACACAGCAGTAATAAACATAAGTTCTCGACTAGTAAAATGAAATAATGCACTCTTAAAGGGGAATGTCGCGAAGCATAAAAACTGTGGTCATGTTATGTTGGTTGCCTAAAATCAACAAAAAACACCACTTTCTGGTCATTACTCAGTGGGTTTATACGAGTTAATTTTAATTAAAAGTTGTGCTTACCAGCAACATAAATAAACAAAGCACAAGTTGACATATTCTAAAGGTCCATCAATAAGCGTTTAAATACAGAATTTTGGTAATTTAAAATGCAAAAAACTAGTGCTTCCTAATTGCCAAAATTCCGTATTTAAACGCATATTGATGGACTTTTGGAATATGTCAACTTGTGCTTTGTTTATTCATGTTGCTGGTAAGCACAATTTTTAATTAAAATGAACTCTTATAAACTCACTGAGCAATGACCAGAAAGTGCTCTTTTTGTTGATTTTAGGCAACCAACATTACATAACCACAGTTTCTATGCTATGTTGTTCGGTGGTTTAACTATTGTATTTTGTTCGATTTAAATGCTCCTTTGTATGTAAAACTGTACTAAAATAATAATAAATTATTAAAAAGTAAGTTTGATGTTTTTCGTCAAAAAATACTTGAAAAAAAGTGTTATTTTTAATCTTTTTTTTGATTTTCAATGAGATAAAAAAAACATAATTGCATACTTACGTATTATAAATTTGCTTTTATGATTCCTGCTTTCATTGTAAAGAAACCTAGCGTAATTATTTTGCGTTTTAAAATTATTTTATCGATGTTTTTATATAAGAAACCCCTGTCAATAAGTTAACTTCACAAACCTTATGTAGCGTCCAAGTATAAGTACTGTAGTTTAGATGCCCCAACCAATTTTTGTACAAATTTACACATTTATTAAATTGTATTTAGTTATCCTCTTAAAAATTAGAGACTTGTGTAATCTAAATATTTGTAAAATCTCATAGTTTTTATGATATTTAAAAAATTAGAAAACATTTTTGTTTTTTTCTTAAAAACTAAAAAGCAAAACAACACAAAAATTTTGAACGCAGGTAAACTTGGACATTAATTGTCAAACTGTCCACTTGACATTACAATTTCATAATCATTTGCTGATTAGAAAAAAATTTAAAAAACAAAAACAAAAAGTTTACTAACCAAAAAAAATGCTTTCAATTTTTTTAATTACTATACTATTCTTAAAAAATCCTCCAAATATAAAAGCCTATATGACGCCCCTAGTCTACGACGATAGAGGGATGACAATAGGACAAGAATTTTGTAACGCATCCTTTATTTTTTGTCGTAAGAATATTGTATGTGACCGGAAATTTCAATGTGACCCTGTGGACAATTGCAGTACCACATTTTTGCTTAGGAAGAATAAGAGAGCCATTTTGCATCTTCACAACGAAATAAGGTAAGATTTTTTAAGGTAAAATAAAAGGGTTTCTTAATTTAAAAAAAAATGAAAAAGATTACTTGTAGGTCAAGATAGATAATATTTACCTTGCAAAAAATATACATACAAGAGCCAAATTTTTTATATGTGTTAGGACATTTTTTCAGGAAGCTAAATCCACAAAATGCACACTAATAAGAGTTTAGGGTTGGCGTGGTAGCCCCCCAAATAGCCACCTTTAATTTGCAATAACCTCTCATTGTATTAAACAGATATGTTCTTTAATAACATTTTTATGTATTTTGAAAAAAATCCGCTCAAAGCTCAAAAATTGAGAAAGCCATTACCGTAAATACATCTATTTTACAGTCTCTTACGGTAATCGCTATCAAAAAAGTTATATTCCTAATAGAGGACTAGACTGGTGAAAAATGAAAGGACAAAAATGATAGTGGTTTCTATGTGAGGCTTTGAATAGATCAGACAATTCTCATAGTTCAGATTCAAAAAACCCTTATTGGTTTTGATGGCAATAGTTTTCGAATTGAGGTTCAAATTGATTAACCATTTATTGAATTGTATACAGATATGTCCCTAAGCAACATTTTCATGTGTTGTGGGAAAAAAAATTCGCTCAGAACTCAGAGAGATATACAAACGCTACAACATGAAAAAACGTCTATTTTGCAGTACTTTATTGTAACCGCTATTTGGACCGGTTAAATTGGCGCAATCATCTCCAAAAAAAGGTTATATTCCTAAAAGAGGCCTCTAGTCTGAAATATAAGTAAATTTTGCTAGAATAATAGTGACTTCTATGTAAAGCTTTGAATTTATCAGACAGCCCTCGTATGTCGGTTTTATAATAACAGTTTAAAAAAATCAACCTCTACAAAGAGTAATGTTTTCTTTTAGCCCATTTTTTGTTTTTAGAAATATGGTTGCCAATGGAACAGAAAAAAGAATGAACACCAAACTCAAATTAGGCGTTACTTACATGCATGTTTTAAACTGGGATAATGAGCTTCAAAGAATAATTCGTTGTCATTTAAATCGATGTCCAACTGGAACAACTTTACTAAGAGCTTGTTTAGGTACAGTATGTCCCAGGATAAATTGACCCCAATTTTTTTCTGTTATCGTAAAGTTATTGAACATTTTTTAAAACTAAGTTATGATTTTTTATTTAAAAAGGGGTTCATTGCATTTACTATTTTGCACAAAACTAACATTTTTTTTCGGTGACTATTCCGTCATTGTTTACTTAGTAAGTATTTTATCTAGTTTTAGGCAAGATAGGAAGTACAATAAAACCATTTTTAATTAATTGTTCTAAATTGGTACAGTTAAGCAAAAAGTTTCACGTAATAAAAAAGTTTCTTATTGAACCCATCTACCAGCAACAATAAATAAAATAAAAAAATTGTTAGAAACAAAAAAATTACGACAATCTTTATGCACTCTACCGGTTGTAACTCCATTTTTAGGAGGGCTACAAATGTCAAAACAAGTTTGAAAGGAATGTTTTTATTGCTGTTAATGATTTCATTAATTTTATTATGTTTATACAAACCGTTTGTAAGATATTTACGATCAAGTATTTGTAGTGAAGTAGACTTAAAGGGGTGTAGTTTTTAAACGGCGGCGGTGCCCCCTAGCCTAGGACATGTCGAGTGTATCTGTCTATTTTTTCGTCCTCTATATACCCTTTCAAAAGATGCACTCGTTTCGAGGACACTCAGTAATTTGAATCCATCATTTTTTTTAGATGTAAAGCGTTTTCCAACGTATCAAATTTATGGTCTTTACGATAGCGCAGAAGCACTAACTGCAGTTAATTGTATAACAAAAACTGTTAAAGACACCTATGAGAAATTTATTTCAAAAGTAGATGACAATGCGATTACAAAAAATCTTCAACCTGATACCAGTGACCCTCAAAATAATTTAAGACAAAATATATTGCAACTTTTGTATGACCAAAGAAGATGGATTGGTAAGAATTAAAATAGTTATAGAGCTACTAGTATAGGAGCTATCAACATGAAAATCCACATCATTAACGGTGTCATGATTTTTTGACATTACATAATATTTAATATTATTTTTCTTAATCCAACAAACTGGCAGGCCAATCAGGGAGCGTTTTGTTTTTAAAAGGTAAAAACATCATAAGTGGGATCGTTTTCCTCGTACAACAAAATTGTTTTTTGCACCTTCGAGCTATAACCCTGCCAACCCTTTATGATGGGTTAATCGCTTTCCAAATGTGTTTTCCAAGGACATAGAACCCTATAATAAAAATGTCTTATTTTACTCATAAAAGTCTACAGATTACACAAAATTAGAAATTTTCACTTCATAAATGTCTGGCAGTGTTAAGGCTCATATTATTTTATTTCTTCAAAAATAAATATCCCACTTATGATGTTAAAAAAAAACGCTCCCTGTTAGCGCTGAAAGTGTATTGGACAAAAGTTAAGAAATATTAAATATAATGCAATGCACAAAAAATCATGACGCCGTTCGATGATGTGTGTTTTTGGTTGCCAGCTCTCGTAATACACATTTAGTGTAAGGGTTATTCATAAGTTAAACATTTTTATGTCCATCTATTGTTTATTCTCGAAAGCTCTTAATCAGCTGATTTAACTGGGGCATTTTGCACGTAAATCTAACAAACCATAGATACAATACATCTATGGTTCTTTAGTTGATGTCACACAAATACCTATCAATAGTTAAATTAACTTAACGTCACTTAGAATTAACGTATCGAAAAATTAACACAAAATTAAATAAATTATACGAAAGTTGAAATCTCATTTATAGATTAAATTAACGTCACTTAAAGGTTATATTTATTAATTTCAACTAATTTCTGGTAAAGTAGGCATCTGTAACCCTTTTCACTAGCGCCATCTATTAGCGACTACACCAAAATATTAAAATTAGAAAGATAACTGTATAATGAAAAAAAAAATCAATAAAATAATGAGATTCTAAGATTTACCAATAGATGGCGTTTACTGCGTTAAATTAGTGAAATTAAGGAATCTCCAAATGCATTAATTTGGTGGCGTTAAGTTAAATTAATTTCACTATAAATCAAGCTTAAGGTTTTTTAAAGGACCATATTTACAATAGTGTTAGTGGCTAAGAAAGAGTTCGGTCACTTAAAAAATGTTAATAAAGTAACTGTGACATAGATCCCATAACAAAAAATACAATTAAGGCTAGAGATTCAAATTCACAGTTCCGAAGATTTGTGCTCCTAAAAGCTTGTATAAGTCATCTCCGTTGAGCTCCCGTCAATTCTACTAAATAGCACATCTACATGAGGGCCCCACCGTATATTAAAACTAAAAGTAGTTTTAAAAACTTAAAAAATAGGGCTACATGTGCTATTAAGTAGAATTGGCGGAAGCTCAACGGAGATGACTTATACGAGCTTCTAAGATTTATCCGAGGATTTATCGGTCAACTTTGTCTGACATACATGTTTGTGTTTTTCTTTCTCTCTTGTACTATCGTGGACATGTAATTTAAATCGATCAATTTTTGCATTGTAAATATGGTCAAAATAGTAAACATCTCAAGTTTAATGCGAAGTGGACATTAACAAGATACATTTTTCTGATGTTTAACGAAGATTAGAGCCTTATTGTTATCCTAAAACAAAATTATTGAAAAAAGTAAATAACTTGTTACTATTTTTCTCGCCGGCAGCACATTTTACATAATTTATTTTAATAAAATACATTTGACGCATTTGTTGTCAAAATAACATTCGAAAACTGACATAAAAAACCCCATTCACAGAGTAAAATTCAAAAAATCAAAGGTGGCTAATAAAAAATCGTTTTAAATTCCATGTCCACGATAGTACCGGTAAAATGGTTACCATTAGGACCATGCCCTAAGTGTTTTCTTTAGTTGCATTAAATATCCTTAATAAAAAGATACGCCGATACTAGGCAGCTTTTGATTGGTTGCCACCTTTTGCCCACTTTACAGTATGGCCAGAAACTTACATTTTGTCATTTTGACAATTTTATTTCGGTTTTAAATGCCACAATATCAAAAATCTATTTTTAACCACAGATAATAAAACTTTTTAAATTTTAGACCTTCCTGTGAAATGGGCAAAAAGTCATAGAATAAACAAATAGGAGTTTACTTGATAAATAGTTAAACAATGGATATCATAGAATATCATCGTATTGGCGCTACTTTGTTTTAAAGGTACTTTAACTTATACGAGCTTCTAGGAGCACAGATCTGCAAATCTAAATTTCTAGCCTTAAAGCGGTTGATGTACAAAATTTTAAGTGTTGTTTTTAATTGCATGAAAATTGCGTACATGTGACTTCAATTTACACACAGTGACACCTTTAAAGTCACATTGACTACAGGGAAAAGTCACACCATTATGTGTTCTAGTGTAGTGTCTACTTAAACTAGAAGCAAGAATCGATCGGTAGTCACAAAGGGTACAGCTTAAAGTTTTAGCTTTATTTAGGTTATGTTCATTCTTATGCACTTTAAGGTTATGTTTAGTAGTTGAAGTAAAGTCACACTGATTACAGGCATAAATTGTTCCATCCTCAGTATGCTGCCTTTTCATATGTAAACTTAAATCACGTTTTGAGCCGTTGGTGTAGTCACAGAAGTCACATTTGTGCGAAAGGACATGATGTACACGAATGTGACTTTGTAGCGTACGTTTTGACTTGCATTTGTAGTCACACTGTACGCACGTATGCGTAACGCCTGTATTGTGACTACGCTCACAATGCGCAGTTAAGTGTGACTTCCCTTTTGCGTAATAGTTGCACTGGGAGCATTTATACTTTCCAGTGTGTGTGTTCATATGTGCTGTTAGGTTATACTCAAATTTGTTGCTGTAGTCACACTGCAAACAGCAAAACAAAGTGTCTTTATTGTGAACTCGCGCGATGTGACTGTTTAAGTGTCCTTTATTACCGGTTTTAAAGTCACACTCAGTGCAGCAATGCGTCGCTAGATGGCGCGCACGATAATGGTCCTGTATTTGATACGTAGAATACGTACTGTAGTCACACTGCTCGCAAGAGTATAACGTAGTTTTGTTGTTGTGTTTACGATTCGTATGTTCTATTAAACAGTTGTTTGTTTTTGTTTTGTAGTCACAGTACGTGCATGCGTAAGTGACTACTTCCTGTTTTACGTGCGTATTACGCACATGTGCGTTTAGAATGAACTCTGACCTTTTAAGTGTTGTTTTTAATTGCATGAAAATTGCGTACATGCGACTTCAATTTACACACAGTGAGACCTTTAAAGTCACACTGACTACAGGTAAAAGTCACACCATTATGTGTTCTAGTGTAGTGTCTACTTAAACTAGAAGCAAGAATCGATCGGTAGTCACAAAGCGTACACTTTAAAGTTTTAGCGTCAGTGTGGTTATGTTCATTCTTATGCACTTTAAGGTAATGCTTTGTGGTAGAAGTGAAGTCACACTGATTACAGGCATAAATAGTTCCATCCTCAGTATGCTGCCTTTTAACATGTAAACTTAAATCACGTTTTGAGCCGTTGGTGTAGTCACAAAAGTCACATTTGTGCGACAAGACATGATGTACACGAATGTGACTTTGTAGTGTACGTTTTGACTTGCATTTGTAGTCACACTGTGCGCACGTATGCGTAACGCCTGTATTGTGCATACGCTCACAATGCGCAGTTAAGTGTGACTTCCCTTTTGCGTAATAGTTGCACTGGGAGCATTTATACTTGTCAGTGTGCGTATTCATATGTGCTGTTAGGTTATACTCAAATTTATTTGTGTAGTCACACTGCAAACAGCAAAACAAAGTGTCTTTATTGTGAACTCGCGCGATATGACTGTTTAAGTGTCCTTTATTACCGGTTTTAAAGTCACACTCAGTGCAGCAATGCGTCGCTAGATGGCGGGCGCGATAGTGGTCCTGTATTTGATACGTAGAGTACGTACTGTAGTCACACTGCTCGCAAGAGTATAACGTAGTTTTGTTGTTGTGTTTACGATTCGTATGTTCTATTAAACAGTTGTTTGTTTTTGTTTTGTAGTCACAGTACGTGCATGCGTAAGTGACTACTTCCTGTTTTACGTGCGTATTACGCACATGTGCGTTTAGAATGAACTCTGAACGCGCAATTACGTCGCATTGGGTACAAGGGTATTTAGGTGACTCGTATTTTTTGTCTGGATGTTTTCTTCTGTTGTGCATGCGTAAGTAGCGTAATAATGGAGTTTTGTACTTGCAATGTTTGCACTTTTTGAGCTCTATTTGAGGTGTTTCACTTACCAATGGCTTAGTTTCTTGTGGTACAGTTATTTCCTCTAATTTAAAATTTTTTTCGATTTTGACTAATGTATCTTGTGTTGTGTTTGATGCACTACTTGTAGGTTCAGAATCTGGTTCATTTTGTTCAGTTTTAATAGTAATTGTTTCGTTTTTAATCAAAGTAGAGTTAGAAAAGGTTTCAAAAGCGATTTCATCGTTGTCTTGATCAATTGGTTCTTTCTTAACTAGGATGCCTTCAAATGGGATGTTTTGTGAATTATTAAGAGCATTCTTCTCTGTTTTATGTGAAGAATCGTTTTTGGTATCACACGAAATGAATTCAAACATTTTAGCAAAGTTTTTGTAGTCTGCAAAAGAAGTCTTTTGGTTAGATTTTACATTTGTGTGCTTTTATTTAATAATTAGTATGTATTTTGTAAGGTAGAGTCTAAAATTACGTGCCTTAATTATGTTTCTACTGGTTTTTGTATGTAAAAATGCTTCTTTAATGCGTTTTTAACAAAAATTCATTAAAAAATAGGTTTTTATTTCTTTCTTAGTTCTTCTTTTACTTAGGTGTTTGTGGCCTTAGCATAAGCGCCCAAGCTGGCCAACTGACTGCAAAGTTGTGCTTTTTTTCGGTTTTTAAGCCAAAAAAGCTGCTATTTTAGCTAGAAAACATTAAATCCAAGCAAATAGATAGAATTTAAGTTAAATATGCATCAAAAACTAAAATTATTATAGTTTTTTAAGCCAGTGGTGCATCTAAACTACTAGAGTTAGGTTACTGGACGCTACTTTCGCAAAACGGCGATGTTGTCACTTCTCCACAATTTACGCTAATTTGATGAAACTTTGCATTTTTTAATGATTTTTGTGTTTTTTTTAGGTTGTGCACACAATACGAAAGAGGAAGGTGTAAAAATATCAAGTATTTGTGGTTGTAATTACGCCCCTATGAATTACCAGGCTAATCCTTTTGTGGTTTTGGTTAAAAATGAATATTTTGATTTTCCTGGAATATTCTGCGAAGAGTTAACGCTTGGGTATAATGCGCTTTGTGGAAAATTATTACCCATACCAAAAGCAGATGAAAATGTTTGTGCACCGGTTTTTTGTTGTAAAAGTGTGCTTTTAGTGTTTTTGTTGGTTTTAGCTTTGGTAAAATTTGTTTAAAAATAGAATAAAAAAAACTTTTTTCTACTTCCACTTTTAAAATGACACTTATCGCACGACTTGATTAAACCTAAAACAATCCTTTAGCTATGTCTTGCAAGTCGTGGATAAAATGGCACTTTACTCACGGGGTGAAGTTGCAACAAGATCTTTCAACGGGCCGAAGTTAGCGTTACTCGCAGAAAATGACAGATCACATTTTTTGCATGTATTTTAATTGTCAAAAACGTATAATTTGATGTCTTTTATTAATAAAAATGAATTCTAATTAAAGTTACAGTAAAAAATTAAGTACATGTTTACATTTCTTAAAAATTAAAGCCACTGCAAATGTTGTTAGTGTTAGTTTTTACGGATATTAACAAGTCTGGTAGAAAAACGCGTTGAAGCTAAAACCGTGAGTTGTTTTTGGAGTATTTTTATATAGTTTTAGACAGTATTTAGTGTAGCAGAGGTAGGATTTTGATTTAACATAACCGTTTATTGAAAATTACAGCATGTGTCTTCATTTCTACTTCTAAAATGTTTTTTCTAACCTAACTTTTCTTCAAGTCGAATTTTTTTTCTTTTATAAAGTCTGATATTGTTTGATTTTAGGATAGTAGAAAAAGTATAGTTCGTAACACGTTTTATAAACATCTTTATTCACTCGTTTATAAAACCCTTGCTTGCGATCGTGTTTTAACAAACTCGTGAATAAAGACTCGTTTATAAAATTTGACTGGAGAACTACTATTTTAAATGAATAATTTGAATGGCAAAAATGCTATTACATTTTTTCGTATTTTATTTAACCATTAGTTTACTAATTTAGCGAAATAAAAAAGATGTCCACAACACTTTCTCCTATCCATTTTTAATTTGCAAATCGTTTATTAGTAAAATGTTCTATTTTATTTATAGATATTAAGTTTTACTTTTTTTATGCAAATATGCATCATAGGATAGGTATAATTTAATAAATAAAATCTCGAATAAAATATAAAGAGTTCTTTATTTTTATTATAATAATCTGGTTTACTTTTTATGTTATACCTGCATCATATTTAACGGTCTATTTACCAATTTATGTTCTTACTTATAATGAAACTTTACCTTTAATCTTAATAATCTGCGTAGCTAAACTATCGTGGTTATTTAGATACTTACAATAAATCGATGGTTTCAAGGCATAATGTTGTAAACCACCAAAAAATTAAAAATTTGTTATTATAGTTTTTCAAACGCGATGGTACGTTATTGGGGCATGTTTAGGGATCCTTAGAAAAATGTTGAAAAAAATCCATCTCATATACCCTTGGGGATATGAGGTCCCAAGGTGCAAAACTTCTAACGCTTATATCTTGAAAATAACAGCACATATTAACGAAAAAAATGGTTTAATAAAAAGCTTCAGTCTATCTTAAACCATTCCACCATTTGTTTATCTTTTAAATGGTCGAATTACATTTTCATAATCAATTTAATTTTACAAAATTTTTATGAAATGAAGCTGACAACAATGTCAATAAAATATTATGCAAAAGTGTATGATCAAGACTTATAGATGGGATTTTTAGATGTATTTTCCTAGACTGTGTTGCCGAATTTTTGCAATTTTGTTCGCATTTCTCTCAATGAATATAACAGATGGATTTTTTTAGCAATTTTCCAGGAATTCCTAGGCATGGCCCAAGGGCGTACCAATTTTTGTACATCCTGTAGATTGTGGGTTTGTATACTATCTATTCATGTTTTAAAAAAATCGCAGTCACCTGATGAAAACTAGAACCTTTTTCTTTGAAAAGTTGAGATTTCCACAAAGTTGGCATTACATTTCTAATTTACTGGCACTAAAAATTCAAAAATGCCAAAATTAATACAACAGTTACATAAAACAGGCGTAAAAATTGGAAAAAAGAATCGATTTCTGCTTGAGATGTGGGAATTTATAAAGAAAATTGTAGACATTTTTGTAAAAGTGTTAATTTATCCTAAATGATTCCTAAAAGGACTTAACAGTGAGTACTTACATAAATAATTCCTATTTTGTGTACACTTTTTAATGGTTTAAAGATTAGTGCATTATAAAGTAATTTAATAATAAAATAAATACTTCTGTATATTTCAAGACCATTGTTTTTGATTCAGATGCCCTGAACATGTTTTTAAATGCATTTTTTAATTTTGTTTGACATTTTCTTACATAACCAGCAAACACAAGTGACATTAATGACAATATACAGAGTAAAATCTGTAACCCTATGGCTCGCCTACTCTGGTTTAAATAAATGGTGAATGGATAGTATTTAACAATTTTATTTTTTGGTGCTTACGTCGTTTTTTCTTTAAAACGCCAAGATACACATATTAATGTCGGTGTTTTCGCTTTTGCTACCTGTTTTCTGTGGTTAAACTATCATCTTGGTTCTTAAGAGAGCTATTTCTGATATTCCAATAGATAAAAGGATACTCTCACTATCTTAATTCTTGATTATATGCATTAAGATTGAAACTAAGTGCTATGAATCTGATCTTACACTTAAATATTCTTTAAACGTTTGCTTTATAGGGGTTTTTACCACGGTAAACTAAGAGGGCATCCACCAAAAAATTCTAACTTCTAATAGAACTAAAAATATTTTCTAGGCATGGTGGTTAAAAAACTAAACCTCTTTTACAAACAAAAAATAAGTCAAATTTTATGGAAATTAATTTGCCCTGAAACTAAGAATTCAAGCTTATAAAAAACGCAAAAAAATAAATCCTCAAATGTTATCTGCAAGGATATGGGATAGATTTTTTTTAAAAAAATTTTGTTGTTTTCTTGCCATGCCCCAACAATGTACTAGGGGGATGTCCAAATAATGGCGCAAATACGGAATGGTACGTTGTTGGGGCATGCCTAGGGACTCCCAAATAATTGTTAAAAAATATCTATCACATATACCTATGGAGATATAAGGCCCCAAAGTGCATAACTTTAAACGCTTACATCTTGAAGATAACAGCACATATTAACGAAAGAAATGGCTAAATACTCGGCTAAATACAAAGGAACAATTTATTTAAAATTATTTTACCATTTGTTTTTAAATGGTCAAATTACATTTTTATAACCAATTTATACAGGGTGTCCCAGAATTGGCGCACCACCTGTATGGTACGCTGTTAGGGCATGCCTGGGGATTCCAGGAAAATTGTTAAAAAAAATCCATCTGTTATATTCATTGAGGAAAATGCGAGCAAAGTTGCTTAAATTCGGCAAACAGACTAGGATAATACTACACAGTCTAGGTAAATAAGTCTAAAAATCCCATTTATGAGTCTTGATTATACACTTTTGCTTAAAATTTTGTTGACATTGTTGTCAGCTTATTTCAAGAAAATTTTGTAAAATTAAATTGATTATAAAAATGTTATTTAACCATTTAAAAGAAGAAAAATTGGTGAAATGGTTTAAGATAGACTGCAGCTTTGTATTAAACCATATTTTTCGTTAATCTGTGCTGTTGTTTTTAAGGTACATGCGTTTAAAGTTTTGCACTTTGGGGTCTCATATCTTCGAGGGTGTATGAGATGGGTTTTTTTTGACAATTTTCTGGAAATCCCTGGGCATGCCCCAACAACGTACCATACAGGTGGTGCGCCAATTCTGGGACATCCTGTATTCTGCTTAGATGCAAATTTAGTTTAGTTTTATTTCTATTCAATTCAATTTGTAATCCTATAGACCACCGCGTTAAATGAATAAATTGAAATGAACAAAAAAACTACTCGTATACACAACTTGGCAATTAAATAACTCCCACGATAAAGTTTCAATTCAAGTTACCTTAAGATACTTGATACTATGTTAAAATCGTGCAAAACTTGTATGCTTTTTTCTAACATAACTAACATAGGTAGGTACGGATTTATTTTTAGCAAGTAATCCATCCATTGCCCACCCAGCAAAGAACATTAAGAAATGTCGTGCAATCACTAAAAACATTTGTTACATTCCGACATTCGTGAAGATTAATTGTTTTCTAAACACCAACTGCGAGATTGGATAATGTAACAACTAACAAGACATGTTTTAAACTTAAATTAAATCTTCTGAATATCTACAACTGGTCTTCGTATAAAAGATTTTCGTACATCATTTGTACGAGGGAGCATCAAAAGTATGGTCCAATCACACATTTAAAAGATCTATACAGGGTGTTATTTTGTAGACTTTACTAGTGTTTTGCTCAGCTATGTGCAATTCGATTTCCATGAAAACTTCTGGAGTCACCATTTAAGAACTGTGCTTGCGACTGGTAAATACAAAATTTCAATTGGTTTATTAGTTTTGCAGAAAACGACAGTCATTAGCTTTTTCTTACGTTTTTCTGGTAATATTTGTTTTTTTTCGAAAAAGCATTAATATTTTACATTTAAATCAGTTTTTAGATATTAATTAAGAATCTCCGTTGTTTTGGAATAAATTCATAAAGTTTCTTGAAATACCTGGCTAAAATGGTTCTTTTATTTATTTAGGCTGGCGTTGAATTTGTTTTGCTCTTATGACACTTATTTTTTTGACGTTATTAACAATAAATCAGGATTGTCATAATTTGTCAACACAATAAGAACACAGGAAAGTGTTAAATCTGTAGCCCACTTAGCTAAGGTAATTAATAAAAAAAGACTAAATCAGCCGACTATGTTAGGAAAACTTAATAAATTAATTAAATCGATTATAAAGCAATGGTAAGGTTCATTAAAAATGTAAAAATTGATTTGTACGTAAAATAATCTAGATTTTCCGAAAAAAAATAATTATTAACATAAAAATCGATGAGTATGATAGTTACTGTAGATTTCTGCAAAACCAGTAGAGCAATTAAAAGATTGAATTTACCAGTCGCAAGCACAGTTCCTAAATGGTCACTTCAGAAATTTTCATGGAAATTGAATTGCACATAGCTGAGCAAATCGCTAGTAAAGTCTACAAAATAACACCCTGTATACATTATTCTCAGGGAGAAAAAATGCGAACAAAGTTGCATAAATTCGGCAACACAGTTTGTGAAATACATCTTAAAAGCTCATCTAGATTCTTGAGCATGTATTTTTGCATTTAGATCATATTGACGTTGTTGTCAGCTTCATTTCATGAAATTTTTGTAAAATTAAATTGGTTATAAAAATGTAATTTTACCATTTAAAGGATAAACAAGTGGTAACATAATTTCTAATCAATTGTGCCTTTGTATTTAGCCATTTTTTTTGTTAATATGTGCTATTATCTTTAAGATATATGCGTTTAAAATTTCGCACTTTGGGGCCTCATATCTCTAAGGGTATACGAGATAGGTAACAATTTTCTGAAGTATTTTAGCCCCAACAACGTACCATCGCGTTTATGGGCCATTATTTGGACATCCTGCATAAAGTACCGAAAGAGGTCAAACAATTGCAAAAAGTGGGGCCCCCATGTTTGGTAAATAGAGACTATATAAGTGTCAACATTTTGAAGATTATGAATAAGTGCCTAGATTTTTAAGACACATATGGGCAATGAACTTTTACAATTTGCACATTTTTTTTAAAGCACGCTTTATTGGGTATTTCGCTTAAACAAAACGTGAAGACAAGCTTAAATTCTTTAAAAAACATTTTTTTTTACCAAAGAAACAAATAAATGGAAAGTTAATAACCCCACTTTGAAATGTAAACTGACACATATGGTCTCCAATGGCCTAATTTTCCATCTCGTTCTACTGCACTGTGCAGTAGCCTGCGCTCATGGTTCAAAATTCGTATAGTTCTTTTAGGTATGTGCATTCGGATCACAAAACCGAAACCATTCGGACCTTACTCTTATATATATATATATATATATTCGTATGATATTATAAATACATGTCAAAAATAGGTACAAATGAACATTATAAAATGGAAGATGTTTAATTTCCAAAAGGTATAAGTGATGTTCATTTTTTCACGTCCATGGCCGATTTTTATTCTTCTGGTAAAGCATTTACTTCGCGGCCGAGAAAGACCATGGAAAGAACTCAGGCATACCAGTGTTGTCAAAGTTGTGGTGGTACAATAAATCACAGCGAAAAAGTTGCAGCTGTTTCAGGGTTGATATCCAATTCAAAGTTTCTGGAGTTATTTGGTGTATTTTTTGAAAACCACCCTCAAATTTAGTGTTTGGACATTCTTCTACAATATGTTTAATCGTTTCTGGCAATGCACCACATTCACAAAGCGGGCTAGGTAATGCATTCCATTTATAAAGCATATCATTACCTTACTCTTAGACCATAATAACAAAAATTTGGTTAATTTGATTGAGTAAACCACGGCCTTAAAAAAGATTATCCATTGTTAAAGAAAGAATAAATAAAAATAAAGCATTTTGACCGATTTAACTTATCGAGCCTCGTGTATCTTTATTCGAACTTCGAAGCATCGTAAAAAGGATAAATTAGTCGAGATAGGTACTTATTTGTAAGATCACGCATGCAAAGAGATGAATAGATATAAGAAGCTTAAAATTAAAGGTAATGACAACACTTAAATAACTCGTTTATTCGCAAAAAACGTACCATGAAAAAGTAGTACTTGTAAACAGGTAGGAGGAAAGATTCTCTTCATATTTTAAATGATGATACATCCTCTTTAAGGACCTTTACAACGCAAAATGCTGTACAAAGAAAAATGTTTTCTTGCTTAAGGTAGCATTTAAGTCTAAAAAGATTTCAATGTTGCGTTAAGCTACAAAATTTAAATAGAATTTTAATAACTTAAAAAACGTTTGTTGAGAATTCTGGTACAAAAAAAATTTAAATAAATAAATAGTCTTTATTTTTATATAAATAACATTTTTATACAATTGTTTATTGCATAAAATAATATGTACAACATTATACCTATCAAAAAATAAATAAAGAAACAATTTAAAAATTTCACACACAAAAAAAAAATAATAAATAATTATTTTTTAGTAAAGCTAGATTTTTTTAATGTATAAAAGTCCTATAAACAAATTAATATTTGTGCTGACGTATACATTACAGAGATACAGATATTTAAATTAAATTAATTTTAAACTAGAATTAAATAAAAATATCAAAAAGTGTTATGTAACTCATATAAAATAATTGTGTAGGATTTTTTATGAATAGATGAGTTAAGATACTTATCTACATAATAGTTAATGTCATGAAAATATTCATCACTCTTACTACAATGTTCTTAACCTCGTTTATACGAGGGGTTACAGTAGATAATTTTATTTTCTAAAAAAAAAAGAGCAAAAATTTGAAAAAATTAAAGCCTTTAGCAAAATTTGGAACATTATTCTAAAATTAATAAAAAATAAGGTATTTTTTAAAGCTAATGAGAAGTTTTTTTTGCTGTTTGTCGACAATAAGGGTTTAAATTTTATACAAACAGTGTAAAAAATAAACATTTTTGTTAATTGAAAATGCAAAAAAGTACGAAACAAAAAAAATGGTTTACCACTCGTTTAAAATATTTAAACTAAGCAAATATTTTTTACAATAAATAACTAGTTTCAACTACAGTTTTTAACTACAATAAATATTACCTACATCTTATTAGTACGACAAGAAAATTGTGTAATTTTTAATTATTACCTTTTACAAAGTAAATATTAGGTGAATAAGTGATTTTCAATAAATAAATATTATAATTTATGCAAATTGGTATATCCAAATAATTATTATAATTATTTTTAAACAAACAAAATTAGTAAATAATTTATTGTTGCTTGTTTATTTAAAAATAAACCGTTAAAAAAAATTAGCCGACAGAACACAAAATTTAAAAGCAGATTTACAATTTCATAAATTAACGCCACTTAAGGCTGATTTATAGTTGAATTAATTTAACGTCACATAGAATTAACGTATCGCAAATTAACACAAAATTAAATAAATTATACGAAAGTTGAAATTTCTTTCAAAGATCAAATTAAGGTCATTTAACGTTCACTTATAGGTTATTTTTGTTAAATTTGACTAATTTCGGGTGAATTAGGCATCTGTAACCGTTTTTCACTAGAGCGATCTATCGGCTACTAGACCAAATTTTTAAAATTCAAAAAAAACTGTAAATTGAAAATAAAACCAGTAATATAATAATATTTTAAGATTAACCGATAGATAGCGTTAACTGCTTTAAATTGGTAAAATTAATAAATCTATAAATGTATTTATCAAGTCCCGTTAATTTAGGTGGCGTTAAGTTAATTTAAGTTAACTATATATAAACCTTTAAGTGTGATTTATAGTTAAATTAAATTAACTCAACGCCACTCAAAGCTACTTTACTCCACATAACTTGACGCGAGTAAATTAATGCATTTATAATATAAATTTACACGTTAATTTACAACACGCTAATTTAGTAAACGCCATCTATCGGTAAATGTTAGAATCGTATTATTTACCGAAATCCATTGATTATCTTTGTAATTTTAAAAATTGGGTCTAGTAGCCGATAGATGGCTCTAGTGAAGATACTCACTTTACCCTAAATTTTCTGAGATTTGTCAAAATTAAGAAATATGACCTGTAAGTAAACGTAAAGTTAAGTTAATTTGATGTGTAAATGTGTAAATAATTCATTTTATTCGCGATACGTTAATTTTAAATGAAGTTAAGTTAATTCATCTATAAATCATGCTTTAAGTGGCGTTAAGTTAACATCAATCTTTGGACATTCAAATTTGAAAACTATTAATTTATTTCTTAAAAATGTTTACATTTAGCAGTGTAAAGAAATTAAGAAAAATGTCCTACCTAATAAAGTCAAAATATATATAATATATTTACAAAATAAACAACAACAAACCCCTTACACTTAAGGGTAGAAATTCTGTAACGCATCCCCGTATAAAGAATTATACGAATCCCTCAAAACAAAAATATCTTCAGGCTTTCCGTTAAAATTATACTGCCCTGGTAATTTATGAATCTTAGAGTCCAAGGGTTTCTTTTTCTTAGGGGGTTGCGCCGTCGTAGGGGGTGGGGTAGGGTACCTATTCATCCCTCCATCCCACTGGTAAATTGTCGCAGGCTTCCCGTTGGAAATGAAATTAACGGGGAGGTTTACGAACTGAGAAACATGCGAAGGGGGCGGGGGTGGTTGGGAAACGTACCCCAATCCAGGTACGAACATATACGGGGTGGGGGGGAGTCTAATGTAGTAAATAGGGGAGTTAAAACTAGGCGCTGTTTGTTGTTGACGTCTAAGGGATGTTTTTCGTCGCCCACCCCCTGGTTGAGGTAACCCCCTGCTTAAGTCGTTGTCGTTTAGCTCCATAGATAGATAGTCTTGTTCTTGGGGGTAGGACGAGCCATAAGGGTAGTCTTCTTCCTCGGCTGTTGGTTGGACGTAGTCGAAATAAGACAGGGCTTTTGCTTTACGGGAGCTAAGGGTGGTTTCTTTTATTGGTGCGCTTTTGGCCAGGTTTATAAGGGTTGTTGTTAAGAATGTGATGCATAGTAGTCGGAACATCTGAAAGCAAAAAAAAAGGGGTTAAATTTACGAAGAAAAAAACAAAGTAATTTAAGGGTTGTTAAATTAAATGCAGATTTTTTAAGAACAAACATTATGAAAACTTTAATAACTACAGAATGTTCATAAATTGGTGCACAATCTGTATGGTACGTTGTTGAGGCATGTATATCTTATACCCTTGGAGATGTAGGGATCCATCTCCAAAGTGCGAAATTTTAAACGCTTATACCTTAAAAACAACAGCACATATTAACGCAAAAAATGGCCAAATACAAAGGCACAGTCTACCTTAAACTATTTTACCATTTGTTTATCTTCTAAATGGTTAAATTACATTTTTATAAGCAATTTAATTTTGCTAAATTTTCATAAAATGAATCTGACAACAATTTATAATCTTATAATCAAATGCAAAAATGTATAATCAAGAAACAAAGGTAATTTTTTTCATTGATGGAGTATACACTTACTTTCAGAAAGCACTGGGACAATGTCAAGTTTCTTTAAGTAAATTTGGCATTTAATTCCTGATTGTATTTGTAAAATATGGAAAATCAACGAAACAACCATCATAAATATAATTGAATTAGGGAAAAATCAAGGTCAAAGTCAGCGTCCCAGTGTCTTTAAAACCAAGTGCAAATAGAGAAGAAGATTTTTGTTGGCTGCTTTTCAATCGTAGAAGATCTTAGATGTGCCAAAAAAATGCATGCCTTTCATTTTAGGGGTTAACTTTTGTCAGCGCAAATGTGGGCCATAAATATAAACAAAAAATAATTTCTCAGGAATCATCGCATTTATGCGCCATTTTTTGGACATCCTGTATAAAAAAAAGGAAACTAAAAGCAGGTACAAACAAAACTAGGATAATCTGATCAGGTGACACTTTTACGCTTAATTTTCTCAGTCCACATTTAACATGTTTATGATTGGGTTCTACTGGCTATAAAATCTGTTACATTGCACGGTTATAAAAACTATAATAAATATTAACCACAGTTTATTACACCGACCATATAAAATTGCTAATCTATAGCCAGACTATACAGATTTTTGCCGGTTATTTAAAAAAGTGTGCCATCAAAATGATATTTACTCTCGTTTTTGTTAATTCTTTCTTTCTTTTATTTCTAAAACAGGTATTTTATTAGGTACTAATAGTTACAACTAAATTTAAAAGTGACACAGTTAATAAAAAAAATTCTATTTACTTTTATAGTGATTAAAATTCTAGTTCTAGACAATTTCATTTTATAATTTTTTAAGTAAAACAAGTACTAATTAAGTTTCTTTTTCACTTGGTTTTTAATTCAGCAATTTGGTTTATTAACTTTTTCTTATCGTGCTGTTTGTTTTAATTTGATACACAGTACAGAACGCACAGCGTTTTTTTTTTTTTAATTTCACTTAATTGAAGATATTCGTTAGATTTGCTGAAGCGCATTACCGTGGGTCCCGCAAAAACTCACGATAACTTTCTATGTATATTTTGTACACATAAGAAATGTTAACAATTTCTTAGGAAATATTTTTCGCCTTTTACATAAAGGGGGTCAAAAAAATGGCGCATAAACGCAATGGTAAGCTCTTGGGGCATTTTCAGGAATTCCTGATGGAAACGTGTCAAAGAAAATCCATCTGTGATATTCATCGAGAAAAATGCGAACAAAGTTGCATAAGTTCGGCAACACAGTTTGTAAAATACATCTTAAAAGCTCATCTAGATTCTTGAACATACATTTTTGCATTTAGATCACAATGACATTGTTGTCAGCTTCATTTCATACAACTTTTGTAAAATTAATTTGGTTGTTATTTGACCATTTAAAAGATAAAAAAATGGTGAAATAATTTTGATAGATTGTGCCTTTGCATTTCTTTCGTTAATATATTCTTATGAAGTACAAGGTCAATTAAATAGTGCAAATTTCATATTTTAATACCTGCAAGAGAATATGTGTTAAAACATCTCTTCAGGAAACTAATAAATGTTTAGGGTTGCAGTAAAAGCCCCAAAATAGCTCCCTTTAATGTGCAACGTTTCTAAAAAAAATATTTCTCTAAAAAACTTCCTTCGATCCCTAAATGGTCCCCGAAGAGTAATATTTAATCATGTTGAATTTACCCCAAAGGGCAAAAATTATAAAAGCAATTAACAAAGAAAATTGTTTTAGTTTTTTAGAAACTTATTTTGCATCTGTTTACGAGATTTGGTGTGAATCTAACATGATTGAATATTACTCTTCGGGGACCTGAAGATGACATTTTTTTAAAGGAATCATTTTTTCAAAAAAAAATTTTAATAACTTTTTTTTCACCTTTTGCACAAAAAAGTGGGCTTTTTGGAGGCTTACACGATTGGTAAATATTTACGAGTACGTGTTTTAAGTCTACCTGCTTAAAGGCCATTATTTCCGAACGAGGGCACTTTTCAAAAAAACTGCTAGCTAGTTGCCATATCAAAAAAGCAAACTAAACGCAGACACCCTGTATATTAATAATCATAGGAATATATAAATAAATTTCTAATTTAATACTGATCCACCCGCGCTTCTTTTTTGCGCTCTACATTATACAAAAAAAAACTTCTTTTGCAATTTAAAGTAAAAGTGTCTATTTCTATCATAGGCTTAAAAGTAGTCCAGCACTAGCAGTAGATGGATATATTTATAACACTTATGCATATGCATGAACATAAAAAGGACAATAATAATCCCCAGCATGAATAGCCGTAATTATAATTTATTATCTAGATACCTAAGTAAGTATAATTTCTTATGGTAGCTGACTAATTAGACCAATTAATACTTGGAAACTTTACTAGCAAGTAATTCCAGAAGCTGATACATCTTTTTATATTCTTCTTTATAGTCTTCTTCAATAAAAAAAATAGTAGTATACAAATATTCGTATGATTATTTCATTTATATGTCAAATACACACGGTCAACTCCTACGTCACAGATCACAGATCCACATTAAAAAAACTATCTGTGAAGTAGAATTTTAATTCTGTCAGATTTAGCCAATTTTTTAGAACAATATTTTGTGAAAATAAAAGGCTTTCTTAGGGAACCCTTAATATAAAAATGGGGTATAATGTCTTAAATTCGATATTTTAAGTTTAGTTTATTGTAAAACTCTATAATATACAGTTTATGTGTTAATGTTGTGCACCCTCCAAGATGTGAAT
This sequence comes from Cartodere bifasciata, assembly GCA_963920755.1. Lineage (NCBI taxonomy): Eukaryota > Metazoa > Arthropoda > Insecta > Coleoptera > Latridiidae > Cartodere > Cartodere bifasciata. The sequence continues at coordinate 1,525,299 of OY987198.1, forward strand.
TTTAAACGCAAATTGCTTGAGAAAGCAACCATATCAAGCGATCTGGTAAGTACCATTGCAAAATTAACATTTTTTTCTATTACCTAGAACAAATCATACCCCTTGATATGGTTGCTTTCTTAAGCAATTCGCGTTTAAAGCTGACATCTTGGTGGGTGATCATCATCATCAGATTAATGAGGGATTCTTTAATTCTTGCTGTAGATTCTCGGGTAATTTTAAATTAAAATATCGTAAATAATATAAAGGAACATTTTTACACCAATGGGACCTAAAAAACTTTCTTATTTTTCTTTAAATAATGTTTTTAAAAGACCAATGTTGAAAACACAGAATAAGAAAAAAATGACCATTTTCTTTGGTCCGTAATGTTGGTTGCGTAAAAAAAATTTACAGATAGTATTTTAATGTACTTCTGTGAACTGTGACGTAGGGCTTGACGGTGTCTATTGCAAATATATAATCTCTTTGGCAAGTACATAGTTATTGATGGAATTTTTTTGATTAGAAACTAACTAATTAAGTAATCAGAAAGTTCAATTTTTTCATAAAAAAAAACATAGATTCCCATACATTATTACGCAGCTATTAAACTTTAACACAAATCCAACAAAAAATTAAAATTATTGTTAATTAAAGTTAAGATGACCCAGACAATAATTATTAAGTATTTGAAAGTGGATTTGTTTCTCGATTTATTTACGAAAATAACTTTTTTGCTTTACTTTCATTCCACTCTAGGTCTCTTGGGATATTTAACCAATAATTAGGTGTTATTGGAGGATGTACAAAAAAGCCAATTGAGCAGATGCTATCTACTAATATAAGTACTTATCTTTCAAAGATATTACACTACCAAAGGCGTGCATTTTTCTGGTTTATGGCATTCAACAATAAATGTGTTTCTAAATTAAATATTGACAAGTGTTATAATTTTCTATCCTTTTTTATTAATTTACACAATAAGAAATACTTAAACAAGTGTACTTAAATGTTTAATTTATAATTTGAGAGGCATTGGGCTATGGATTTTCTAAAGGCCGATTTATAGAACGTTGCTTTCACTTTACTTCCGCTTTACTTCGGCGTAACTTTACAGAAAATTAAATAAAATACATGGGAATATATTAGCAAATTTATACTTCACTTTAGCGCTACTTTGCTGATTCATTTAGCTGTAAGTAGTACTGTCAAAAGCCGAGCTTGGCCGATCATGCGCAAAATTTGCAAAAATGAGATATTTACCTTTATTGTCAAGGGTGGTGATTACGTAATATCGCTTCGTACGAAACCTGCTGGTCTTCTTATGTAGGTTTCGTACGAAGCGATATTCCGTAATTACCGCCCAGGTGTAAATAGTCAGAAGTCGCGAGTTCAGACACATGCTCATACCTGTTCCCAATTTCACGTAACTTTACAATCTATAAATTAAGCAAATTTGTTAAGTTACGTGGAAGTGAAGTAACGCCGAAGTAAAGTGAAAGTAACGTTCTATAAATCGCCCTTTAAGCCTTAAGTTGTAACTAAAGATTCTCTATCTAGTGGTTTTATATCTTTGTAACTTATCTCCAATACATCGTTAATTTGTTCCTTATTAAGTTTTATCGAACGAATTACCCATCTCAATTGCAGTTAACTCCTAGTTTACACCAATAAATTGTCAGGAAAAAAAGTAAGCCAACAATAATTGGTATGTATAGTTTATTTTCACATTATATTTAGAAATGCCTATATATGTAATTATTGTAGTAGCATATTTTTTTTTATTTATTTAAGATTCTGTGTACTTACGTCTATAAGAGAAAATTAGCCTTTAAAGGTGTATTTTTATTTTACAGGGTACTCAAAAATTGGTGCATAAACGCGATGGTACGTTATTGGGGCATGTCTAGGAATCCGTAGAAAAATGTTAAAAAAAAATTCATCTCATATATCCTGAGAAATGAGGCCCCAAAATGCAAACCTTCGAACGCCCATACCATAAAGATAACAGCACCTATTAACGAAAAAATGGTTTAATACAAAGCTACAGTCTATCTTAAACCATTTCACCATTTGTTTATCTTTTAAAGGGTCGAAATACATTTTTATAATCAATTTAATTTTACAAAATTATCATAAGATGAAGCTGACATCAAAGTCAATAAAACTTTATACAAATGTGTATGATCAAGACTCATAGATGAGATTTTTAGATGTATTTTCCTAGACTGTGTTGCCGAATTTATGCAACTTTGTTCAAATTTTCCTCAATGAATATAACAGACGACAGATGGATATTTTTTAACAATTTTGCAGGAATTACTAGGCATGTCCCAACAACGTACCATCGCGTTAATGCGCCTTTTTTGGTCACCCTTTAGAAAGGAGTAGCAAGAGTTACAGATGTATGTTTTTGGATTGTGAAACCCTGATCTTAAGTAAAATATTATTCATTTTTGCAAATAAAACAAAACTAAGGAAACGCTTTTAAATATTTGTCCAGACAAACCATAAATATGAAAGTGGTTTTTATTTATTTTATTAAAAGAGAACTTGATTTTTAGTTCAAACTTGAAATAAGTAAATAGTAAATACTTAGTTTCTGAATAACCAGTTTAGCTTTATAAACATTTTGTATGTTCTTTATATGTTTATCATTACTTTTAAAAGTACCAACATACTTACATAGATTTAATATTTAAAAAAAATATAAAAGCTTGACGATTGGTCAAAAAGACATTTTTTATATTTGCGTTCTATAACAAGCACATTATGAAACCCGAAATTTCGGTTTTTAAGGTTGCTGAATTGCTTCATTATTAAACCCAACTTTTTATTTTATTAGGTTGGTTTTCCAGATGCAAAAGATGAATTATTCCCTTGCAAGGTACTTTTTATTTACAAATTTTACCATTATAATCGATCGGGGGACATTGTTTATTTGTAGAGGGAATAACTAGAAGAATAGGAGAAACGATATCAACGCTTACATTTTCTCAAAAACGCCTATTCGTTCAGTATTAAGTGAGTAAAGTTTACAAATGGCATTATTCAATATGTCGGACCTAAATTTACTTTTTACTTTAAAATGTCAATGTTGTCAATCCAATAAAAATAAAATTTTAAGTTTAGTTTTTAATTCAAATTTAAAATGCTTTGTAAAAGCAAATATAAAATATAGTAGAAAAAAATCATTTTATTAGGCATTTTTTATCACTTGTCCATTAGAAAACTCCATGTTTGTAAATATACTTTCTGTATTTTTAAGTCTGTCTGAATGTAAATTATACGATATGCTATGTTGGTTCAAAATGTTTTTTAAATGCGATAGGAGGCATTGTGTTTTTAATAAGCAATAACAATGCAATTAAAAACTGTATACGGATAGAATTATAAAGAATTAAGAGTTACCGTTTTTTTAAGTAACGTATACCATACAAAGTTATACTCACTTAAACTTTGTAAAGACGGTTTAAGCTTGATTTAGAGATCAATTAACTTAACTCAACGCCACTCAAAGCTGCTTTACTCCACTTAACTTGACTTGACTAAATTAAGGCATTTATAGTATAAATTTATACGTAACTTAACCACAAGAAAATTTAGTAAACGCCACCTGTCGGTAAATGTTAGAATCGTCTTATTTCTGTAAATATACAGAAATTTATATGAAATTCTTCGATAATCTTTTTAATTTTAAAAATTTGGTCTAGTAGCCGATAGATGGCTCTGTGAAGAGGCTTACTTAACATAAAATAAGATGAAATTTACCAAAATTAAGAAATAGAACCTTAAGTAAACGTCAAGTTAAGTTAATTGGATCTGTAAATGCGATTTCATCTTTCGTATAATTTATTTCAGTCGCGCTACGTTAATTATAAGTGAAGTTAAGTTAATTCATCTATAATTCAAGCTTTATTGTTAAAAAATTATGTTAGGTAATCAACCTGTCCACATGCGGTTTACATATTGCACTTGACAATTTAAAAATGTGAAATTTAAAAATCCAAAAGATTCCTTTATTTTTTAAAAGAAAAATTTTACAAAAAATCAAAGATACTTTTATTTAATTCATCTAAATTGCACTAGGGAAATAACTAAACCTTAAGTAAAATTACAGAAATAAAGTACGTCCACCTTCTTAAAAGCTTAGGATGAACCTGTTATTTTAATTGATATAAATATTTTCCCATAAAGTCAAGCAGAATAATATTAATATGGAGTATTTATTCCATTGAGGGGAACTTTTAAGACGCCTCTCAGCATATATTTACATTAAATTTACATATTTTAAGAACCATAATTGCGAGCTTATAGTTTAACTATGAGTTTAAAGGGCGATTTATAGAACGTTACTTTCACTTTACTTCGGCGTAACTTTACTTCCGCGTAACTTAACAAATTTGCTTAATTTATAGATTGTAAAGTTACGTGAAATTGGAAACAGGTATGCGCATGTGTCTGAACTCTCGACTTCTGACTATTTACACCTGGGCGGTAATTACGGAATATCGCTTCGTACGAAACCTACATAAGAAGACCAGCAGGTTTCGTACGAAGGGATATTCCGTAATCACCACCCTTGACAATAAAGTGTGAATATCTCATTTTTGCAAATTTTGCACATGATCGGCCAAGCTCGGCTTTTGACAGTACTACTTACAGCTAACTGAATCAGCAAAGTAGCGCTAAAGTGAAGTATAAATTTGCTAATACATTCCCATGTATTTTATTTAATTTTCTGTAAAGTTACGCCGAAGTAAAGCGGAAGTAAAGTGAAAGTAACGTTTTATAAATCGGCCTTAACTATGACACTTGGTTATTTAGCTGATTATTAGGTATAAGTTTCCATAATTTTAGATAGATTAGTATACTCGTAAAGATGTTAAATCTATTTTTGTACGATGTGTCATAGACTTAGACTAAATTAGCAGACACAGAGATCAATGATCGAGTAAAATATTGGTTTTTTTATGCGTCACGGAAATAATATTTGCCATAGTTATAAAAGCTATTTCCGAACCATGTAGAAAGGAAATGGCCTTTTTTGGAAATGATTCTCATTAGAACTAATTCACAATGATAGAAAAAGATGTTTTCCTGTATAAATTAAATTCAGTATAGTACGGTACAAATTAAAGAGCCTTTTTTATGCCGAGGTATCTTTACAACAATAAAATAGAACATTCACTAAAACATCAAGTTTTAAAAAAGTTAAGTTCTACAGGGTGTCCAAATAATGGCGCATAAACGCAATGGTACGTTGTTGGGGCATTCTCAGGGATCTCTAGAAAATTGTCTACAAAAATCCATCTGTTATATTCATCGAGAAAAATGCGAACAAAGTTGCATAAATTAGGCAACACACTCTAGGAAAATACATCTAAAAATCTCATCTTCGAGTCTTGATCATACACTTTTGCATTAGATTTTATTGACGTTGTTGTCAGCTTCATTTCATGAACATTTCGTAAAATTAAATTGATTAGAAAAATGTAATTTAACCATTCAAAACATAAACAAATGGTGAATTGGTTCAAGATAGACTGTAACTTTGTATTAAACCATTTTTTCATTAATAAGTGCTGTTATCTTCAAGGTATGAACGTTCGAAATTTTGTACTTTGGGACCTCATATCTCCAAGGGTATATGAGATAGATTTTTTTAACACTTTTCTAGGAATCCCTGCCCTGCCCCAATAACGTACCATCGCGTTTATGCGCCATTTTTTGGAAACTCTAGTGTATTGATAAGCGAAAATTATTTTTGTTTTTAAAAATAAAAATGGCAAAAATCAATTGAAATAATTGAAGACTTCTTACAAGAGCTTTTTTTTTATAAATAACCAATTACAGAAAAAAACCTTGAAATTTAAAACATCATAATTTACTTAACAATGCTATTATTGTCTCAAGAAATAATTTAAAAAATTAAAATTCCCAATGACAAAAATTATTGACGGTTTATTTTAAATTGTTTAATTATCACAAGGAAATAAAAATGTTTGTTTAAACAATTAGTGAGTTAAAAAAAACACTATTGTTGTTAATTTTTTTTAGTTCTCGAGTTTACGAACCTTTAAAAAAACTAATGAACTTAACTTAAACTTATCCTGTAGGAAGTAATAATTTTTTCAATTTGGCAAGGCTATCTTCATAAATTTAAGGCAAATTAAAAATGGCAAGGAATTATTCTATTTTTAGATTAATAAAGGTAATAATAAAATTTTCTTTTAAAAGAATTTCTGTACGTCAATTTTAAATAAACATAAATTAAGAAAAAAAACTTAACTTTGTCGGTTTCCAAAATAAATATTAGGACACTTTAATTGAATTTTTTGTAGATTGTTTTTTTGCTGTAGAATACAAATCTGCACTTTAATTTTTGAAAAAGATTTTTTTTGCCTTTAAATGCTAACTTAAACCAAAAGCACTGTCAACATTTTAGTGCCAAATTAAGCAGCTCGATTTACAAAATCATTGATGGTACCTACTATCGTGGACATGGAATTTAAAACGATTTTTTATCAGCGACCTTTGATTTTTTGAATTTTACTCTATTGTGAATGGGTTTTATTTATGTCAGTTTTCGAATGTTATTTTGACAACAAATGCGTCAAATGTATTTTATAAAAATAAATTATGTAAAATTTGCTGCCGGCGAGAAAAAAAGTAAGAAGATATTTCCTTTTTTAAATAATTTTGATTTAGGATAACAATAAGGCTCTAATCTTCGTAAAACATCAGAGAAATGTTTCTTGTTAATGTCCACTTCGCATAAAACTTGAGATGTTTAAGCCACTACTTTGACCATATTTACAATGCAAAAATTAATCGTTTTAAATTCCATGTCCACGATAGTACTTATTGGTGGCGAAAATTATTTGCTGCCATGCCAATTAAAAAACTGAGAATATTTGGTCCCTTTACTCATACTTAAAAATATGGCAAATTTAAAAAAAATTGATTGCCTGAAATTGTGTTTTTACACTTATTAAAAGCCGTAGAAAACAAATCAGTAATCAAATTTTTTTCAAGTGCTTTCGTTTTCTTTCTATAACTTTTCAAAGCTAGCAAAAATTTTCAAAAAAAAACATGTTCATTATAAAATTTACAAACTTGAACGCACGCTAAAAAATGTTATCAAAAAACCCAATATTTAAGTTTACTCATAAAATAAAATACTTGCAATTTAAAACGTTAAACCAAACATCAAAAAACATAATTGTAAATAGCAAAAGAAGTACTGACCTTAACAAGAATGCAAAACAACAGCTACAACTCGAACAAATCACACAGAACCAAAAAAAGCACAAATATGTTAAAAACTCCAAGTAGGTACTGCTATTACAGTTCCGCAGTACTACGCGCCCGCTGCACGGTTGTTCTACGCTAGGATCTAGTAGGCACTGAATCCACGGCCTTGCCCGACCTTGCCTTGTCACTGAAAGCCTGAAGTGAGATCTAGATACCGCGGTACCACCAACACGTTTAGAATGACTCGCGGAGCGCCACTAAGTACTTATAACCATAGCAAGCGAATGTATGTTCTATGAAGACGCCGCACTATTCTGGATACGCGTTTTTTAGCATTTGGTACTCCCTACTAACACTTTCAAACTTTGGTACTTTTAACAGTACCTAAAAGTGCGCTTCTTGTACAGAGGACTTGTTTCACACGCCGGTCCGCAGTTGTAATGTTATGGATTGGTTTTTAGATGTGCGGACACTTTTATATTTATGGAAATGTTTGTTTCTCACGTCTCGCGTCAGTACTGAGAAGTACCGCCGCAGAATTTGTTGTTTAGTACTTAGTAGGGATAGGTTTTTTGTATTTTCCTTTGGGACTGCTAAAGTTAATGTTTGCAATGACTGTTTTGTCCAGGGTTTTAAAATAAGGATTTTTTTCAGTACTGCTAAGTTTTTTAAAAGTGTTTAGTTTTTGTTATAAGATATAGGCAACTTTTAAGAGTAGTTCCGTCAGCTCCTGACTTTAAACAAATAAAATTAGAATGGAAAAAGAGTACATCTACAGGAAAAAAGGGAATCAGTACTGTTACTAACAAATTTGAGATTTGGCCCATTTTCTGCTAGTTATCATGTACTAATTTGGTATTGAGGTCATACTTAAAAATCTGCTGAATCTGGATTCCCCTGTAAGAATACTGATTCTCATTTCTTCTACCGATGTTGGTACTCTTTTCTTTTGCCCTTCTAATTTTTTTTGTTTAAAGTTAAGGATTGACGAAGCTCCTCTTTAAAGTAGCCTAAATCTTACACTTACATTGACTTTATGAGGGCGTTTTCGTGCAGTTAAAATGGGTCCAGAAGCACCAGAGGCATTCGAAAGTCGTTCTCGCAAGGATCTTCACGAACTTAAAGGCTTTCTTTTTAATCTAATCTGTAGGGTATCTTTCTGGTACTGGTTGCAGTTTCTGATTTACGAATTTTATAAGTTATAGCAAAAGTATCTGTTTCAAATTGGCGCTTATAACAGCAAGATTTAACAATTTCACTACCTTTAAAAATGGCAATATTAACCAGAGTCTTCTAATCTGTGCTAATAGAAGCTCGTATAAGTCATCTCCGTTGAGCTCCCGTCAATTCTACTAAATAGCACATCTACATGAGGGCTTCATCGTATATTAAAACTAAATGTAGTTTTAATAACTAGAAAAATAGGACTACAAACGTTTTATGGTTTTATATAAATCGGTTATTTCTTTGTATCGAAAATCTGACTTCAAAAATCATTATAATGTTTTTGTTTTTTTTTTCGAATACGTATACATTTTTTGGTTTATACACATTACGTGGTCTGTGCCAAACCATAATACGTTAATTTACCATAGCTTTTCTAAGCTTGTAAATGATTTAAATTACAACTTACGTTTTTCCCTAATGGAGATGTGCTCGTTCAAAGATTTCAATGTAGAAAGAAATACACCAAAAGTACTATTTGACCATATTTTTATATTATATCTTGCACTCAGTACCACTTCTATGTGTCACAAACATTATCTTAAATATTTTTAATCATAGTTATTGATGTATTACTCCGTATTTTTACACATTTTGTTGAAATTTGGAAAATAACTGACATTTAAGGAGATGACTTTTACGACTTTTGAGTGCACAGAACATCCCATTTATGAATTTGAATCTATAGCCTTAAACGTATAAGTGAAATTTATTCAAAGACATCATGTACAAAAGATACATATGTATAGTAAATCAACTTACCTATAATTTTGTTGATAAATAATTAATACAAAGTTATTAAATTTTATAGAAAAACTTTTGCACTTTATAAAAGACCCACAAACATAATTTTTTTCTGTTGTTTATAAATTATGGGTTTTCTCTTCTCTAAACTAAAAGCTAACCACAAAAAGTAACTGTTTTAAAATTGTATTAATATTTCACTTAGGTATTCGGTATTTTAATATCGAATACCCACCGCATAAGTACTCGTTTAAAAATTCTGTGTGACAGTCACGTATAAAAAACACTATTAAAATCAGAATAGAATTGCAAACTTTTTAGAATTTTATAAAGGTATTTAGATAGTTTTCTCATAGTGTCTCAGTTACTGTTATTTGTAATTTGTGTCAAACTTGCAAAAACAATAAGATTCGCAAAATACCTTATTGCATGATAACAGATTTTGGGGAAATTAAGTAGAAATTATATAAAGGAAAGATTTCTTTTAGACTTTTAATTATTGCCTTAAATATTGTTGGATCACGAATTTATAATCTTTTAATTAAATTACATTTTTAATGTTGCTTTGTTTTATTGTTTATTAACAAAGTGTAAGCAATATTCTACGCCCATTTATAAAATTACTGTCTTTAATAAAAAAAAAAGGTCTAATATAAATAATAATCATTATGAAAATTATCTTTTACTTTCGTAACTTTCGTTGAATGTACGTACGTATTTCTCCAAAAATGGATTTACAAAAAAAAAACCGTGTGCATGCATGTCATCAATCAAAAAATAAACAAATGCGTTACTTAGCAGTATTAGTAAACATGATGAAATGCCTTAGGGGTCCACATGTAACAGATATTTATAAATTGACAAGTGCTAAAAAACAAGTTTTAAACTATGTCCCCTGATAGTTTATAATAGTAAAATTTGTAATTAAATTACAAAATTGTAAATAAAAAGTACCTTGTAAGGGATGAATTCATCTTTTTGCATCCGGAAACCAAACTAATAAAATAAAATTTTGGATTTTATAATGAAGCAATTCAGCAACCTTAAAAAATCAAATTTCTGGTTTTATAATGTGCTTATTATAAAACGTAAATAAAAAAACAATATTTTTTTTCGGTTGCGAGTGCACCTTTATATTTAAATAACCTGGATAAACAATTGTTTAGGTTTCAAAAAAGTAAAATTAATTATAGCCTTTACAAAATAATTTGGGTAGAAATGCCTAATACATCTTTTAAGTGGTTTTTTATAAATAAAGTTAATTCAAATAATTTAAAAACCAGTAGTACAGGATAAGGAAATTTTTTCTTAAAACGTTAAAAAAACATTTTTTTACTGCCGGCTACAGTAAAAGTTACTTTTACTGACGCTACCAATTTTTTTTTTTTGAATGTTAAATAAACATCATTTTAATGACGTTTATTTTAAAATAAATAAAAGTCAACTAAAATAAGTAAAATTTGTTATAAAGCCATTGTATTTAGAAGTTTTAAGAAAAAGTATCGTTTACTACAGAGTTAAAGTGGCTTTGTGTGCCTCGGCAGAATTGCCTGTCTCGCTTCGCTCACCAGACAATATTTCTGCCTCGTCACACAAAGCATCACTTAGTACTTAAATCTACTATTTTTTGGTTGCGAGTACACTTTTTTCTTTAGATAGCCTGAATGAACAATTGTTTATTAGGTTTCAAAAAAGTTAAATCGATAATTGGCTTCACGGAATAATAGGTAAAAAAGCCTAATGCATCTTTTAAGTGGCTTTTTATTAATAAATTTAATTTAAATAAAATAAAAAGACAGTAGTACAGGATAAATACACAAATAAGAAAGAATTTTAATAATTGAATGTTCCTGATGATGTTAAATTTTTTTTTTTTATAACGCTTTTGCCTGTTTACCAATTTAATGTTTTGGCTAATAAAATTCATTAATAACATCTCTAATATTTAAATCCACTTATCTACAATATAAATTAATCATTCTTTATTGAGCTTTGATTTTTAAATAATTATTGATAATAACCTGATCGCCACTGGGAGTTACTTTATTATTCATTTCAAACTTTATTGAATATTGAATACTGGTTAAATAATAATATACTAATGAATTTGGACAGGTCAACAATTTGCTTTAATTGTAAATACCACTTGTTAGGTGTTAAAAACTAAATTATTTGAAATTAATGGTTTTAGTTTTCTGACTTAACGTACTATTGAAGTCTTTTTTTAAAATGTTAATTTTTAGATTTTCAAGGTTAGTTTTAAATGTTGAACGCATTTGTACTTATTTTTAGGGTGTTTGGAGAGTTTTATTTACAACAGAGATTTTTAAAGATGTCCAAATTTATTAAAAAAAAATAAAAAAAAAGTATGTCCTTATTTTAATAAGACTTAATTTTGATACTTTTTTTCTGTATAATAAGAATCCTCTTTTAGATTTTTGATATTTTAGAAATTATCTATAGCATTTTGAAAAAAATTGGGTGTCGCGTTTGAAGTTGCCTTCGATAGCTCATATCTGCAATTAAACCAAAAACGTTGGAACTTTTTTAGTGTCAGATTCGGATTTAACAGTTCGTTTTACATAAACTTTGATAGCATTTATCACAACCAAAAACTTGTTATGGCCATGATAATCAAAAAGCTGAGAAAATTTGAAACCTTACTCCTTGCTAAAAAATTCGGCAAACTTTGAAAAAATAGATTCGCCTATGTGTCTGCATTTGATTTTTTTCCAAGTGCTTTGGTTTTTTTGCTAGAGCTTTTCATAGTTAGCCAAAATTTGAAAATTTTTAAAAAGGCTCAATAAAAATAATTTTTGTTTCAGATTTTAGATTTTAATAAAATTTATTTTGTATGGCTACTTTTTGTTGTAGAATAAGAATGTGCTTTTAGTACGGATTCTAGTAGGAATTGTGCGTTTAGTTTTTTTCTTAAAAAAAGTATTTTGGAGTTCGAGTATTTTGAAAAACATTGGGTGACGCATTAGAAGTTGCCCTAGGAAGCTCATTGCAAATAAACCGAAAGTGCTGCTATTTTTTAAATGCCTGATTCGAATTCAACAGCTCGTTTTACAAAAGCAGTAATGACATTTTTTACTTGCAACAAAACTTATGGCCGTTGTTTAGAATCCAGAGTGTTAGTTGGAGAACAAAATTGTCATAGAAACAGAATTAATAACTAGAAATGGGTTAGATCAGCGAACAGGTTAGATCATTGAGTGGGTTAGATTTTATTATAAAATGCCAACATTTAATAGGATACTCCTCGCAGTAATTAAGCAATCACAATATTTTATAAAAGAAACATTTTTTTTATTTAAAAATAATCTGCGAAGAGGTCCAACTATTAACTCTCTTTCGCAAAAAAAAATATTTATTAGCGAAGAGCATAAATATGAATTCTGCCACTGACGTTTGAGATTTAATTTGACTTAAGATGCTGCTGTGTTTCGAATGTTTTTGCAAAGCCTCCTAGACCCAGGCCAAGACTTATGGGACTTAGAACTTTTTTATTACTAAAAATCTTTCTTTTAGTCTTTTATGCCCTAATAACTTAACAAAAAAAATTACAAAAAATAATTTTTAATGCAGAATTACATTCTCTTTAATTTTTTATTAGAAATTTTTTCAGTAAATCAAATAATAACGAAAATACGGCGTTTTTTTTTATTGGGGGGCTAATGGGGGGTCGGATCAAAAAATGTTTAAAATAAATTTTGTAAAGAGTTAAAAGGGATTTATTATTACGAAAGTTTTTTTTTTCTTAAATTTATAATAACTGAAATATGAATTTTTTACCAGTTTGGGGGCCCCGCTACCCCCCTTGTTATTATCCGATATTTCCCAATAACAATCCCAACCAAGATTTTAATGAGAACAATTTTTCCTGCAAATTTGAACACGATTGGGCTTTTCGTTCTTAAGTTATCGTGTTTACAAAAAACGTGACAGACAGACGGACGGACGGACGGACGGACGGACGGACGGATTTTTTGAAAGTTGTTCAAAATTCGATGAAACGATTTTTGACGATTTTAGAATTTTCAAAACAATCACAATATACTCCTCGTTTTCGACTTTGTCTGCGAGGAGTATAATAAGATGTCAACATGTAAAATTAGTAGTGTAATGTCAGTCAAAATAAAATAGAATAAAAACATAATTATCGAAAACAAAGTATTATAATATAAACATGGTCCTTCGAACTTTCTGAACCAAGAAAACAATATATTTACAACGCTGCTGTTTTTAAATATGGTCCTCCCACCTTCTGAACCAGAAAGAATGATAGATTTGCGGCGCTGCTGCTTTTAAACCCTTCTAAACCTGTACAAAAGTACTTCACTCGTAAGTGAAGTTACTCGCTCCCTACAACGCTTTTGCAAGATCATCTAATGGAATGATCAGCACCACTATGGAGTGGTCAAAGACTGATTTTGGTGTTCTTTCGAGAGGTCGTTGAAAAATTTCGAAATGGTTCGTAACCCTACAACGCTTCTGCAAGATCATCTAATGGAATGATCAGCACCACAATGGAGTGGTCAAAGACTGATTTTGGTGTTCTTTCGAGAGGTCGTAGAAAAATTTCGAAATTTTTATGTTCAAAAAATTTCAAGGGCGGGGGTATGTTTAGAATCCAGAGTGTTAGTTGGAGAACAAAATTGTCATAGAAACAGAATTAATAATAAGATGTCAACATATAAAATTAGTAGTGTAATGTCAGTCAAAATAGAATAGAATAAAAACATAATTATCGAAAACAAAGTATTATAATATAAACAGCCGTGATAATCAAAACCCCTTGCCGCTTACAAAATAAGTTTTTTTTTAACATTTTTTTTGGCATGCCCCAACAACGTACCATTTTGTATTTAGCTTATTTTTTAAAAAGGAATCATATTTTAAAAGAAAAAACACACCTTTGCAAAGTACGTCAAATTTTTGTCTTCCATTTTAAGTTATGTTACCGTTTCTTAATGGTAGGCCGAAGGAATAAATAAACTAGAGGCTCTTGAACTAAAACTTAAAAGGCATTTTACACTTTTACCAAGAATAGGAATACTTAATTGTTGTTAAAATATGTGAAAATACACGGCTTATTAGAGTACATTCTACATACGTGAAATTTACGGACCGTTACCATTATCATAGATTCATAGACCAGACGAGAACTAAACAAAATTTGCATAGGCTTTTGAGAATGAATAATTGGTAGCAAAGTCAAGTATTTGGAAAAAAAGAAGTATGTACGGATCTAAACAATGCTTAGCTTTAGCAATAATTCAAACATGGTCAACAATTAAATTTGAATTTGTAGTAGCCGACAGAGAGACCTTATAACTGTTTGAGAAAAAAAAACTACCAAATAGGGTGTCCAACAAATGGCGCATAACCGCGATGGTACGTTGTTGGGGCATGTCTAGGGAGCCTCAGAAAATTGTTAAAAAAAATCTATCTCAAATACCCTCGGAGATATGAGGCCTCAAAGTGCGAAACTTTAAACGCTTATATCTTGAAGATAACAGGACATATTAACGAAAGAAATGGCTAAATACAATGGCACTGATTATCTAAAAATTTTTTACCATTTGTTTATCTTTGAAATGGTCAAATTACATTTTTATAATCAATTTAATTTTACAAACATTTTATGAAATTAAGCTGACAACGATGCCAACATGATCTAATTCAAAAATGTATTCTCAAGAATCTAGATGAGTTTTTAAGATGTATTTTGCAAACTGTGTTGCCGAACTTAGTGTTTGCTAAGTGATAATTTCACTTTTGCATTATTTGTTATATGTTAAGACTTCAAAAAAACTGCATATAATATACAACTATTTACTGCATATAGCAACAAAAAACAATACAAACATGACATTATTTAAAATAGTTGTGAATAATCGTTTTATAATAAAATAATAAATGAGTGTAACCTACTTGTCAGGAATAATCCGAATAATAGATGGCTGACTACTAACCGAAAAAAAAACTAATGTTTACAGTTTTTTCCGCAATATGAAATAAAGCGATGCATTAACATTTAATATTAATTTAATGCTTGATTGGTCATGTGTGTAAACGCATCAATATTAATTTTTGTTTTGTTTTAGGTAGTATTTTTTACAGTATTGTCCTAGCATAGCATGTAAATATGAAAAAAAAAAAAGAAAATAATTGAACATGATTGATTAATACGAGGGTTGTCTTTTATATTTTGCATACAGACAAATAGGGGGCGACACCAACGGCACCACAAATGCCAAACAAAACCTTCAAGTTTATGAGGACTATACCGAAAGTTTTGTTTAGATACGACAAGTAGTTTCGCCACAGCAGTAAATTGTTTAGTTAGCCCTTTTTTGGTTTATTCTTTACATAAAACCCCCTAAAAGCTTATTGTCAGTTATTTTTAAATTCTTTTATCCAAATTCATGATTGGTCATCATTTGCGGTTTTGTATGTGATTTTTGAAATCCCTCCATAATTCTCTCTACGTTTAACTGTGTATTTAAGATTCTTTGAATTGTCATTTAATTGCCATACAATGTCTTAATCTTGCGGTGTGTCACTTGTGCACTTTCGGTTTTAAACTGGTGCAAAGCTTCCATGTATTTACGGGACACTCCTGTTTTTGGTAGAGCTGTCTTAGGATGGGCGCTAAGACTGGTGAGTCCATGTTTGAATGTAAAGAATCAACAGCAAATAGTCCATTAATGTGGTGCATCGTTGCCAAAAGTAAAAATCAACACGGCAAACATTGTTGAGATAATTTTCTTTGAAAGTAGTCAAAAATTTTTGCATTAAAATGTTGTGGATAAAATACTTGTCGTATCCTAACAAAATTTTCGGTATATTCCTTATAAACTTGAAGGGTTTGTTTGGCACTTGTGGTGTCGTTGGTGGCGCCCCCAATTTGTCTATATGCAAATTATAAAAGACAATCCTCGTATCTTGGGGATAAATATTTCTTTCTAAAAGTCCTATCACCGGCTTGTCTAACTTTAGAAAAAGTTTCCTTCGTGCATTAGGTCTATTAATGAGTGATTTCAAAGCATGATGAGTTAAAATAATATAACCCGAGGTGAATACTTAGTCTAAAGCTGTACTCTCCATATGTACGTAGGTAGTTAAAAATCTATTAGACTTTACCAGGAAAGCCTGGTTAGGACATAGGCTTCCTCTGGACATAAAGTAGATACTTTATCAGCATATGAATATTGTCCAATGGCATGACCTAACCAGGTTTATCAGCTATAACCTGTCGGTGCATCAGCACAAAAACCAAGAAAAATCTTGTGGAGAGGCTGTCGACGTTCGGTCCACCACCGGCTTATGGCTGTAATTTTAAATAATTTTCACACACTTGCATCTCGTTTTTTACTTAATGTTGAAATATTTGTGACTAATAGCCCACTATTTATTACTTCTCTCTTATGATCATCATTTTAAAATCATTAAGTATAGGGCATTATTTTAATCACTGGTTATATTCTTTCTTTACGTGTTTCGGTTTACACGAAATTGACATTTTTATATTAATGAATTACATTTGAAAATTACACTTAAAGACATGTTTTTAAGTAAAAAAAAAAAGGAAAAATCAAAAGTCACTTAGGGTAATTGTGAACACTTTTGACAACTTTTATTTTTATTGATTTTATTTTCCTTTTATTAAGTTTAATTTTGGTATGTCTTTAAAAACACGAGCTGTTTTTATTTAATCCAACGGTTTTTAAGTTTTATAAAAAAATTGCAGTAATTGAAGGCAAGCAACTTTTTTGCCATTCCTTAGGTAAATTTGATTTTTCCAAAAACATTCTTTTGCTCATCCCTGTTTACAATATGTATAATTCATGCTTTTAAAATTGCAATTAAAAAAAAAGAATATGAAGGTTAGAGCTTCTGGGTTTCATGCAAAGTAAAATTAGACTTTCGCAAGAAATTTGAGCATCACTTTTAATACCTATTTAAGTAGTTATGAGCATGTAGTAACCTTTTCTATGTGAATGATCCACTTTTAATATTAATGGTACCGTCAACTTTAAGCCCAATTTATAAGTTGACTTTAACGTAACCGTAAGAAAAGAAACGAACTAAAAAAAATAAAAGATTAATGGAGAATGTCGCGAAGCATAGAAACTGTGATAATAAAATGTTGGTTGCCTAAAATCAACAAAATACAGCACTTTTTGGTGAGTTAATTTTAATTAAAAATTGTGCTTCAGAAACATAAATAAACAAAGCACAAGTTAAGATATTCTAAAAGTCCATCAATAAACGTTTAAGTGCAGAATTTTGGCAATTTTAAAATGCAAAAAATAGTGCTTATAAATTGCCAAAATTCTGTATTGAAACGCTTATTGATGTACCTTTAGAATATGTCAACTTGTGCTTTGCTTACTTATGTTGCTGGTAAGCACAATTTTTAATTAAAAGTAACTCTTATAAACCCACTGAGCAATGACCAGAAAGTGCTGTTTTTTTCTGATTTTAGACAACCAACATTCAATAATCACAGTTTCTATGCTTCGCGACATTCCGCTTTAAGGCAACATTTTGTGCTATGTTTGCGTTACGTATTAAGTTATAAATCGAGCTTAAGAGAATGGGTACTGAAGTATTAAGTGTCTGAATATTTTCTTCGTATCATATGAAATTTAATATTAAACCCATTATAAACCATAATAATTATTTTATTATTATTAACTTTCATGTTATTATAATCTTTACTCTAAATAAATTAAAAAAAATACCTATTTTTAAAAGTTTGTATAAGCTCATGATGGTATTATAATAAATCGTGTTGATACACACTTTCTTCTTCAATTTACAAACATTATTCAAAAACTTCGTGTAATCAACAATTACCCATATGAAAACGGATGTAGATATTTGGTAAAGATTGTTTAAACGCAAAAACGATTTCTTGCCTTCTTGGAAAGAAATTTAACAATATTTTAAGGTGTTTTTATTTTTTACGAAAGTTATCCAATGAATTTGAAGACCAACATAAACGTTAAACTAAAAATGTGACCAAAATAACTTTATTCTTAATAAGTCAAAAAAACATCACTTTAGTAACGTATATGGCGAACATAAAGTAGCACTTTTCTGTACTATCATGGAGTTTTTATTTTTACTGCCGGCGATAGTAAAAGTTACTTTTACTGACGCAACCAAACTTTTTTTAAACGTCAAATAAACATCACTTTAATGACGTTTCTTTTAAAATAAATAAAAGTTAACTAAAATTAGTAAATTAAATTTATTATAAAACCATTGTATTTAGAAGTTTTAAGGAAAAGTATCGTTTACTACACAGAGTTAAAGTGGCTTTGTGTGCCTCGGCAGGATTGTCTGTCTCGCTTCGCTCACTAGACAATCTTTCTGCCTCGTCACACAAAGCGTCACTTTAAATCTTAGTACTAAAATCTACTATAAAATCTAAGATAAAAAATGTTTGGCAAAGCATTTTTGAGAAAACATGCAAAAAAAAACAATAAATCCGGTTTTTAATTAACTATGTACAGATTCAATCATTTACATAGATAAGAAGTAAAACATTGTCTTTAGACCATAAAAGAGTTCCAAACAATTTGGTAAAATTCGCTATGCTTTCCTATGTAAATTTATTGCAAGCAATTGTACTTAGGTATACAATTGTAGATTTAAATAAACATTTTTTGGTATCATTCCTAATTCTAGTAATGTCTGTCTAATGTAAAATGTGGTAAGAGAGCATTAAACAAAGATACAAAACTACTAGATGCGGCATCATTGAACCTAATGCACTAATTTGATCACGTTAAGTTCGCGTTAATTTAAGTTTAAACCACCTATGGAAATTGGAACCATTTTCTTTAAAAAATTGAATTTTCCACAAAGTTGGCATTATATTTTGAATTAACTGTCATTAAAAATTGAAAAATGCCAAAAATATTATGACAGTTACATAAAGCAGGCGTAAAAATTGAAAAAACGAAACAATTTTTGCTTGAGATGTGAGAATTTATAAAGAAAATTGTAGAAATTTTTGTAAAAGTGCTAATTTATCCTATGATACCTAAAAGGACTTCGTGAGTAACAGTAACAGTGAGTACTTACATAAATAATTCCTATTTTGTGTAAACTTTTAAATGGTTTAATGATTAGTGCATTATAAAGTAATTTAATAAAAAAATAGATACTGAATATGTTGAGACCATTGTTTTTGATTCAGATGCCCTAAACATGTTTTGAAATGCATTTTTAAATTTTTTGACTTTTCTTACATAACCATCAAACAGAAGTGACATTAATGACAATATACAGGGTAAAATCTGTTACCCTATGGCTCACCTGCTCTGTTTATTTTTAATTGTGAATGGATAGTATAGTATGTATCATATACCATTAAAGATATGTTGTATCTAGTTATTTTATTTCTTTGGCGATGAATATCTTCAAATTCATTTGTTTACTTATCAAATTAATGTGAACAAAAGTGTGAGACTACTAAATTGAATTTAATAAATTTAAATAAAGGAAAACTTCTGTTTATTTATGGGATTAAATACCATAATTTACATATAACATGGTTTTATCATTTTAACGGTAAGTAGTGCATACAATTTTTTTTAATTTACTATGTAGACTTTAAAGGTTTAAAAAATAAATGCTAAAAAAGAAGCTAGCAAATATTTAATGTCATGAAACAAAAAAATAAAGATTTTTTACATTTAGTTTTAATATACGATTCACAGATTTTTAAATCTGTGAATTTGAAACTCTAGCCTTAAGTTTTTGTTGACAAACAAGGAAATAATATTTAATAATTAATATTATTTTTTCGCACATCGTTTATTAAAGACATTCATTAACACACTTCAAATCGTTGATTAATGACCCATATTAGTGCATGGATACGAGCCCATAGTAGCGCTCTTCTATGTTTAAAATTACTATCTATGTTTCTACATTACAAATGTTAAAGTAGC
Organism: Cartodere bifasciata; assembly: GCA_963920755.1. Taxonomy (NCBI): domain Eukaryota; kingdom Metazoa; phylum Arthropoda; class Insecta; order Coleoptera; family Latridiidae; genus Cartodere; species Cartodere bifasciata. The sequence goes on from OY987198.1 coordinate 1,545,485, forward strand.
TTTAATTACGATTCAAGCAACATAAACTAAAATAAATTAAATATTCACCGTTGAAAAGAATGAGAAGCAGATCCTTTTACCACATTTTAAGGAAATAACATTCATTTTCTATTCACAATTAATAAAAGTTCGGTGACAGCTCTTCTTCTTCTTCAACTTTAATAAATTTGAATGGCCGACGCATTGTTTCTGTTAGTTGGTGATATAACTGTTTTATTTTATAATTTATTTAATATTTATCTACGATGTGCGAAAAAGCATTGTAATCAGTTCGTATGTTAAATGGCGATTAATACACTCAGTTATTAACACACTTACTGGTAAAATAACTATTAACAGAAGTAATTTTAATTTTAAAGATCATAAAATATTGTTTCACATAAAATAAATGTATATTATTAACATTATTATTATTAACAATTAAAAATAGCTAGTTATTATAAATGCATAATTGGTTTGAAATTAGTATTTCAATTTCATGTTTTTGTGAATATAAAATCTGTTCTTAAGTATAAGTACCCGGTAATTTCTTGAGTTTCTCTTAAACAGCCACTTTCTTTGCGATTTTATGATATCGTAAATGCCAAATTTTATGTTTAAATTTGTAATTTTCATGCACATGTTAATTATCTTAAGTATTAATGATCTTATGTACTATTTCACATTTAATTATTTGCCAACATAGATTATTTATGGGGTCAAATTCTAATCCTTAGTACTACTTTAAAGAGGATAGGGGAATGTCGCAAAGTACCATCGCATAAACGCGATGGTACGCTCTTGGGGTATTCGAAGGGATCCCTAGAAAATTGTCAAAAAGAATCCATCTGTTAAATTCATTGAGAAAAATGCGAACAAAGTTGCATAAGTTCGGCAACACAGTTTGGAAAATACATCTAAAAATCCCATCTATGAGTCTTGATCATACACCTTTGCATTAGATTTTATTGACGTTGTTGTCAGCCTTATTTCATGAAAATTTTGTAAAATTAAATTGATTAAAAAAATGTAATTCGACCATTTAAAAAATAATAAATGGTGGAATGGTTTAAGATATACTGTGGCTTTATATTAAACCTTTTTCTTCGTTAATATGTGCTGTTATATTCAAGATATAAGCGTTTAAAGTTTCGCACTTTGGGGCCTCATATCTCCGAGGGTATATGACATAGATTTTTTTTAACAATTTTCTGGGGCTTCCTAGACATGCCCCAACAACGTACCATGGGAGTTCCTATGTAGATTATAGTTTAAAAGGATCTTTTTATTGTCCTGTCCCTTTATTTAAAATATAAAAAAATTGGAATAGGTTAGGATTTAAAAAAGGTAGAAAGGCCCCTTCGCAAACCTTGACTTTCTTAGCTATAAATTAATTAAAATTAATTTTTAAATCATTTTTTTTTAGGCTGAAAAATAATGGCGTTTAAAGTTTGACTCAATAAAGATTTTTTTTAGTATTTTATTTATACATTATTTTTAACCAACAACTTTTGCGAAGAGAATAACAAAATAGGTAGCTCTATCTATGTAAGTACTAGGTTTTAATACACTTTATTTTATCTTAATAACATCTTACTATCTTAGATTCCCTTTCAATATATACTTCTTATCTATTTTTAATTTTTTAATGACTAAGCAACAATGTCTGATGTGAAATATTTTATATATTATTATAGAAACAATAAAGTGCATCAGAAAAAATAGACTATTGAATGAAGAACTATTTTTCTATTGTATTTTTTAATAAATTCTAGACAAGTTCCCTCATATTTATATACAGGGAGTCCAAAAATTAGCGCATAATCGCGATGGTAAGTTGTTTGGGCATGCCTGGAAATTCCTGGAAAATAGTTTAAAAAAATCCATCTGAATATATTTAGGAAATGCGAAGTTCCATTACAGATTTTCGAATCTGTGAATTTGAATCTTCGCGTTAAAAATAGCATTTTTTTTGTAAATAACTAATCACGATATCACATATCAATTATTATAATTTATTCATGTCTTATTCCAGTTGCGTGTAAATTCACACCCTCAGCTCACTTAAATTTAAATAATAATTAAAAGACTTCAATGGTAAGTTAAGACAAAAAAGCCGCTCTGCAAATAAACAAAAAATGGGTAAATAACTAAATTATATTACCACTGGATGTACATGTGTTGGAAATTATAAGAATTACTAACATTTTCTTGTAACTACTAATTTCTTATGACAGCTCAATTTGCTTGTCAAATTAGAGGTACTATCCATTCACAGTTTAAAAAAAACAGAAAACTAGAACCTTTTTCTTTGAAAAGTTGAATTTTCCACAAAGTTGGCATTACATTTTAAATTTACTGTCATTAAAAATTTAAAAATGCCAAAAATAATATGACAGTTACATAAAACAGGCGGTAAAATTGGAAAATCGAAACAATTCTTGCTTGAGATGTGAGAATTTATAAAGAAAATTGTAGACATTTTTGTAAAAGTGCTAATTTATCCTATACCTATAGTCCTATAGACTTCTTAACAGTGAGTACTTACATAAATAATTCTTTTTTTTGTGTAAACTTTTAAATGGTTTAATGATTAGTGCATTATAAAGTAATTTAATAAAAAAAATACTTCTGTACATGTTGAGACCATTGCTTTTGATTCAGATGCCCTGAACATGTTTTTAAATGCATTTTTTAATTTTTTTGACTCATCTTACATAACCAGCAAATACATGACATTAATGACAATATACAGGGTAAAATCTGTCACCCTATGGCTCGTCTGCTCTGTTTTTTTTTTTTTTATTGTGAATGGATAGTATTATAATGATGTATTTTCCTAGACTGTGTTGTCGAATTTTTGCAACTTTGTTTGAATTTTCCTCCATGAATATAACAGACGGATTTTGTTTAACAATTTTTCTAGGGATCCCTAGACATATCCCAATAACGTACTATCGTAGTAAGGACATGGAATTTAAAACGATCAATTTTTGCATTGTAGATGGTCAAAATAGTGGCTTAAACATCTCAAGAAGATTAGAGCCTTATTGTTATCCTAAAACAAAATTATTTAAAAAAGGACATATCTTTTTATTATTTTTCTCGTCGGCAGCACATTTTACATAATTTATTTGAATAAAATACATTTGACGCATTTCTTGTCAAAATAACATTCGAAAACTGACATAAAAAAAACTCATTCAAAGTAGAGTAAAATTCGAAAAATCCAAGGTGGCTAATAATAAATCGTTTTAAATTCCATGTCCACGATAGTATATTTTTTATTAAAAAAATATTTAATTCAACCAAAAAGTGCAATAAACTGCATTTAGGTAAGCTACTTACAACGCTTGGTCAAATACTGTGAAAATTCCATTTTGACAACGCATAATCATTATTATGACTACAAGTAAAAATATAATGGTAATCCAAATTGAATAATAACATAAAATTAACCAATTAAAAATCATTTTATTTCATGTTATGATGTTGCCCACCTTTTAAGTGTGTTTTTGATTCGATAACACGATAACAACATTATTAACATCAAATCTTGAGTTATTTGATTTCTCAATCTGAATTAAAATTAGTTAGAAGTTAAGACTGCTCTTAATTTTGAATATTTAGTCATCATCATTATTATACTTTTCGTTAAAAAAGGCTGGACGCCTTAAGGTGGCCCGGTATTATAAAGTTTTATAAAGGAGCCTTTAAGACCGATTTATAGAACGTTACTTTCACTTTACTTCCGCTTTACTTCGGCGTAACATTACAGAAAATGAAATAAAATACATGGAAATGTATTAGCAAATTTAAACTTCACTTGAGCGCTACTTTGCTGATTCATTTAGATGTAAGTAGTATTGTCAAAAGCCGAGCTTGGCCGATCATGCGCAAAATTTGCAAAATGAGATATTCACCCTTATTGTCAAGGGTGTTGATTACGGAATATCGCTTCGTACGAAACCTGCTGGTCTTCTTATGTAGGTTTCGTACGAAGCGATATTCCGTAATTACCGCCCAGGTGTAAATAGTCAGAAGTCGCGAGTTCAGACACATGCGCATACCTGTTTCCAATTTCACGAAACTTTGCAATCTATAAATTAAGCAAATTTGTTAGTAACGCCGAAGTAAAGTGAAAGTTACGTTCTATAAATCGTTCTTATTCAAGAGTTTGTTAAAACACGAGCGCAAGCAGGAGTTTTATTAACGAGTGAATAAAGGCGTTTAGAAAACGGTGTCCGAACTTCTTTTTCTACGACCTCAAAATCAAACAATACCAAACTTTTTAAAAGAATAAATTTTTGACTTGAAGAAAAATTGGCTTTGAAAAAACATTTTAAAAGTAGAAATGAAGTAACATTTTGTAATATTTAATAGACGGTTATGTTAAATCAAAATCCTACCTCTGCTACACTAAATACTGTCAAAAATTATGAAAATACTCCAAAAGCAACTCACGGTTTTAGCTTCAACGCGTTTTTCTAGCGGACTTGTTAAAATCCGTAAAAACTAACACTAAAAACATTTGCAATAGCTTCAATTTTTAAGAAATGTAAACAAATACCTAATTTTTCACTGTAACTTTGATTTAAGAATTAATTTTTGTTAAAAGAAGTCATCAAAAGTCATCTGACAACTAAAATAAATACATACAATGTCATCTGTTATTTTCTGCTAGCAACGCTAACTTTGTCCCGTGGGTAAAAAGCTTGTTGCAACTTCACCTTGTGGGTAAAGTGCCATTTTACCCACGGCTTGCAAGACATAGCTAAAGGATTGTTTTATTTTTAATCAAGTCGTGTAGCCCAATCATTCTAATAATGCCCCCAGAAAAAAATCCCAACCAAGATGTGCTTATGCAGGTTTGTAGGCACTATCCCCAGGAAGGAGGATCACAAGAGTGAAAAATTCCCACAAAATTTCCGTGACGTTTAGCCCCCATCTTATAGAAGTGAGGGGTTAGTTTTTTGTTAATACCTAAACTATTTGGCACATTTGAAAAAAGTTTTAAAATTTTTTAGGAACATTATTTTAATAAGAATACAATCATTTTTAAAAAAATAATAAATTACCAATATGAACGATTTATAGCACTTTGAAAATGTGCTAATTTGGTCCTACAGAGAACGGTGCAATCTATACTTTCAGAACTCTATGATTAAGATAGACGATTATGATGAAATAAGGTGATTTTCAAAGAGCTAAAGAATCGTTAATATTGGTGATTTATTAATTTTTTTTAAAATAATGTTTGTAAAATTTTTTAAAACTTTTTTCAAAAGTGCCGAATAGTTTGGGTATTATCAAAAAACTAACTCCTCACTTCTATGCAAAAAGGGGGCTAAACGTCACGGAAATTTTGTAGGAATTTTTCACTTTTATATTCCTGGGGGTAGTGCCTACAATCCTGCATAAGCGGATCTTGGTTGGGATTTTTTTCTAAGGTACCTACAAATTTTAATTAGAATACTTGAGCTATGTGATAAGTGTCACTTTAAGTGCGGAAGTAGAAAAAACTTTTTCATATAATTAAGAAAAGTTTACGATAAAAGTTTACGAGTTGCGTGGCATTACTTCTACCAGCGGTAAATTAAATATCCAATTAGGATTTTACTATCTTTTGTAAGCAATTGCCTTTGGTACCAAATATAACAAATAGAATTAAAACAAAATTAGAGAAAATTTGACGTGCCTAATTTAAGTTCCGTGATTGTCTCCTATAACATGCATCGTAATCAGATAATTAAAACATAGTTAACTTTAACAACAACAGTTAAAAATGCACATAATTACACACCTATCGTATATCTTTGCTGTAAAATAAAATAAAACCGCCGAGAAAATTAAACCAAATCATTAAGGTTATACGCATATTTATTTAAAATTATGCACCTTAATAAAAACTAAAAGTTTTAGTGTCGCAAATCAACACACTATTTAAATAAAAAAAGAAAACGATACCTTTTTAAATACACAGGCTGTTCGCGTTTAGTTTAATTTTTTTTAAATAGACTGTCCAAAAAATTGGCACATAAACGCGATAGTAAGTTGTTGGGGAATGTCTAGGAATTCCTGGTAAATTGTTAAAAAAAATCCATCTGTTAAGCTTAATTTATAGACGAATTAACTTAACTTCACTTAGAATTAACGTTTCGCGAATTAAATGAGTTATACGAAAGATGAAATCGCATGTACACATCCAATTAATTTAACTTTATGTTTACTTATAGATTATATTTCTTAATTTTGACAAGTCTCAGCTAATTTAGGGTAAAGTGAGCATCTTCACTAGAGCCATCTATCGGCTACTAGACCAAATTTTTTAAATTACAAAGATAATTGAAGAATAGACACTAATGTCGGTAAATAATACGATTCTTACATTTACCGATAGATGGCGTTTACTGTTCTATAAAGTAACGTGTTAATGTATACGATCTTCTAGGAGCACAGATCTTCGAATCTATGAATTTGAAACTCTAGCCTTAAACAGTCAAGAGCAATTGTGGAATATTTTGCAGATTTTTATGATAACTGAAAAGTCTAGTCTGCCTAGTCGTCTAAACGAAGTTTTTGCAGCAAAAACTTATACTTTTTTACCTATTTTATAATTTATTACTATAGTACAGTCAATCCGTATGTGGACATCGACAAAATTCCTGGTAGGGCCGCCTTTTTTATATGATGTAACTGAATGTCCAAAGAGTAAAACCCCAAATTGGCGTAAATCTACCTATTGCAAAAACGGAGTTATGGCCCCCCAAAGGGCCCCCTTTAATTCATCACGGTGGAACTGCACCAAATTTTGCAAATAGATGTAAAATAAGATTTAAAAAAGATTTTTATAAAATAAAAATCTCTAAAAAAATTCCTTCACCCCCTAAATAGCCCCCAAAGAGCAATATCTAATCACGTTGGATTTACACTAAATTTTGCAGATAGATGTAAATTAAGATGCAAAAAGTATTTATTAATAACTTTTTTTCAAAAAAAATTCTATGCCCCCCTTAAAAACCCCCTTTGTTTATGGGGCGAAGGAATTATTTTTTGAGAAAAAGTTATAAGGAAATATTTTTTAGAATCTTATTATGCATCTATCTGCAAAATTTGGTGTAAATCCAACGTGATTGGTAATTACTCTTTGGGGGCTATTTAGGGGGTGAAGGAATTTTTTTAGATATTTTTTTTTATAAAAATCTTTTTAAAACCTTATTTGACATCTATTTGCAAAATTTGGTGCAGTTCGACCGTGAATTAAAGGGGGCCCTTTGGGTGCCATAAACTCCGTTTCTGCAAATGGTAGATATACGCCAATTTGGGGTTTTACTCTTTGGACATCCAGTTACATCATATAAAAAAGGTGATCCTACCCGGAATTTTGTTGATGTACCCTTATTATTTAGGACAGATTGACTGTACTACTGTAGTGACGCAGGTAAAAACCTAATAAATAAGAGAAAAAAAAGAAAAAAAAAACCAGTATTTTGCAAACTAATTTCATAGCAAATCAAGCTTTACGACCTAGTTATAAGGACTTTTTTGGCTTAAATTAATCACCTAAGTTATCTGTAACTCTGCTTAGCCATCAATATAAGTACACTTGTTAGTAGTTAGAATAGTGAATTAATATTAATAAATAATTCTTCGTATAATTCATAAATTTAATGGGTTATAAATAATAAATGAACTTGAAACTTCTATATTAAAACCAAATGATAAGTTTTAGATTTATAATGAACACGGCGTCATGGGAAGATATTTTCTAGATCCACCCACCATTCTTAATTAAACAATCTATAAATTTATGGTAATGCAAATTGCAAGTTAAAAAAAAAGAAAATTCATGACAAAAATTGGTGTCGGGAGAGGGGTTAGTGATTCTTTCGTTGTAAATCCTAAAATAGTAAAATATTGTTACGAGTAACATTTTTAGTTAATTTGCAAAAGTACATTTAAGTACGACTTGGCAACAGTTTTGCTATCTAGCCTAGGTCTAGCGCTTCCTAGAGTTATAGTAAAAATGCTGACAAGATTTAACGTAGCTTATTTAATTATGATCTGCAAAAGGCAGTCTTCCCTGGCGATTAAGAGTGGTAACACCTCTAGCTTGGGGGGCTCAATGTGGGGCCCTTCTAGTTAGTTTAAAATGTAAGTACTATTTTTGTTTAACTCTGTTTGTATAATGCCGGAAATAAATTGTTTTAAATTCATTTTATCTTATTCTTTATTTTTTTGAAATCATAAAAGTCGTCCGAAAAACATTCGTGACATATGGTGGAGAAGCTGGGTTATGTTACGAGTAACATTTTTAGTTAATTTGCAAAAGTACATTTAAGTACGACTTGGCAACAGTTTTGCTATCTAGCCTAGGTCTAGCGCTTCCTAGAGTTATAGTAAAAATGCTGACAAGATTTAACGTAGCTTATTTAATTATGATCTGCAAAAGGCAGTCTTCCCTGGCGATTAAGAGTGGTAACACCTCTAGCTTGGGGGGCTCAATGTGGGGCCCTTCTAGTTAGTTTAAAATGTAAGTACTATTTTTGTTTAACTCTGTTTGTATAATGCCGGAAATAAATTGTTTTAAATTCATTTTATCTTATTCTTTATTTTTTTGAAATCATAAAAGTCGTCCGAAAAACATTCGTGACATATGGTGGAGAAGCTGGGTTATGTTACGAGTAACATTTTTAGTTAATTTGCAAAAGTACATTTAAGTACGACTTGGCAACAGTTTTGCTATCTAGCCTAGGTCTAGCGCTTCCTAGAGTTATAGTAAAAATGCTGACAAGATTTAACGTAGCTTATTTAATTATGATCTGCAAAAGGCAGTCTTCCCTGGCGATTAAGAGTGGTAACACCTCTAGCTTGGGGGGCTCAATGTGGGGCCCTTCTAGTTAGTTTAAAATGTAAGTACTATTTTTGTTTAACTCTGTTTGTATAATGCCGGAAATAAATTGTTTTAAATTCATTTTATCTTATTCTTTATTTTTTTGGAAATCATAAAAGTAACCTAGTCACCAAAAAAAACGCATCGTGACATATGGTGGAGATGCTAGTTCTTTCTCTACGTAAATTCTTCATAATTTACGTACTTTTGTTTTAAAATTGGAGTTAAACTTTGCTAGTTGCTAAAATCATTTTTTGTTAAAATTGCGAGTAAACATATCTGAATAGAACCGGTGTGATTTTTTTTATGTAACGAACCCCTCTACGATGGCACGAGACCACGAGAGGCGAGGATTCCCGACTATCCTGGCAAAGGACCATGGAAGCGGACATTTTTCGGTTCCTTTTTCGATGGCTAAAGACCATGGAAGGAAACCAGTTTTTTTCATAAAGGTCAGATAGATTGATACTCGTAAAATTAATAAAGATGAAGAAAAGCAAAAAACAAGTAAACCTCCAATGAAAAAAAATACCTCTCGCCAAGCGAACTAAATTTTTTACGTAAAGGATACATTTATGATTTTGTTTTTTTATTTGAAAAAAACTTTGATTTTGTTATTTTTGCAAAAATCTATTTTTTTTTATTTTGAAAAAAAACTTTGATTTTGTTTTTTACAAAACCTACCCCATTTTTTTTTAAACACACAATTTATTTTCAAACGTTTTTTTTTTGCTCAGTGTACTTTCCCCGCATTTAAAATTTGTAGAAGGGTTATAAGTTGGTAAAAACACCAGTTTTTTTAAATAATTTTTCGTACTTTTTTAGAATTTGATTTTTATAATGGCTGATTTTTAAATATTTGTGTAATAATTTGGGTGAGAACACTTTATGATGATTTATGTATTTTATGTTTTATTTTTTGGTACCAAAGGAATGGACCTAAATAATTATTGTATTGAATTTTATAATGTTTAAAATGTGTTTCTCACAGTGCAGTTTGCATTTATCAGCATTTCGTAGGAAGTTTTGTGTTTCAATTCTATGAAAAGTACAAGTAACATTATCTTTGTAAAAAGTACACTGAAGCTCAAGTTTTGTTTTCATTTTTTATCGACAATTATTTTTACGGCATTATTTTTTTGTATATTTGTTATTATTTGAGTTCTGACCATTTCTTTTTTCTCATTGTTTTATGTAAAAACGAACATTTTGGAAAAATGAGAAACAACACTCAAAATGGTCAATGCATCAGCAGTCCTGGAGGTCGGTCGCAGGGGTATGATAAATGACTCATCCTGTAGCATTTCCTGGCAAGCCTTTTTAAAACTGAAGATTGGATATTTTGTGGTCGAATGATGGTAGTAGATCAACCGTTGACGCATCATTCCCATGGATTATTGTATATACATGCAGGGACGTGCTAAAGAAAATTCCCCCAATAAAATGTAAAGGATGATGAGCTGCCATGGAAATTTGTAAGGGATCAACATGGACCCCCTCCTGGATGCAGAATGCTGAATAATTTTTTTAATATGCGATAAGTTAACTTTCAATTTTTTTTTGCAATTTTCATTTTTGAACCCATACTTTTTTTATGTAAAGGTGTGGGGCCACCTTTCTTAGAAGGGGAAGTTATGTTACGAGTAACATTTTTAGTTAATTTGCAAAAGTACATTTAAGTACGACTTGGCAACAGTTTTGCTATCTAGCCTAGGTCTAGCGCTTCCTAGAGTTATAGTAAAAATGCTGACAAGATTTAACGTAGCTTATTTAATTATGATCTGCAAAAGGCAGTCTTCCCTGGCGATTAAGAGTGGTAACACCTCTAGCTTGGGGGGCTCAATGTGGGGCCCTTCTAGTTAGTTTAAAATGTAAGTACTATTTTTGTTTAACTCTGTTTGTATAATGCCGGAAATAAATTGTTTTAAATTCATTTTATCTTATTCTTTATTTTTTTGAAATCATAAAAGTCGTCCGAAAAACATTCGTGACAATATTTAGATGCTTCCTTGATAAGTAAAGTACAGTAGTACGACTGGCAAAAAAAAAAGTTAAATATCTGTATCCCAGTAAGTAGGATAGATCATTTAAAAAGTTACACTTCGCTAATAGGTCTTTTTTATGACTATTTTTTTATTATTATAACGTGCGATCCACAAGATTTGACGTCGACTCTGGCTGTGGAACGTCAAAAATATGACAATCAACAATGTTTTAACAATGGAAAAAATTGAAATTTTACAAATGCATGGCAAGAGTCGACGTCAAATTTTGTGGATCGCACGATGTAATTGTTACACATTCTACAGAGTGTCCAAACAATAAACAATGGCGTTGTTGGTGCCCCAGAATTTTGTTCAAAAAAATCTCAAATACCCTCAGAGAGATGAGGCTCCAAAGTGCAAAACTTTAAACGCTTATATCTTAAAGATAAGAGCACATATTAACAAAAGAAATTGCTAAATACAAAGGCACAATCTATGTAAAATTATTTTACCATTTGTTTATATTTTAAATTGTCAAATTACATTTTTATACCCAATTTTATTTTACAAAAATTGTATGTAATGAAGCTGACAACTATAGACACTGTAATAATAGACTAGCCAGTTTGATCTTATTCTATGAATATCATCAAAATCATAGAAATTCCGCCCGTTCCATAGGGGGGTCCAAAACGCCATTTGATTTTTTATTTGTGATCATACATAGATTTTTTATGTAGCAAGTAAGCATGCTTTAAATTTTTATGCTTTTGTAGCACTTTACTTTCTTAAAAATAACTAGATATAAGTGTCTGGCCACACGATGCGTTTTTGCTGTCCGGTTGAACTGCAACAATTTTTTTTAAATAGATTTGAATAGCGATTCGCAACCGCATCAGTGTTGACGACCTCAGTTAATACAATGAGTTCCTAAACCGGATGCGGCGAAAACGCGTAGTGTGGCCCTTCACAAAAAAAAATAATAAATCAATCATACGATTTAAACATTATTTTATTTACAAACATAAATAATATATAAAATAAAATAAATTAATTAGAAATACATAACAAAACTTATATAGTAAATAAATAAAAAGAAATAGTTTATTTAAAAAATTACTCTTTTGCACGCATTTTAGTACTCATAAGTGCCTATTCTGTATGACAATAGTTAAATTTTAACCAAATGTTAATTTTTTAAATGGAAATTAGTTACTTACACAGTGTAATAAAAGTTAAATAAAACACCTACCTCGCATATTCTTAGGTCCTTAAACATTCCAGTTCTGTTGATATTCCTAAGCCACATCTGCCTCCTATCTGCTCTTTTGGGAACACAAAACAATTTTGTGCCCCGTTCCGCAGAATTCTTGCAGCCCCTAACACCGCAATGAACCATACTAAAACAATAATCATTCATGTACAACGAGTAGGTAAATAGTTAAAGTATTATTAATTTTTATAATTAAGAGCCTGAAAATTATGTAATATAATTTAAAAAACACAATACTTACGTTATAAAACACTAAAATTAATAATTGATGACACTGACTTATTTAATTAAACTGATTTGTCAAATTAAAAAAAAATGATGTCATTATGTCTATCCAGACACCCATGCAAAAAACGGGCGGCCAATCAGAAGCGGTAGCGAATTGTCCAGTCTATTATTACAGTGTCTATACTGACAACAATGTCAATATGATCTAAATGCAAAAATGTATGCTCAAGAATCTAGATGAGTTTTTAAGATGTATTTTACAAACTGTGTTGCCGAACTTATGCAACTTTGTTCGCATTTTTCTCAATGAATATAACAGATGGATTTTTTTTGATAATTTTCTAGGGATTCCTAAATGACCTAAGAGCTTATCATCGCGTTTATACACCATTTTTGGGACACTTTGTAGAGGTATAGACTTTTTTCAAAATCAAATTTTAGTTTTACTTTTTAAGAGCCTTGTTTTCATTAGAGTCTGTAGATAGTATCAAGAGTCTGGTCACTGGACCACAGAAATAAAATACACTATAGTTTTTTTTATTTTGCTATGTTACCACCCATGAACTCCTATCTATGATTATAAAATCCTTCAAATTTTGATGAAAAGTGTCATCCATGAACGTAGAAATTTTTTGACATTTTAACTCAATAAATTTAAAATATAAATAGGAAATTATTTTTAAAAGAAATTAAACCCCCAGTGCAGTTTTATATGTAGTTAAATATTCTTGAAAAAAATGTACAATTTTGTGTTATAACATGAAATTACTTAAAAATCACTATCCTATAATATTGATCAACGAATTCCTTGTGGCATGTGGGTATTCTATCAAAGAAAACAGTTTTTCGGCAAATAATACATCCATATGATACCCCCTCGTATATTAAAACTAACCGAGAGCCCCTTTTTTTGGTTCGTAGAAATTGTGCAGTCCAGTCGCTGCCAAACCATAATCTATTAATTTTCCAAAGTTCCTGTGATACTGGAAGTACTTTAACCTAAAGTGAAACCACTTTAAGCCCCAATGGAGATGTGGCCGTCGAAAAATTTCAACGTAAAAAGTGAACACACAAAAAGTATTATTAAATCCATTATAAACTATCCCCCATTACGGCCACTTTTGGGACAATTCAACAATTTTTACAGTTCTTAAACTTTATTAAACACATTTTTTTACACATTTGTTATACTTTTAGTTTTTTTTACACATTTCAAAATAAAAGCCGACGTTTACAGTTCAATAATTTAAACGTCAATTATTTTTCACAATGTGTAAGATAACTAAAAATGTAACAAAATAAATCAATATCAGTGGTTAAAAAAATGTGTTAAATAAAGTTTATGAACTGTAAAAGTTGCCCTAAATGTGGGATATGTTTTTTTGTGTGTTCGCTTTCTACATTGAAACCTTTCGACAAACACATCTCTATTGGGGCTAAAAGTGGTTTTAGTTTAGGTAAACCATTCCTAAGATAAAAACCTTGAAAAATTAATAGATTATGGTTTGGCAGGGACTGGACCGCACAATTCATACGAACCAAAAAAGAGGTTCTCATTTAATTTAATTATACGGCCCTCATATAAATTTGGTCCGCTGGAAATAATGCGAACTCAACGGATCTTCTATTTTATAAATTAAATTCCTAGCCTTAGATAAAAAATATTTTTTTAAAATAATTATCTACGCCAATGAAATATTTTGATGTGTTACATAACCTACATTTATAAATTTGGCAGATTTTAAACTAGGTTACCAGATTTTTTTGGCAAGATTTTCGTAGAGTACCTATATAAAATGAGTAGCGCCACAGGAGATGTTTTTTGATTGGTGGACTCAATTTCATCTGTGGTTGGACTCAAAAATAGTTGGTACCAAAAATAGCATTTTTTTGACAAATAAAGTTTGCTCCAAAAGAAAATTTTTGTCCTTGTCAATTAATGACATTATTCGTAAATATAAAATAATTCGCTCAAAATAATGTTTTCTATACTGGTTTGCTTATAAGCATTTGCCTATTTCTTATTTTTTACATTCATACATCTTAATGGTTCCGTTTATTGCTATTGTTTATTAAACCAAAGTAAGTTTTACCGTTAAATAATATAAAACCCGGTTACTTTTTTTTAGAAAAGGGGGATACAAACTAGACTTCCATTTCATGCAAATATAAAAAGCAGATAAAGGTGCTGAAACAATTCTACTAGAACTAAATTTCCTTTAATTTACGAAAATCTAACGTTTGTAAGAAAATTAAAACTTTTTATTTTACATAATTTAATTTAATTGTAGAGGTCGAATTTTTGGAAACGTAGTTGTAAACAAAGTAATATATGTATACCCGAAAGTATACCTTATTAGAATTGTAAAGAAATGGTTAAGTTGCTGATTCAACACTAATTAAATTTTATTCTTCGCGGACATATTTTTTATCACCGTTAAAAGAAGTAAGATGGACAAAGATTTGATTTTACCTCTAGCAAATTATCAAAACTTTTTATAATGAATTAATTAGAACAGAAAAATTTAGAAAATACCGACCTACAAACACATAAAGAACCCTTTAGGCTATGTTGTGTAAACAGTCCATAAGTTGACGATTCTGTGAAAAGAAGTTGCTAGTTAGATGCATATCATGAATTTTTAACTAATTTTGACGCAAAATTGTCATTTTGACGACCCTCTGGCGCTACTCATTATATATAGGTACTCTAGATTTTCGGACCAACTTTTAAACTTACAAAATTGTAAAATGAAAAGAGAGGTCCGCTATTGCTGTTTTTAAAGTGTCTCGACCTTTCTTAGTATGCTACAGACCTTAGTTTTCATCTAGGTATTAGCTAAGTTCGGTGTAAATCCAACATAATTAAATATTACTCTAAGGGGGTCATTCAGGAGGCCAAGGAAATTTTTTGTTTATCATTAATTCTTCCAGAAACAATTTTTTAAAAACTTTTTTAGCACTTAATCGTAAAATTTGGTGCAGATCCATCGTGATCTAATGTTGCAAATTAAAGGAAGTTTTCTGGGGGGCTACCACGCCAACCAAAAACTCTTGTTTGCATTTTGTGAATTTAGCTTTCTGAATAAATGTTCTTTCTTATAAAAACTCTGGCTGTTGTATATTTTTTGTAGGAATTCCGGTTTTTTTTTTGGCCTATAAAAAAGAATTCTTCAAATTGTGTTTTTTATCTGCAAAAAGTACTTGTAATTAAATGTAATGTACCGTTACAATCTTTACTTAACAAAAACCACCCATATGTGGCAAAATTGTGAAAAGCAGTCTTGATATCGTGTGATGCATTAAATTTTCCGGAACATAAAGTACAATCATCTCATAAAATTATAAAAGTTGCACTTCTTTAACAAGCAGCTACTTTTTTACACTGTGTTTTAAATTCTTAGTGCTTAACCATCAAGTCGGCTTAGTAACATAATACGTTGTAGGAATGTGTGTTTACTTACCTTAAGTGGTTAATGTTGTTGAAAAAAAATCAGATAAAAATGATTAAAAGCCTGTCGAGTAATTATTAGGATAAGGCGTTATTTAGAAGAGAAATTAGCAAACTCGTTTGATTTATGTGATATATCGATGAAGACTATATCAATTAACACTTAATTATACAGGCTGTCCAAAAATTTGCACATAAATGCGATGGTACGTTATTGGAGCATGCCTAGAGATTGCTGAAAAATTGTTAAAAAAATCCATCTAACTAAGTTGCATAAATTTCGCTACACAGGCTAGGAAAAAACGTCTAAAAATCCCAACTATGAGTCTTGATTATACACTTTTGCATTAAATTTTATTGACATTGTTGTCAGCTTCATTTGATAAAAACTTTGTAAAATTAAACCAATTATAATAATGTAGTTCCACCACTTAAAATATGTATAAACAAATGGTGAAATGGTTTAAGATAGACTGTAGCTTTGTATTTAGCCATTTTCTTCGTTAATATGTGCTGTTATCTTCCAGGGATAAGCGTTTGAAGTTTTGTACTTTGGGACCTCGTTTTATCTTCAAGGGTATATGAAATGAATTTTTTTAACATTTTTCTAGGAATTCCTAGATATGCCCTAATAACGTACCGCCGCGTTTATGCGCCATTTTTTGGACACTCTGTATTAAAACTAAATGTAGTTTTAAATTCTGAAAATTAGAAAAATGGGGCTACAAACTTATTATGGTTTCATTTAAATCGGTTATTTCTTTGTGTCGAAAAATCTGACTTTAAAAATAATTATACTATTTTTTTTTACTACGAATACATTTTTTAGTTTATATACATTACGTGGTCTATGCCAAACCATAATACGTTAATTTACCATGCTTTTTTTAAGCTTGTAAATGGTTAAAATTGCAACTTATGTTTTTCCCTAATATAGATGTGCTTGTTCAAAAATTTCATAGTAGAAAGAAAAACACCAAAAGTACCTACTATTTTACCATATTTTTATTATTTCTTGCTCTTAGTACCACTTCTATGTATCACAAACATTATACTAAATATTTTTAATCATAGTTATTGATGTATTACTCCGTATTTTTACATATTTTGTTAAAATTTCGAAAATAACTAACATTCAAGGAAATGACTTTTACGAACTTTCTAGTGCATAGATCATCCCATTTATGAATTTGAATCCATAGCCTTCAAAATTAAATTTTATTTTCAAAAATAATAAATCGAAAAACGTCTGGTTTATTTTTGTTTTAATGATGACCATTTTTTGCTTAGTTTTTATGAAAAAATCTAACCCACTCACTAATCTAACCCGCACATTGATTTAACCCACTCATTAATCTAACCAATTTCTAGTTTTGTTTGCTATGAGTATAACAAAAACATCCAGTTTTGTGTAAAAACAACTCAACAAATGGTTTTCATGTGTTAATTGCATTTTAAGTGACCCAGAAGTAAAGAATTTGTAAAAAATTGTGTTAAACATCATAAAAATGTAGCAAAACCTAGTTTTGTTTCCTTTTCACAACTTAACAACTCGTAATTCCCCATTATTATTATAAATAATATAAATTCACCAAATCTAGAAATAATAATATTATCCTTTCTCTTTAAGTTTTTACTCCTTATGTTTACTTTTGTTCTAGATAATGTTTGCAATTTTATCACAACAACTCAATTGTTTTTAAGCATATTTGCAACCGGTATTGCTTTATTATTTATTATTGTCAAAGAATTTTCATTTTTACAGGAACCTGTACTAAAATACAAATTCTTTTGAAAATACATAGCCTTACAAGAATACCTAAATATTCAGCTAAAAAACCTCTTTAAATGCAGTTCGCAAAGAACAATTTTTGATGCAAATAATTTAAGTTTAAAAGTACAATTTTGTCCAAACTAGAATATTGAATGGCAGTCTAGTTTTATGTCAATTTCTAAAGGTGTTGTACACTTTAAATTTGCTCTTAAAACCGACAACATTGGCTTTTATTTAAAGAAGAAAGCTTTCTATACAATATCTGAAAACAAATTGGTTTTTTATTGTTTCTTTGGTGTTAAATTAATTTATTAATGTGGTTTTAATATTAATATACATGATACATTATTAAAAAGTTCGGTGTGAGTTTTTAAAGATTATATTATTTTCACAGCTTCTTTAATTGAGATCTCACGATATGAGGATATTAACAAATTATGACGGTATTTTTGGTATCGCTTTTTTAATTTAGTTTTTTAGGTGAAGGTACAAAGGAACCTCGCATTATTTATAAATTTATTTTTTAGATTTTATAGCTCATCATATTTTATTCTTTGTTTTATTGTTTATGAAACTAGGGCAATATAATTTAGAGTGCAAATTATGGTTATTAAAATTTCTTCTTTAGAGAATTCTTATTAACAAAAGATTTTTTGTTTTTAGTCAAAAGTTAAAACGAATCATTTTCACATTATAAAAAAGGTAACAAGTCTTCTTTAAATTGAACTAGGCACTCATATATAGGTACTTTTGCAATAGAATAGAATTTACAGGTGTCCAAAAATATGCGCATAAACGCGACGGTACCCACTTGGGGCATTCTTGTAATCCCTTGAATATTGTTAAAATAAATCAATCTGTCATATTCATCGAGAAAAATGCGAACAAAGTTGCATAAGTTCGGCAACACAGTTTGTAAAATACATCTTAAAAACTTATCTAGATTTTTGAGCATACATTTTCGCATTAGATCATCTTGACATTGTTGTCAGCTATATTTCATAAAATTTAATTGATTAGAAAAACGTAATTTGCCCATTTAAAAGATAAACAAATGGTAAAATAATTTTAGATGGATTGTGACTTTGTATTTAGCCATTTCTTTTGTCAATATGTGCTGTTATTTTCAAGATATAAATTTAAAATTTCGCACTTTGGGGTCTTATGTCTCCGAGGGTGTTTAAGATTTTTTTTAACAATTTTCTGGAGCTCTCTATACATGCCCCAAGAACGTATCATTGCGTTTATGCGCCATTTTGGACACCCTGTATATGAATGATGCTTTTTCGTTCATAAAGAGTCATTTTTAAATAGTTTAAGTTAACGATGAACCAATGAAGAATGAAGTGTGTGTAACCAATAATAAAAGGTGAATGTAAGTACATGGATATCTATAACATGCATTTAATGTTGGCAAATTAGTGTTTAAAATAACGCCGATTGTCTTTAGGCTAAAGAATCAGACAACGAGGCTAGGAAATGAGGCACCGACCCTCTTTGAAGTACTTCTAACTTGTCCGAGAACTTACCTATAAACTCCGGCAGTAACTCTCAATACTCAGTTAAACTAATTATAGGCAGATACAGATATTTAATTTAACGATGCAGATCGTACATTTTTGTACTTACCTTTACCTACTTCGTAAAACTATTTTGCGTTTCTACAAAATTTTCTATAACTTTTTGAATGTTTAATAAGAAAAAAACACCCCTAAAAAAAACCCTTCTTTTTTCCTAGGACATGCGTAACCCGGCGCATTCACCAAAATTTAATAATGTCCTACAATAAAATGTCTTTTAAAGTGCCACTGCCACAAATTGGTGGTTTTGCCGCAGCTTGATTTATAAATAAATTAACTTAACTTCACTTAGAATTAACGTATCGCGAATTAAATGAATTATACGAAAGATGAAATCGCATTTACACATCCAATTAACATAACTTTACGTTTACTTATAGGTTATATTTCTTAATTTCGACAAATTTTAGCTAATTCAGGGTAAAGTGAGCATTTACACTAAAACCATCTATCGGTTACTAGACTAAATTTTTAAAATTACAAAGATAATCGAAGAATAGACACACATGTCGGTAAATAATACGATTCTAACATTTACCGATAGATGGCGTTTACTGTTCTAAATTTACGTGCTAATTTAAACTATAAATGCATTCATTTGGTCGCGTCAAGTTAAGTGGAGTTAAGAAGCTTTAAGTGGTGTTAAGTTAACTTAATTTAACTATAAATCTCACTTAACAACTGCAAGGAAACGTATATCTCTTTTTGACTTATTCTTTACATAAAACCCCCTAGAAGCTTATTGTCAGTTATTTTCTAATTTCTTTATGTAAATTCATGATTAGTTATTCGCGGTTTTGCATGCGATTTACGAAATTCCACTGCTAAACAGACTCAAAATCACTATTTCAAGCCAGTCTACTTTTGTGCCTTCCAAAGAAATTAGACTGTCCAACATAAAATATTTTTGTTACATTCAACTGGTTATGTAAGATTCTTTGAATTGTAGACATTTTATTGCCTTAGAATGTCTTAATCTCGCGGTGTGTCATTTGTGCATTTTAGGGTTTTAATCCATGTATTTCCGGGACACTCCTGTTTTTGGTAGACTTGTCCTAGGATAGGCGCTAGAAATGGTGGGTCCATGTTTGCATTTCAAGAATCAGCAAAAAATAGTCTGTTGATGTGGTGCATCTTTGCCAAAAGTAAAAATCAACTGGGCTAGACATTGTTGTTGAGACAATTTTCTTGGAAAGTCAAGAAATTTGCATATAACAGTACAATTTCACTTTTTAGTAAACTCTCCAACTCTCCAAATTATTGTGGCTAAAGTCGTATCCTAACAAAACTTTTGGTTAGTCCTAATAAACTTAAAGGGTTTATTTGGCACTTGTTGCGACGTTAGTAGCACCCCCAATTAGTTTATATGCAAAATATAAAAGACAACCCTCGTATAGTAATCTTTAAATTTAAAAAATTCTCCAATATTGTCACTTTACGTTTATGCTACTTTTTAAGACTTGCGTACCTTAAAGTACTCAGTCAGTGGTAGTACCTAGATACTTTTAATTATATCTTTAATAAGCATCAATAATAACGCCGGTTGTGAACTAAGATGGTACTTATCTTGAAGATGTTACCTCTACATATAGGTACTGAAGGTACTTATAAAGTAAATGACCCACAAGGTCGTTCTTCGGCCTTCATCTCTCAACCTGCCTGCTATAAAGACAACTATTTATAACCTCTTTATTTTTGCAAATCAACACCTACTATTTTACTTTTTATGGGTACTTTTCTCGTAACTTGTAATAGCTTAGATGTTTATTATCTGCTTTAATAGCTAACTACAACGTAGATACACCTCTTTAGATACTTAAAAGTTAGTTTTTTAAGTGCATGGACGAGTGTTAACAAATTTATCTTTGTCACGTTAGAATATAGCTTGCAGAAAATATGCTGTCTGATGTAGACTAATGAAGATTGTTCATTTTTTAGCAAGGTGTCTAAGAGTAGAGATTTTATACTCCATCATTTTTCTTACCGAGACACTCAATTCCTTCTATTAAACTAAGCTGTTTTGCAGATTTTTAAATCACACAAGTCTCTACTTTTTGAGAAAGAAAAAAATGTAATGTTGTTCATCTAAAATCAACAAAAAAACAGCACTTTCTGGTCATTACTCACTGATAGAATTATAAGAGTTAATTTTAATTAAAAATTGTGCTTACCAGCAACATAAATAAACATAGCACAAGTTGACATATTCAAGGCCCATTAATAAGCGTTTAAATACAGAATTTTGGCAATTTAAAATGCAAAAAAATAGTGCTTCTAATTTCCAAAATCCTGCATTTAAACGCTTATTGATGGACCTTTAGAATATCTCAACTTGTGCTTTGTTTATTTATGTTGCAGGTAAGCACAATTTTTTATTAAAATTAACTCCTATAAACTCACTGAGCAATGACCAGAAAGTGCTGTTTTTTGTTGATTTTAGGCAACCAACATTACATAACCTCAGTTTGTATGCTTCGTGACATTCCTCTTTTAAATTGGAGCAGCTTTAACAGCCATTTTTCTCCTTCCACCTTCTTGAATCTATAGGTACACTTGTTTGGTATTCCAAGAATGGAATAATTCTATTCTTGTAATAATTTTTTATTCTGACAGTTCCAAATTTGTAAAAAGTGGGGGAATATACAAAATAACCCAAAAAATATTGTTTTTGTTTACCTTAAAAAATTTGGGTGGTAATTATGTAATCGTAAATTATACCATTGTGGGCCCCATTTGTGCCCCAAAAATAACAATTTAACAACATAACCTATGCAAAATTCACGCTTGACATTTCTGTTAGGTTAGGTATGTATCCCAACTTTTTCATTCTCTTCATTCGTGCTGTTTTGCAAGAATAAATAGAATAACAGGAACGATTCTGATGCATCAAAATAACAGTCATTCCGTTCAGGCGGAATAGGGAGAATAACCAAACAAGTGTGCATTATATTTTTACTTCATATGTCATTGTTAAACTAACATAACGTATTCTTTTACTTAACATATTTATTTACCTATACTTTTAGCGCCACAATAAATTAATTAAAAAATAATGCAATAATTCTAAGCAATATGCTACTACCTTAGAATAGTGGAAGTGGGAAGAAAAATGCCCCAAAATCGAGGGGAAGTATCCCAAAGATTACTAGATAACAAAAAGATTTTAAGTGAAAGCTCAAAAAGAATAATGCTTTACCATAGAGGAAGAAATAAATAAATCATTTCTCTATGCTTTAAACTATTATAAACTTTTAAACATTTTAAAAATTAAAACACGCATCGCCATCTAACGACAAAATGAATAAGTTCGCAACTTACTACAGAGTTCTGTAAAGAGTCGGTAAGACAGTTTTCTATATTAAAAGAACCCTGTATTTCTTAAACCGCGTCTTTTTAAAAAATATTTTTCCTAATATTAAAAATCTAAAATAAATTGCACAATATTTGTATTTATTCAATTTCTAACAAAAAAACAAATTACAATTGTTTACGACAGAGATATTTTGCCATTAATATTAGGGAAAACGCCCACAAAATGATTAATTATAAAAATTTCATTTCACACTCTTATTTTTCAATTTTCAAGGAACTTTTATTTTTCTAACGCGCTTTGTTTTTGGCTAAAGATAAAGGAAAGTAACGAAGGTTATTTATATGCGTATTCCCAAGACACGCTTTGTTTTGATGCTGTACAAACGCATGGTTAAAATCCAATATTTTTGTTTTCAAATTCAAGTTCATTTCAATTTTCACGATTCTACAAAAATAGATTTCTTTATTACCGAGTCTAGTAGGCTTGTAAATGCTCGCGCATCACAACAAAGTAACAAGATACGATCAAGAATGCGTTGGAAAGAGACAAACAAAAACAAAAAGCACGCTAAGAAGTTAGACTGTGAGTTGAAGAAAACTCGCTAGGCATGATTTGCATCTTTCTAATGTCATTTTATTATTGTCAGCTGTTTAGGTGATTGACTTTTTCGTTTGACGTCTAAAAATTAATTTTACCATCATTTCTAGTGTTTTAGAGCAAAATTAACGAAATCGTGAACAAGTTAAGTGAGAAACAGTACAAAAACCAAACAGAATGAGTGAGCTAAGCCAGGAAGAGGTAAGTGAGGTTAGATTTTAAGTAAAAAAGAGTATCTTTCCTTAAAGTGTGCCCCACGATCTATTTCAAGTTCACCTCTCGGTTTTATGTGATTACATGATTTAAAATTCATCAATAAAACATTTTACACCCCTTACACCCACCCTACATACGGTATTTTAGTAAATTTCATGGATTATTCATTGTTTAAAATATGCAGTACAAAGAACCTTCAAAAATCATGATTACGATTACAATGTTCTACTTCTTGGTTGATTTAGCATTAGGTAAACCTTAGAAATAGAAAGTTTTATTCATTTCATGCAGTTTGCGTTTCAAAATTTCGAAAAAACGCAAAGGTTAGGGTGGAATTCTTTTGTTGTGATTTTTGGGTTAGTGCCCCCGAATTTTTCTCTTGGCAACCATTTAAACGTCTAGACAATGAACCTGAATCAATAGTAATGCTTGAAAACTATTCAGCAAGTCATTAAAATGAGAAAAACATCCAAATTTTTATTTAGTCATCGTGCGTAATTTTTTTTTTTCGTAGAATCTAGATTTTTGCTACTACGAATCAGTTTTTACATTTTTAATTAACGGTCCCGTTATTTTAAAACAAACTAATTAGATTAATAATGGAACGTACTCGTACAAAATTGGTTGGGCTAACCTAGGAGATCTGTCATATCACCCGTCGTTTCAGATGCTAACTGACATTACTACTGAATTTTATATTTTATCACTTATTAGATTAATACTATTTGATTTTATATAAAGCTAATATACCAAAAAACAACAAACTGCCGGTTTAAAACATTCTACGTACCATCTAAAAGGTTTGTATAACATTTAGAGAGTGCTTTACATCCTTAATTCTTTATAATTACGCAAAAAAGGAAATTATAACTCATTTACAAAAGGATTTCCGTAAATGTTTAAAATAATCCGCATTTTTTGGATGCACGGACTTTGCATCAAAAGTACCTTTGTAAATGAGTCATTATGCCCTTTTTTACCTAATTATGAAGAATTAAAGTTGTAAAACACTCCGTAAATGTTATACAAACCATTTCGCTGGTAAATACGTAGAATGTTTTAAACCGGCAGTTTGTTGTTTTTTGGTATATTAGCGTTATATTTGATAAAAATATAAAATTCAGAAGTAATGTCAGTTAGCATCTGACCCGACGGGTGGTATGACAGATCTCCTAGGTTACCCCAACCAATTTTTGTACGGATACGCTCCATTATTCTGGTCTTCATAGTCGCGGTCAAAAGTGCGTTTTTTTTTTATTATTATTGGTAAATAACAGTTTTTAAGGCTACAGTTTCAAATTCGCACATCGAAGATCTGTGCTCCTAGAAGCTCGTATAAGTCATCTCCGTGGAGCTCCCGTCAATTCTACTAAATAGCACATCTACATGAGGGCCCATTCGTATATTAAAACTAAATGTAGTTTTGAAAACTAGAAAAATAGGGCTACAAACGTATTATGGTTTCATTTAAATCGGTAGTTTCTTTGTGTCGAAAATTCTGACTTCAAAAATCATTATATTTTTGTTCTGTGAATTTGAATCTCTAGCCTTAACAAAATTGCAAGAAAAAAGAGTTATTTTAACTGACTAAACCATACAATTATTTAGCCTAATTAATTTGTTCTGAAATAACGGCAATTAAAATTTTAAAAACTGATTTGTGCGTAATATAATACAGATTTTACAAAAAAATCAGCAATATTTACAGACATCTAATTTATGAACTAAACCAATTAAAATTTTGTTATGCAGAATGTCCAGGGCGTTAATTAATAATTATTTCAATGGGTGCACAGCTAAAAATTTCATATGATAAGAAAGTTTCTTATTGAACCCATCTACCAGCAACAATAAATAAAATTACAAAATTATTAGGAACAAAAAAGTTACGGCAATTTTTATGCACTCTACCGGTGGTAACTCCATTTCTAGGAGGGCTACAAATGTTAAAAGAAGTTTGAAAAGAATGTTTTTATTTCCGTTAATGATTCCATTAATTTTATTATGTTTTGACAAAACATTTGTAAGATATTTCCGATCAAGTATTTTTAGTGAAGTAGACTTAAAGGGATGTAGTTTTTAAACGGCGGCATGGCCCCCTAGCCTAGCACATGTAGTGTATCTGTCTATTTTTTCGTTCTCTATTTACTCTCTTAAAAGGTGCACTTGTTTCGGGGACACCTGTATAAAAAAATCATCCCACTTCTTATGTCGAAAGTTTAGGAACATACGTATTTTTTTATGTGAACTTCACCTAAATAAAAAGTAGATCTAGTTCATAAAAAACAAAAACAAGTAAAAATGTACTTGCAAATTGCTCTAATTACGAATAATAACAATATTTGTCAAGTACAAAATCTTTCATTGTAATTTTTTTCCAAATATGACTAATGCTTAAAATAAATATAACATTAAATTTCTTTTCGGTGCTCTTTTATTTTATCGCAGATTATTAAAGTTTAGGTACATTCTTTTGTGTAATTTTTTTTAGGAATTTCTTTCCTTCTTTATTATATTTCAGTGTGTGAATCATTTCGTCTTTTAACGGTTCCTGATGAATAATTTTCATAATTTTTCAACTTCCCGACATTGCTTTGAATTAATTTTATTTAATGCTATGTTTTATGCTCTTTGTTTGTGCCATATCTTGATTTAAAAGTCTTCAGCAGTCAAGTTAGAACAATAAACTTTGGGATTGCTTGAAACTGAACTAAATGGTATGTTACTTTTTGATGCTATTTATGAGTCTAAAATTTGTTTAACGGCGAATGTCGCAAAGCATAGAAACAGTCGTTATGTAATGTTGGTTGCCCAAAATCAACAAAAAACAGCACTTTTTTGTCATCACACAGTGGGTTTATAAGAGTTTATTTTAATTAAAAATTGTGCTCACCAGCAACATAAATAAACAAAGCACAAGTTGACATATTCTTAAAGTCCATTAATAATCGTTTAAATACAGAATCTTGGCAATTTAAAAGCACTATTTTTTGCATTTTAAACTGCCAAAATTCTGTATTTAAACGCTTATTGATGGACCTTCAGAATATGTCAATTTGTGCTTTGTTTATTTATGTTGCTGGTAAGCACAATTTTTAATTAAAATTAACTCTTAATAAACCCACTGAGCAATGACCAGAAAGTGGTGTTTTATGTTGGTTTTAGGCAACCAACATTACATAACCACAGTTTCTATGCTTTGCGACATTCCCCTTTAATAGGGCTCGTCGAGTGCTACGTTACAGATTCATACTAAAACACTGTACTATCGTAGACATGGAATTTAAAACGATCAATTTTTGCCTTGTAAATATGGTTAAAATAGTGGCTTAAACATCTCAAGTTTTATGCGAAGTGGACATTAACAAAAAAACATTTCTCTGATGTTTTACGAAGATTAGAGCCTTATTGTTATCCTAAAACAAAATTATTTAAAATACGAAATATCTTTTTACTAATTTTTTCGCCGGTAGCACATTTTACATAATTTATTTTAATAAAATACATTTGACGCATTTGTTGTCAAAATAGCATTCAAAAACTGACATAAAAAAACCCCATTCACAATTCAAAAAATCAAAGGTGGCACGATAGTATATAAAATTAGGATTTTGATGCATTTTTTTTTAAAATTCAGGAATCCCTAGGCATGCCCCAACAACGTACCATCGCGTTTATGCGCCACTTTTAGGACATCCTGTATGTATAGTACAAACACGTGTCCCTACCAAGACTGAACTAAAAAACTGTGTTAGCAAAAGAGCAAATCACAAATTAGTTTAGTTTCGTGTGAACCTTTCTTTATCAAGATGCACTGTTACTTTTCGCGAAAACTGTTAAAAATTGCCGGATGCCGAATAATAAATGTTAAAATATAGTTAGTATGTTAGTTGTTCTTTTCATTGTGCTAAGAAATTTAGTGGTTCTATATGAGAATTTGGTTTAGTGAATGAGTTTTGGATATAAAAATAGTGCTAATGTTTTTAATAACTAGGGTTCGTATTTTTTTTTTTTTTTTTTTTAATTTTTTTTTTTTTAATAATAAAATTTACTACTGAATTTTATGCCAAAAGCCTATTCTTTTCATTAAATCCGGAAATAAACTATTGCTTGGAAATGTATTATTAATGGGAAATATTCCAAAAATTTTAAAAATAGATGTCGGAGCATTAGTTTTTTTTTTGTTTTGTTAACTTAAGTAAAATTTGTGAAAAAAGCTTAGAAGTTTCATATTAAAGGGGAATGTCACGAAGCATAGAAACTGTGGTTATGTAATGTTGGATTCTTGATCAACAAAAAACAGCACTTTCTGGTAATTGCTCAGTGGGTTTATAAGAGTTAATTTTAATTAAAAATTGTGCTTACCAGCAACATAAATAAACAAAGCTCCAGTTGACATATTCTAGAGGACCATCAATAAGCGTTTAAATACAGAATTTTAGCAATGTAGAAGCATTTTTTTTGCATTTTAAATTTTCAAAATTTTGTATTTAAACGATTATTGATGGACCTTTAGAATATGACAACTTTTGCTTTATTTATGTTGCTGGTAAGCGCAATTTTTAATTAAAATAAACTCTTATAAACTCACTGAGCAATGGCCAGAAAGTGCTTTTTTTTGTTGATTTTAGACAACCAACATTAAATAACCACAGTTTCTATGCTTCGCGACATTCTTCGTTAATATAGAAAATTAGAAATGTAATTTTGCAGAAAAAAGCCGGTTTTTATTTTTTTTAATTGTTATACTCTTCACTTTGCAGATAAGTGTCAAGAGTGTATTAAGTATGATCCAACATTTTTAATGTTCGATGTAATGTTTTTTTTTATCGCTTCCCCATTATACAAAAAATCGAATTTTAATTATTTCAATTAAATTAAAAAATTCGCATTTTGCAAATAATAATACAAATGCACAGAGCAATTTGATAAATAAATGTTGGTTTTATAAAAAAAAACAGTTTAAAGTTTAGTTTAGTTTAAATATGTTTCACCGAATTAAAAATTAATTTTAATTCCTGGAAATTTATTCAACTTTTAAATTAAATTTGAAAGCATAGAGGTAGCCTACGCCCTTTTAATGTTATTTAACTGTTTTTAAATAAATTATAATAAAAAGGTACAGTTGAATAAAATTTCAACAATTATTTATGAACCTATTTTAATGGAGCGTATTCGTACATAAATTGATTGGGATAACCTAGGAGATCTGTCATACCACACGTCGTTTCAGATGCTAACTGACACTACTTCTGAATTTTATATTTTTATCAAATATAAAGCTAATATACCAAAAAACGACAAACTGCCGGTTTTAAACATTCAATGTACCATCTAAAAGGTTTGTATAACATTTAGAGAGTGCTTTACATCTTTAATTCTTTATAATTAGGTAAAAAAAGGAAATTATGATTCATATACAAAAGCATTTTTTGGATGCACGATCTTTGCATTAAGAGTACCTTTGTAAATGAGTCATTATGCCCTTTTGTACCTAGTTATAAAGAATTGAAGTTTTAAAACACTCCGTTAATGTTATACAAACCATTTAGCTGGTACGTAGAATGTTTTAAACCGTTGTTGTTTTTTGGTATATTAGCTTTATATTTGATAAAAATATAAAATTCAGAAGTAATGTCAGTTAGCATCTGAAACGACGGGTGGTATGACAGATCTCCTAGGTTACCTAAACTAATTTTTGTACGAATACGCTCCATTATTTATTAAAATTAGGCGCCACATTTTTTAAGGGGTTGTTTTTTTGTGAGTTTTAAAAGCGATAATAAAAAGACGTGTCCAATGTTGCCCTATTTGGGATTTTTAAAGCACTTTCGTTTCCTGAAAAATAATATTCTGCTTTTAATTTTTTTTTCAGATAATTTTTTTTTTATATAATTTTTTTTTTTTTTTTAGATACGTCGACGTCGGCTAGCCCGCCTCGCCGGCTCAGCTGGAAGCAATGCAATGTCACCACCAGTCACCCCGATCTCACAATCACCAAATAATAACGGCACCCGAGGACAGAGCCCTCCAGTGTACGAACCAAGTACTACAGCTATTGATGCTAAAAATGACATTATTAAGGCGGAAGCTGAAAGTAGTAATATTGTCGACAGCAAGGGGGACGTTGGGGAGAAAGAAACGAGTAAAGAAGTATTTCAGGTAAGAATTGCTTGTAATAAACAATGATAAGAAAATGAAATAGATGGAGCATCATTTAAATACCTAGGCACAATATTAGGTTATCTGATAAACACTTGCAAGTAAGGGGAAGATGTTGATGTTGCCCCCTCTCCACGCTAACTTGTGTATACGTTTAACATTACAATACCGTATCATTTCCAAGGGATACATTTATTTTGAAAACGGTCTTTAATTGTAAAGCAAAATTCGTTATTAAGGTAAATAACACATTCAAGCACTATTCTTGACGCGAACGCGAGGTTAAATTTGGTACAGAAATTAGCATTCATTTTACTTCTGTGTGCAAAAAACATAGAAATATAATGACTAGAAATGAAAAATGAATTGCTTATAATCATAACATTACCAGTGTGTGGGTCCAAGATCTAAAAGGCTAGCATAGGTCGGTTGCATTGAAAACGTTTGTTTATTTACGTCCACTTACTCATTAGTCCATATAACTTACATTGGGTAAACAAAAAGATCTTGGCACCAAAAAAAGAATTATTATACCTTCTGTATTGTAAATATATAATCTCTTTGGTTGTTACTTGTTTGCATTAAACAATGATAAGAGAATTAAATAGATGGAGCATCATGTAAATACGTAGGCACAATATTTGGGTATCTGATAAACACTTGCAAGTAAGGGCGGGAAGATGTTGATGTTGCCCCCTCTCCACGCTAACTTGTGTATACGTTTGACATTACAATACCGTATCATTTCCAAGGCATACATTTATTTTAAATATAGCCTTCAATTTTAAAGCAAAATTCGTGATTATGGTAGATAAATTTAACATTGAAGCGTTATTTTTGACGCGAACGCAAGTAAAATTTGGTACGCCCTTTGAAACAGAAATTAGCATTCTTTTTACTTCTGTGTACAAAAACCAACATGTGTTGTCGCCACTATTCGCCGCCACCAATGGAGTTTTCTAACCTTACATTTGTAAATTGGTATGCGAGTTTTCTGTAAACAA
This sequence comes from Cartodere bifasciata, assembly GCA_963920755.1. Classification (NCBI taxonomy): domain Eukaryota; kingdom Metazoa; phylum Arthropoda; class Insecta; order Coleoptera; family Latridiidae; genus Cartodere; species Cartodere bifasciata. The sequence goes on from OY987198.1 coordinate 1,575,940, forward strand.
ACCAAATTTTTAGGAAAAAGAACAATATTATAGTACCTAAATGGTAAATATTATTGTTTTACAATGCAATATCATAAAAAAAGACGAAATTAAATAAATTTACCAGTTGCTGTTATGATTCTTGTCAGCCTATCAAAGATAAGGTAAATATAAGCACTTTTCCTAAGCCCTCAAAAGGTTTGTTTATCAGTTTACCAAATAATTTTGGTGTATATCATATCCATTCAATTTTCTCATCATTGTAAAAGACTAAAACATAAAATGTTATTATGCAAAAGCATACTTTTTCTTAAAACGTCAAAAAAACATCACTTTAGTGACGTATTTGGCGAACATAAAGTAGCACTTTTTTGAACTGTATCATAGAGTTTTTATTTTTCCTGCCGGCGACAGTAAAAGTAACTTTCACTGACGCTACCAAATTTTGTTTTTCTTAAAACGTCTAATAAACATCACTTTAATGACGTTTATTTTAAAATAAATAAAAGTCAACTAAAATAAGTACATTAAATTTATTATAAAACCATTGTATTTAGAAGTTTTAGGACAAAATATCGTTTACTACGCAGAGTAAAAGTGACTTTGTGTGCTTCGGCAGAATTGTCTGTCTCACTTCGCTCACCAGACAATCTTTCTGCCTCGTCACACAAAGCATCACTTTAACTCTTAGTACTAAAATCTACTATTTTTTAATGTAATGTTACTTTTTGGTTTTCAGGTGCCAAGTAAACCAATAGACATGCCATCAAGTTCAAAAGGTCGCACTAGAGCTCCACCAGTAATGCGAAGTGACTCAGAAACTAGCTCAATACACATGGAGGTCGATGAGGTCATGGGGTCAGCAGAAAAGACAGGTGCTAATACAGATATCGATTCTGGATTTGAAAATATGGAGGTAAGTTATCAGTTTTAAATAGCTTCGGTCCTAAGACAGTTCCTTGAAGAACCCCAGCAATGCAATAAGCGTGTTTCATAAGACATTTTTCATTTGCTTAATCGATTCCTCTTATTAAAGGGGAATGTCGCGGAGCATAGAAACTGTGGTTATGTAATGTTGGTTAATTAAATATAGAACTTTGGCAATTTAAAATGCAAAAAAATAATGCCAAAATTCTGTATTTAAACGCTTATTAATGGACCTTTAGAATATCTCAACTTGTGCTTTGTTTATTTATGTTGCTGGTAAGCACTATTTTTAATTAAAATAAACTCTTATAAACCCACTGAGCAATGATCAGAAAGTGCTGCTTTTTGTTAATTTTATGGCAACCAACATTACATAAAAAAAGTTTCTATGCCTCGTGACATTCTCTGTTAAACTATGGTGTTTTGCAAATTGCTCTACTTTTTAATAAAAAATAAATAAAATTTGAAGATTGCGTTACATTGGACCAGCTTTAACAGTCATTTTCCCCCTTTCACCTTCTTGAATCTATACCTTTACTTCATTGTCAAAGTGACATTACCTATTTTTTTACTTGATTTATTGCTTTACTTAAATTTACGGTTTTAATAAACCAAAATAAAGATTAAAATATTCCATATTTTAGCCAATCTGTCACTAGGCGCGGTTGACTTAAGAAACACAGAAAAGAATACATTTGTATGTTGCTAAGCAATGTGCTACACCTTAGAATAGTGAAAGTGACAAGGGAAATGTTCCAAAATCGAGAGAAAGTGTCCGAAAAATTTAATAATTTGGAGCGCTAGAACACCTAAACTAGCCACTAGATAAACAAGAGATTTTTAGCAAAAGCTCATGAACAGTCTACTTTTTTATTTTTAAAATTTTAACCAAAAGATTAAATTTTTTTACTTGTGAAAAACGCCCATAGGCCATAATAAATAGGGACAGATAATAGCTTTATTATATCTAAATCACATACCTAAAAGAACTATACGCATTTTTTACCATGAGCGCAAGCTACTGCACATGCAGTAGAACGATATGGAAAATTAGGCCATTGGAGACCACATGTGTCAGTTTACATTTTAAAGTGGGGTTATTAACTTTCCATTTATTTGTTTCTTTGGTAAAAGAAACTGGTTTTTAAATGAATTTAAGCTTGTCTTTACGTTTTGTGTTAGTGAAAAACACAATAAAGCGTGCTAAACAAAAAATGTGAAAATTGTAAAAGGTCATTGCTCTTATGTATCTTAAAAATCTAGGGACTTTATTCATAATCTTTAAAGTTTTTAATTGGCAGGCCTGAATTTTGACACTTATAGTCTCCGTTTCCAAACATGGCGACCTCACTTTTTGCAACTGTTTGACCTCTCTTTTGCTCCATATAGGATTTTTAAATGTGTGGGCTAAATAGACTTCTTTTTTTAAATAGGTTGACGAGGCAGACATCCAGCGCCATCTCCAGCGTCAAAGAACAATTTCCTCGTCACAAGAAGTCACAGAAGAACAACTACAATCCACAGTGGCTCGGGTCCTACAGTCAAACTTTAAAAGTGTCTCAGAAAATACATTGTTTCTTCCACAAAGTGCTAGTAATCTAAAACAAAACCCGGCTACACCAATGCGCGAGTTGATATCGACTGCAATTATGGAAGTTTTGGTTAAAATTGGTAACGGAGAGAATCCTTTTAAGAGTCTTATTCAATTGGGTAAGTCAAATAATCGACAAATAATTCTCTTTTTCTACTTCCACCTTTAAAATGACACTTATCGCACGACTTAATTAAACCTAGAGCATGATATTCAGATAAATTAACTTAACTTCACTTAAAATTAACGTATTGCGAATTAAATGAATACGAAAGATGAAATCGAATTTACACATCCACTTAACTTTACGTTTTTTTATAGGTTATATTTCCTAATTTTGACTCAGCTAATTTAGGTTAACGTGAGCTTCTTCACTAGAGCCATCTATCGGCTATTAGACCAAATTCTTAAAATTACAAAGATAATCGAAGAATAGACTACAATGTCGGTATAAAATACGATTTTAACATTTACCGATAGATGGCGTATAGTGTTCTAAAGTAACGTGCTAATTTATACTATAAATGCATTAATTTGGTCGTGTCAAGTTAAGTGGAGTTAAGTAGCTTTGAGTGGCGTTAAGTTAATTTAATTTAACTATAAAAAACAATTCTTTAACCGTTAGCTATGTAATGAGCAGGTAGTAATAGCATTTTAATCTCGGGGTGAAGTTGCAACAAGCTCTTTACCCACGGGCCGAAGTTAGCGTTACTCGCAGAAAATGACACATGACATTTTTTGTATTTATTTTAGTTGTCAACAACGTATAATTTGGTGTCTTTGAATTCTAATTAAAGTTTACAGTGAAAAATTAAGTATATGTTTACATTTTTTTAAAATTAAAGACATTTGCAAATGTTGTTAGTGTTAGTTTTTTACCAATATCAACAAGCCTGCTAAAAAACGCGCGGTTGAAGCTAAAACCGTGAGTTGTTTATGGATATTTTTATAATTTTAGACAGTATTTAGTGTAGCAGAGGTAGGATTTTGATTTAACGTTAACGTTTATTGAATACTACAACATGTTACTTCATTTCTACTTTTATAATGTTTTTTCTAACCTAACTTTACTTCAAGTCAAAAATTTATTCTTTTAAAAAGTCCGATATTGTTTGATTTTGAGGTCGTAGAGAAAGTATAGTTCGTAACACTTTTTATTAACGACTTTATTCACTCTATTATAAAACCCTGACTTCTGCTCGTGTTTTAACAAACTCGTGAATAAAGACTCGTTTATAAAACTTGATACGAAAATTATTATACTCTTCGCAAAAGAGTATATTGCGATTACTTGGACCTTCTCTAAAATCGTTAATATTCATTCTAGAGCAAAAATTTTTGCAGATTCGTTCGTTTCATGACTTTTTAAGACTTTTATTTTTTGTCCGTCTGTCTGTAACGAAATTTGTGACCACCATAACTCAAGAACGGTTTATCGGATCGACTTGAGATTTAACACAAAAATCAAGCCCATTTAGAGGAAGAGCCCTATTGTTTTTGGAAAAAATCAACTAATAAATAGAGGGTTAAAAACACCCCCAAAGTAGAAAAAAATTCATATTTTCGTTAATATCAACTTACGAACAAAAATATTCTTAATAAAATTAAAGATTGTATTTTTTTCTATAAAAAAGCATCTGGTAATTTTTTTGTATACCGACCCGTTTACAAAAAAAAAAAAGTTTAACGTTGTTTTCAATAAAATAAAAAATGCACCTTTTTAATCATCTACTGCGAAGAGTATCATATAGAATGTGTAACAATTATATAAAAATAAAAAAAATAGTTATAAAAAATGAGCTATCTGCGAAGTTTAACTTTTTAAATGATCTATCCCACTCACTGATCTAACCCGCTCTTGTTTTAGGTAATGATTCAGACAGTCAAAAATCCTTCTCAGTGAGTCCATCGCAAAGTCCAAGCCCTGTAGGCTCTTGTCCCATTCCATTTTTGCCACTTCCGGCCCAAAGTGACATACCGGAAGTTAGCACGAGTACCGAAGATACATCCGGTCTTGCTTTGGCTATGAACTTTTTAATGGATTCTTATAATAGAGTGGCAGTTGAAGAAAGAAATCATCCCAAAAGGTAAGAAGCACACATTTAAAAGACTTACCATAGACAAATTATTAACTAAAATAAAAATAAATTCATTCTCTTTGGACTTACTGTTCATTCACATTTAAAAAAACTGAGCAGGCGCGCCATTGGGTGACAGATTTTTCCCTGTGTATTGTCATTAATGTCACTTGTGTTTGCTGGTTATGTAAGAAAAGTTAAAAAAAAATAAAAAATGCATTTAAAAACATGTTCAGGGCATCTGAATCAAATACAATGGTTTCAACATATACAGAAGTATTTATTTTTTTATTAAATCACTTTATAATGCACTTATCATTAAACCATTTAAAAGTTACACAAAATAGGAATTATTTATGTAAATACTCACTGTTAAGAAGTACTTTTAGGTATTATAGGATAAATTAGCACTTTTACAAAAATATCTACAATTTTCTTTATAAATTCTTACATCTCAAGCAAAAATTGTTTTGTTTTTACCATTTTTACGCCTGTTTTATGTTACTGTCATATTATTTTTGGCATTTTTTAATTTCTAATGACAGTAAATTTAAAATGTAATGCCAACTTTGTGGAAAATTCAAATTTTTAAAGAAAAATATTCTAGTTTTCATAAATGACTCTGTTTTTTTAACTGTGAATGGATAGTATACAAGGTGTCCCAGAATTGGCGCACCACCTGTATGGTACGCTGTTGGGTCATGCCTGAGGATTCCAGGAAAATTGTTAAAAAAAAATCCATCTGTTATATTCATTGAGGAAAATGCGAACAAAGTTGCATAAATTTGGCAACACAGTCTAGGAAAATACTACACAGTCTAGGTAAATAAATCTAAAAATTCCATCTATGAGTCTTAATTATACACTTTTGCCTAAAATTTTATTGACATTGTTGTCAGCTTATTTCAAGAAAATTTTGTAAAATTAAATTGATTATAAAAATGTTATTTGACCATTTAAAAGAAGAAATTGGTGAAATGGTTTAAGATAGACTGCAGCTTTGTATTAAACCATATTTTTCGTTAATACGTGCTGTTGTTTTTAAGGTATATGCGTTTAAAGTTTTGCACTTTGGGGCCTCATATCTTCGAGGGTGTATGAGATGGATTCTTTTTGACAATTTTCTGGGGATCCCTGGGCATGTCCCAACAGCGTACCATACAGGTGGTGCGCCAATTCTGGGACACCCTGTATAGAGCAAGAGAGAGGTCAAACAGTTGCAAAAAGTGGAGTCGTCATGTTTGGTAAACGGAGACTATCAGTGTCAAAATTCAGGCCTGCCAACTCAAAATTTTAAAGATTATGAATAAAGTCCCTAGATTTTTAAGATACATAGGAGCAATGACCTTTTACAATTTTCACATTTTTTTAAAGTACGCTTTATTGTGTTTTTCACTTACACAAAACGTAAAGATATGCTTAAATTCTTTAAAAAACAGTTTCCTTTACCAAAGAAACAAATAAATGAAAAGTTAATAACCCTACTTTGAAATGTAAACTGACACATATGGTCTCCAATGGCCTAATTTTCCATCTCGTTCTACTGCATGTGCAGTATCCTGCGATCATGGTTAAAAATTCGTATAGTTCTTTTAGGTACTATCGTGGACATGGAATTTAAAGACATTTTTTATCAGCCACCTTTGATTTTTTGAATTTTACTTTATTGTGAATGGGGTTTTTTATGTCATTGTTCGAATGTTATTTTGACAACAAATGCGTCAAATGTATTTTATTAAAATAAATTATGTAAAATGTGCTGCCGACGAGAAAAATAGTAACAAGATGTTTCCTTTTTTAAATAATTTTGTTTTAGGATAACAATAAGGCACTAATTTTCGTAAAACATCAGAGAAATGTTTCTTGTTAATTTCCACTTCGCATAAAACTTGAGATGTTTAAGAGGGGGCCGGCAGGTTGTTGTGACACTACAAGTAGAGTAGTCGTTTCAATCATTCAAGATTCACAAACCAAGCGGAATTTTTAAAATCTAATGGTAGGATTAGATTGACCATATTCCCTTCTTTGGAGTCAGAAAGTTTGGTTTTAAAATAATATCAAAAACATGATATATAAGGAAAAAACCAAAAAACTATTTTATTTTTTTTGAAAGCAAACAATTTTTTTTCTTAAATCTAAAGTATTCATACCATAAATACATTTAATAAATTGATCAGGTTTAGCTTTTTTGAATGAATGAATGAATGAATGAACAAATGCGAAATACAGTTTTTGCGGCATCAATATTTAAGACGAGGCCGGCTGCTTAAGGTCGGGGTGCATAAAATCTTACAATTTGTTTATTTTAGAACAAAAAAAATTAGAATTCTTAAAATCTAAAATAAATTAAATGCCCCGCCACCTTAAGCAACCGGCCCCGTCTTAAGCCACTATTTTGACCATATTTACAATGCAAAAATTGATCGTTTTAAATTCCATGTCCACGATAGTATGTCAATCATTTCTTATTTTTAGATCATCGATGCCACCAGTAGATTCAGTTCTATCCGAATTGAGAGCGCAGTTAGTGCAATATACAACATTAGTTTTAAGAGGATTAATAGTAACAAATGAAGATGCGGTTAAGAATAGTCCCATTTTGGGGCCCATTATACAACAATCCTTACCGAGGGGCTTTCTTATGGAGTTGGTTACAAGAACGCAGGGTGATGATGAGTTATTTGATGCTGTTTTTGGACCGGTAAGTTGTTTTTTTAATTTAATGCGAAGAAAAGGAGATATTTTGGGTAATGCGCTGCCGCCTAATATAGTTAAAAAAATATATTAACATCATGAATAGCTACCTACAGTACCTACGTATCATCAGGTCAACTGGATTAATGCGTTTAAACTCGGAAAGAGGCTTGACTTCAGTCGTGATAAATCTTATTTTGTGAACTGGCAGCACTTTTGTATGCAAATATTCACAAAATTTAGACCCTAAATGTGTTTGGTTATTCTTATCGGATTAATTAAAACTTGGTGTCATTGAAAATATAATTAATTGTGTACTTCCTTTTGTGTTTTAAAATTAGTCAATTTTGATCAATAAAAAAGCCGTTGTTGTTTTTAGCATACTATCCATTCACTTTTTTTTTAAACCAGAGTAGGCGAGCCATAGGGTGACAGATTTTACTCTGTATATTGTCATTAATGTCACTTGTGTTTGCTGGTTGTGAGGAAAGTCAAAAAAATTAAAAAATGCATTGAAAAACATGTGCAGGGCATCTGAATTAAACACAAGGGTCTTAAAATATACAGAAGTATTTATTTTATTATTAAATTACTTTATAATGCACTAATCTTCAAACCATTCGAAAGTTTATACAAAATAGGAATTATTTATGTAAGTACTCACTGGCCATTTAGGTATAATAGGATAAATTAGCACCTTTACGAAAATATCTACAATATTCTTTATAAATTCTTACATCTCAAGCAAAATTTTTTTCGTTTTTCCAATTTTTACGCCTGTTTTATGTAACTGTCATATTAATTTTGGCATTTTTGAATTTTTAGTGTCAGAAAATTAGAAAAGTAATGCCAACTTTGTGGAAAATTCAACTTTTCAAAGAAAAAGGTTCTAGTTTTCATAGGTGACTGCGGTTTTTTAAAAAGGCGAATGGATAGTATTTTATCCATTTTTAAACTGTTATTTTTACTAAATTAGAAATACAAAATAAAATGTGTTAAACAATAGACATTTTAAAAGGAGCTAAGATAATATTGTTTAAAGTTTAAAACAATTGCTTTAATAATAACGCTAAAAACTGGGGCCTAAGTTGTACACAAGTTTGCATAAGAGAAAATAGATAGTCGGGTTTCTAAGAACTTAACTTGAAATTTTATTTTTGTTGGATTGGTAACATTGACATTTTGAAACAAAAAGTAAATTTGGGTCAGACATATTAAATAATGACATTTGTAAACTTTACTTACTTAATACTGAATGAATAAGCGTTTTTGAGAAAATGTAACCGTTGATATCGTTTCTCCAATTCTTCTAGTTATTCCCTCTACAAAAAAACTATGTCCCACCATAGTTTATAATAGTAAAATTTGTAAATAAAAAGTACCTTACAAGGGAAGAATTCATATTTTTGCATCTGGAAAACCAACCTAATAAAATAAAATTTAGGGTTTAATAATGAAGCAATTCAGCAACCTTAAAAAACCAAACTTCGGGTTTTATAATGTGCTTATTATAGAAAGCAAATATAAAAGAATATCGTTCTTTTCTAGGTTCTACAAGGTCTATACAAGAAAATGCAAAACGCAAGCATAGTAGAAGATCAACATCGCATTCCACTTCAATCTTTATTCGAATTAGCGGAACTACGATTAACAAATCGTCCCCTTTGTACACTGATAACGAAACAATTGCAGTTTTACGTGGAGCCTTTGACACCGTCTCCGGGAAGGGAGATCACCCGGACTTCGTTTTTGGGACCATTTATGTCTTTTTCGGTTTTTGCTGAGGATGAACCGAAAGTTGCTGAAAAATTCTTCTCAGGTAGGTTTTTTTTTCTATTATGGCGCAAAAATTCCTGTTAAAATATGAAAAAAATTCTTTTGAACAATTTTTGTTCACTAGGTTCATGTAACTTTTTTTTTTTTAATTTTAAGTCACATTTTGCAGCTCGTAGAAAAGAACTTAGAAATAAAAGTTCGGTTACAGCTCTTCTTCTTCTTTAACTTTAATAAAATTGAATGACCGACGCATTGTTCCTGTTAGTTTGTAAAATAACTGTTTTTTTATAAATTATTTAATAATGATGTACGATGTGCGATGCAGCATTGTAACCAGTTCGTATGTTAAATGGCGATTAATAAACTTAATTAATAAACCGCTCGTTTATTAATCATCTTTATTAACACACTCACTGGTTAAATAACTATTAAACACTGAAGAACAATTTTTGACAAAATTATCAAAAAATCATAATTTTGACTTCCATCCAGGTATTTTATTTCGCTGTCAGTGCTTGATAACGGGATATTTCAACTCAGGTTGTTGTCAACGGGTGATTTCCAGTATAATTCACAAATAATGTGATGTAAGATGCTTTAAATTTTGGCATAAATCTCTAATTTGACATATAAATGAAATAATTTTATTTTAAATGATTCAAAAACGTACTATCGTGGACATGGAATTTAAAACGATAAATTTTTGCATTGTAAATATGGTAAAAATAGTGGCTTAAACATCTCAAGTTTTATGCGAAGTGGACATTAACAAGAAACATTTCTCTGATGTTTTACGAAGATTAGAGCCTTATTGTTATCCCAAAACAACATTTTTTAAAAAAGGAAATATCTTCTTACTATTTTTCTCGCCGGCAGCACATTTTACATAATTTATTTTAATAAAATACATTTGACGCATTTGTTGTCAAAATAACATTCGAAAACTGACATAAAAAAACCCATTCACAATAGAGTAAAATTAATAAAATCAAAGGTGGCTGATGAAAAATCGTTTTAAATTCCATGTCCACGATAGTATATCAAAATTATAAAAAAATTATCAGAAGGGGCCTGAGTTCTGATAAACAGAATCTCAAGAAACAGGATATAATATTGCTATTCTAGCACCTACCTTTTTGTCAGCATAAAATTTGCAAATTTTTAAATGCGATAAAAAGAAAATTAGACAGTTGAAGTTGCTGAAATTTTTACAAAAGTTGCATACAATTATCATAAAACTATGGAGCAAATTCAAAAAAAATCCATCAGAAAGTACTTACTTGATAGAAATACTTTAAAAAAATAGGCAATAATTTGTAGTGAAACCGGGAATTAGGCGCATATCTTGTAAATTTTAAGTCTTTTCACATTTTCAAGTTTCTGTTTTACAATAATAATTAAGCGTATTTAATTTTAAATGTTTATTTTTTCCAGGAAACTCATCAAACGACAAAAGCCTGAACCACACCCTACAACTCGAACTAGAAAACGCAAGATACACCCTATTCCGTATATTTCACTGCCTTCTAGCTAATCTAGAATCCCGTGACGCAACTCTTAACTTCCTCGCTCACGTATTACGTCACAATGACAAGAGATCCCAGTTACAGATGAATGAGGTTACGTTAGCCGGAGATGGGTTTATGATCAACTTACTGTCTGTCTTGCAAATGCTAAGCGAGAAGATTAAGCTGAATAAGATTGATCTCAAGTATCCGTTTCATCCAGAAACGATGGTGAATGTGAAGAATGATACGAGGTTGAAGTATTCCTCGCAGGAGGTCACTGATTGGCTCGCTGAGTTGGGTAAGTTATCATAAATAAAATACATTAAGACATCCAGGTCCAGAGTATTATTGGGCGCGCAAAAAGGAGCTTATCTCCAAGGCAACCTGCCCATCTTTGACTGTTTTATGTATGTATGTATGTTTAAAAAGGGGCACTTATGAAAAGTCATATTCTCCTGATCTATGTATACTCGATCAATGACTTGTCATTTACATTTTGCAATGAATTGAATTAAAATTTGATAGAAAAATCAATCTTCTTTAGGGGAAGAACCCCGGTTTTGAAAAAAAATCCAATAACAAATAGAGGGTAAAAATAACTCCCAACGTTGACAAAAAATTCATATTTCAATTAATTTAATATCAATTTTAAGAAAAAAAGATGTTCTTGCCAAAATTAAAGACTATATTTTTCTCTATAAAAAAGCATTAAGTAATTTTTTTGTATTCCCACCTGTTTGCAAAATAATGAGTTTTACGTTTTTTTTTATAAAATAAAAAATGGACATTTCTGTTGTAAATTTAAATTATAATGCATTTTACGTAATATTCTATAAAATGTAAGTTTTAATAAAATAAATAGGGGGTAAAAACTACACGCAAAGTAGATTTTTTTTTTAAATAAAATGCGCATTTTTTTATTACTGATTATAACTGCGAAGAGCATCCCATAAAATATTTTGTTTTATAAAAAAAGGAACCTTTAATAATCAACCTCCGCAAATAAACTGATCTAACCCATTCTTGTTTACCATTTAGGACGATTAAACAACAAAAAAATAAAAGTCTAAAAGGGTTGTCTTTTCTATTTTGGATAAAGAAAAATAGGGGGCGCCACCAACGGCACCACAAATGCCAAACAAAACCTTCAAGTTTATTAGGACTATACCGAAGACTTGTTAAGATACGATAAGTGCTTTCGCCACAGTAATTTTTTAGAAAACCTCGCGAGCTGCAAGGAAACGTATACCTCTTTTTGGCTTATTCTTTACATAAAACCTCCTAGAAGCTTATTCTCGGTTATTTTATATTTTTTGTTATGTAAATTCAAGATTGGTCATCATTCGCGGTTTTGTATGCAATTTATAAAATTTTACTGCCAAACAGACTCAAAGTTTTTGATCACTAATTAAAGCCAGTCTACTTTTGTGGCTCCTTAAAGAATTGAGCTATCCAATAGAAAATAATTGTTTTCACATTTAACTATTTATGTACAATTCTTTAAACTGGGGTCATTTAATTGCATTAGAATGTCTTAATCTTTCGGTGTGTCACTTGTACATTTTCCGCGGATTTAAATTGGCGCAAAGCATCCATGTATTTCCGGGACACTCCTATTTTTGGTAGAGCTGTCTTAGGATGGGTGCAAAGACTGGTGGGTCCATGTTTGAATTTCAAGAATCAGCAGGAAATAGTCTATTATGTGGTGTATCGTCGTCAAAAGTAAAAATCAATTCGGCAAGACGTTGTTGTTGAGATAATTATCTTTGAAAGTAGTCAAAAATGTTGGCATAAAAATTTTCTCGGCCCAATTCCATTCTTTCGAAAATTCTCCAACTTAAAAAAATTGTTGTGGCTAAAATACTTGTCGTATCCTAACAAAACTTTCGGTAAAGTCCTAATAAACTAGAAGGTTTTGTTTGGCACTTGTGGTGACGTTGGTGGCGCCCCCTATTTGTCTATATGCAAAACATAAAAGAGAACTCTCGTATTTAATAAAAGAAAAATTAGTATTTCTTTTTTTTGTGTTCCAGAAAAAAATCATGAATTTCAAGCACCAAATTTCTCAACTATTTGTTGGTTCCTTACATTACACTGCCACCATCTTTCACTGTTACCTGCTCTACAAAAATACCAACGACGTGTTAAAGCTATGAGAGATTTACAAAAAATATTAGACGAAACAATGTCGGCTGAATCTCAGTGGAAAAATACACCATTTGCTCATAGAAACAAAGAATTTATTAAAAGATGGAAACAACAACTCAAAAAACTCAATAAGTAAGTACATCTTATGATTAAAACGGTTTTTCTTAAAACGTCAAAAAAACATCACTTTAGTGACGTATATGGCGAACATAAAGCAGCACCTTTCCAAACTGTATCATAGAGTTTTTTCTTAAAAGGGTTAAATAAACATGACCTTAATGACGTTTATTTTAAAATAAAAAAGTCAACCAAAATAAGTAAATTAAATTCATTATAAAACCATTGTATTTATAAGTATTAAGAAAAAGTATCGTTTACTACACGGAGTTAAAGGGGCTGCCTCGGCAGAATTGTCTTTCTCGCTTCGCTCACCAGACAATCTTTCTGCCTCGTCACACAAAGCATCACTTTAACTCTTAGTACTAAAATCTACTATTTATCTACTTCCACCTTTAAAATGACACTTATCGCACGACTTAATTATACCCAAAACAGTCCTTTAGCTATGTTTTGCAAGCTGTGGGTAAAACGGCACTTTACCCACGGGGTGAAGTTGCAACAAGCTCTTTACCCACGGGCCGAAGTTAGCGTTACTCGCTAAAAATGACAGATGACATTTTTTGTATTTATTTTAGTTGTCAAAAACGTATAATTTGGTGTCTTCTTTTAGTAAAACTGAATTCTAATTAAAGTTACAGTGAAAAATTACGTATATGTTTACATTTCTTTAAAATTAAAGCCATTGCAAATGTTGCTAGTGTTAGTTTTTACTGATGTCTTGCTAAAAAACGCGCGGTTGAAGCTAAAACCGTGAGTTGTTTTGCAATATTTTTATAATTTTGGACAGTATTTATTGTAGCATAGGTAGGATTTTGATTTGATTTTAACGTTTATTGAATATTACAACATGTTACTTCATTTCTACTTTTAAAATGTTTTTTTCAAACGTAACTTTACGTCAAGTCGAAAATTTATTCTTTTAAAAAGTACGATATTGTTTGATTTTGAGGTCGTAGAAAAAGTATAGTTCGTAACACGTTTTATAAATGTCTTTATTCACTTGTTTATAAAACCCTTGCTTGTGTTCGTGTTTTAACAAACTTGTGAATAAAGACTCGTTTATTAAACTTGATACAAAAACTGCTATTTTTCTTGTGTTTTTTTATATTCCAAGTATTTTGATTGTTTTTTTTTTCTTTTGACAGATCGAAAGCTTGTGCTGATGCAGGACTTTTAGACAAAAATCTAATGAAACGGTCGTTGATTTTTTATACATCGGTAGCTGAATATTTGACTTGTTTAATGGCCAAAATTGAACCGGGAACACCATTACCACCAATGCCTCTGACAACGAATCCTGAAGAATTTTATGCTCTTCCAGAATGGTACATTGAAGATATTGCTGAGTTTTTGTCCTTTACATTGCAGTAAGTTTTTATAGCAAAAAAAAGTTGTAATATAATCAAAGTAAGCACTTCAATGGGCTTTTTAAAAATGATTGAATTTGCTTAATCGATTTCTCTTATTATAAAAGTCGAAGAGTATATTGCGGTTGATTGGACCTTCTCCAAAATCGTTAATATTCGTCCTAGAGCAAACATTTTTACATATTCGTTCGTTTCATGACTTTTTAAGACTTTTATTTTTTGTCCGTCTGTCTGTCTGTAACGAAATTTGTGACCACCATAACTCAAGAACGGTTTATCGGATCGACTTGAGATTTAACACAAAAATCAATCCCATTTAGAGAAAGAGCCCTATTGTATTATTTTTGTAAAAAAATCAAGTAATAAATAAAGGGTTAAAAACACCCCCAAAGTAGAAAAAAAATTATATTTTCGTTAATATCAACTGTACGAAAAAAATATTCTTAATAAAATTAAAGATTGTATTTTTCCCTATAAAAAAGCATCTGGTAATTTTTTTGTATCCCCACCCGTTTACAAAAAAAATAAGTTTTACGTTGTTTTCAATAAAATAAAAAATGCACCTACTACTACGAAGAGTATCATATAGAATCTGTAACACTTATATAAAAATAAAAAAATAATCATAAAAATTAGCTATCTGCGAAGTTAAACTTTTTAAATGCTCTATCCCACCCACTTTTGCAAATTTTTAAATCACACAAATCACTACTTATCGAGAAAAAAAAATAAAATTTGAAAATTGCGCTAATTTGATCTAAAAATGAGATTTGAACTTTCGTTTAATTCATTTTATTTTGGTTTAATTCTCGATACGTTAATTCTAAGTGGCGTTAAGAATGCGCTTCGATTCATAGCTGGCATATGTCAAGAAAAATAGTATTTATGTAATTAAAAGTGTATGGAATAATTTCAATACAAATAAAGCTTTTAATCAAGAGGAATTCAATCTTAGTTTTCATGTAAACATTATACAAAGGCATAAAAAGTAATATTTTTTACGATTAACTCTACAAACGCCATCTATTGATTATTCATTGAACTAAAAAAAAATACCTTAGATTATTCTTACAAGATGGCAGCACATTTTACGAAAAAATTGAAGTTATTTGTTTTGGGGTTATGTCTCTGACAGAAAAATGTTAAATTATGTAGATCAAATACAGGGTCTACCACAAAAGTTATTCTAACGATGTTTTTATTAATTTTTAAGTTTTTTAAGCTACGAATTGCTTAAATTTTTACAAGGTGGTGGATTGTAGATAAAATTGCAGATATGCTTAGATTGCAAAGATAAAAAATTGAGTAAAAAAATAAACACATTATTTAATGTAAGTATTTATTTTTATTATTAATATAATTAATTAAATTTAATGTTAACAAATCTATTGAAAAGATAACATGTAAAACAGATTTAATACTTTAAGACAAGACCTCAGAATAAGTATTCATCGGACAAGACTAATATATAATCATTACTAGATTCTAAAAAAATAATGTAGCATACGCCGCATTTGGCGCATTTTATTTGGCGTCAGAGTCATTCCAAAATGCCATTCTTTCCATGAGGCAAAACAACATTTTGCAATTATTCTACATAGTACGTGCCTTTCGTCGGTCGATCTATCAAATTCAAAATCTTTTTAGAACAAAAAAAATTGTGTAATAAAAGCTAGTCTTTAGGGATGATCTCCAATTCAAGGATTCAATTAATTATATTAAAATTGCCTCGTTAGTTTATTTCTGAAATCTCTCAAAATGTAAAAAAAGCATTCCTCGAGACATTTCTTGAGACCAGAGACATAGTAAAAATTAGAAATTATTATTATAGTTATGTAGAAGTAATCTGTCTCACGAGAGACTTATCGTAGTAATGAAACAGCAAAGGGGTAACCGTTAAACCTTAAGTAATACCATGTGAAACCTTACTGCTACCAAAATAAGGGAGAAAATCATTCAACGTGTAAGGGTATAAAAGGGCAGATCAATTAAACGTAACGATTTGTGTCTAAAAAAATAAAAAAGTTTTTCCGACCGTAAGATATGAACCAGCGACCTTTGGATTAGCAGCAGCTTGCGTTTTCTAGAGTCTGTAGATAGTATCAAGAGTCTGGTCACTGGACCACAGAAATAAAATACACTATAGTTTTTTTTATTTTGCTATGTTACCACCCATGAACTCCTATCTATGATTATAAAATCCTTCAAATTTTGATGAAAAGTGTCATCCATTAACGTAGAAATTTTTTGACATTTTAACTCAATAAATTTAAAATATAAATAGGAAATTATTTTTAAAAGAAATTAAACCCTCAGTGCAGTTAAATGTTCTTGAAAAAAATGTAAAATTTTGTTATAACATGAAATTACTTAAAAATCAATATCTTATAATATTGATCAACGAATTCTTTGTGGCATGTGGGTATTCTATCGAAGAAAACAGTTTTTCGGCAAATAATACATCCATATGATACCCCCTCGTATATTAAAACTAACCGAGAGCCCCTTTTTTTGGTTCGTAGAAATTGTGCAGTCCAGTCGCTGCCAAACCATAATCTATTAATTTTCCAAAGTTCTTGTGATACTGGAAATCGTTTAACCAAAGTACTTTAACCTAAAGTGAAACCACTTTTAGCCCCAATGGAGATGTGGCCGTCGAAAAATTTCAACGTCGAAAGTGAACACACAAAGAGTATTATTAAATCCATTGTAAACTATCCCACATTTAGGGCCACTTTTGGGACAATTCGACAATTTTTACAGTTCTCAAACTTTATTAAACACATTTTTTTACACATTTGTTGTTATATTTTTAGTTTTTTTTAGACATTTCAAAATAAAAGCCGAAGTTTACAGTCCAATTTTTTAAACGTCAATTATTTTTCACAATGTGTAAGATAACTAAAAATGTAACAAAACTAGGATAGGCAGAAGTCGGAATGGGTAGAAGTCGAAACGCGTAGAAGTTACTCTTCGCAAATGAGTAGCTCGAGTAGAACTCCGATTCGGTGAAAGTGAGATTTTATATTTATAAATCAAAGCTAAATTAGTTTGTTATATAATTGCTACACATTCTATAGAATACTCTTCGCAAGAAACAATTATAAGATAATAGTTTTTAAAATAAGACACCTTTTTTTTTATTTATCTGCGAAGAGTGCAAACTATTAACAGAAAACACGAAGAATTTCGTTAACGAAGAGGATAAACGTCAGTTTTGACGTTTAACATATTTGAGGTTATTTGTTTTGACAGCTGCTTTTGTTTCTTTGGTTGAAATATTTTTGGCATGGCCTTCTTGACTGAATCGTGACCCGATTTGGACTTTGCTACTAAAATCATTAATTTTTTGTTTTTTTAACCTCACTGTCTACATTTACAAAAAACGAAGAAACATTTTTAATAGAAAATTAAATTTTCATTAATTTTGTAAAATAAAATTTTTTTGTAGATTGGATAATAACGGACATAGGAGGTTTTTTTGTGCTGGGGGGTAATTGGGGGGTCAGACAAAAAAACAAACGAATACTTTTTTGTAAAGAATTAAATTTCCTATATTTTATGTCGAATAATTTTTTTTGTAAATTTAATAATAGTCGAGCTACAATTTTTTTTTAATTTGGGGGGCTTAAAAGGGGGCTTTGTAGTAATCAGATTCTTGCCAAAAACAATAGGGTTCTTCCTCTTATAGGGATCGATTTTTCCTTAAAATTTGAGTTTGATATCGCTTTTGGTTTATGAGATAGCGTGACCACAAGAAACGTGACAGACAGACAGACAGACAGACGGACAAAAAATGAAAATCTTAAAAAGTCACGAAACGCACGAATCTGCAAAAATTTTTGCTCTACGACGAAAATTGACGATTTTAGGATTTTCTGATCGATTGCAATATACTCTTGTGAAGAGTATAATAAATCAATGTCAGTGGTTAAAAATATGTGTTAAATAAAGTTTATGAACTGTAAAAGTTGCCCTAAATGTGGGATAGGTTTTTTTGTGTGTTCGCTTTCTACATTGAAACCTTTCGACAAACACATCTCTATTGGGGCTAAAAGTGGTTTTAGTTTAGGTAAACCATTCCTAAGATAAAAACCTTAAAAAATTAATAGATTATGGTTTGGCAGGGACTGGACCGGACAATTCATACGAACCAAAAAAGAGGTTCTCATTTAATTTAATTATACGATGGGGCCCTGATATAAATTTGGTCCACTGGAAATAATGCGAACTCAACGGATCTTCTATTTTATAAATTAAGTTCCTAGCCTTAAATAAAAAATATTTTTTTAAATAATTATCTACGCCAATGAAATACTTTGATGTGTTACATAACCTACATTTATAAATTTGACAGATTTTGTAGGTTACCAGATTTTTTTGGCAAGATTTTCGGACCAACTTTTAAACTTACAAAATTGTAAAATGAAAAGAGAGGTCCGCTATTGCTGTTTTTAAAGTGTCTCGACCTTTCTTAGTATGCTACAGACCTTAGCGTTTTCCAACTACACCACGTCCGCTTGACGACATTCGGTGCTATTCTCAGTTGTCAATAATACGTTAGAAACATTTTTGTCAACCGAGTCGGGTTAGTTTAGGAAAAAATATTTGAAATGTCATTTCAATCTTTCAAAGTCAAATATCATAATAACAATTTATTTTACTAAATTTGCAAAAATTAAACGCCATTACCCATCTAAGTAAAATATTATTTAAATAAAACACATACAAGCACTACAAACGTCATCCGAACTAAAAATCAACGTTTTTCTTGGCGCAAATAGTGTTAAAAAATGGGGCTGCAACCAAAACTTTAAAAACTCTTCGATAGCTAAGGAAAAGATGGAAAAGTACATTGATAACTATTCTGTAAAAGGCGTAAGTAAGTACTAGACTTTGTTAAACGAATTATGGTAAAATAATCGTTTGCAATTTTAGTGAACAAAAACATAACCTGACTAAACGAGAAACATTTTACGATTAAAATTGCATCCAAAAATAAGCTACATCTCCACAGAGGGCATAAGGTAAGTTTGTTTCTACAACAGAAACTAAAACTTTATTAAAAACATGAATTTTAGGTAACCAAATCCAAATATAAGCCCGATGTTAATTACTAACATAAATTACCAACAAAAATTACAACTTTACGTCTTTAACTCTGTTTATATAATGAAACCAAGCAGTGGTGTAAATAGGCTGAAGTTTGAGGGGGGGATATTGTGGCTGCAGGGGGTCCGGGTGGCGGCAACCCCCAGAAAAATGGCGCCGCAGAAAATTATTCTCGATTTTCTGAATTTGAGGGGGGGATCAAACCTCATATCCCCCCCTCTATTTACGCCACTGAAACCAAGAAGGAAAACCATTCTTTACATCGTGCAAAGTCTGACGCTAGTGATTTGTTTATTTTTTTTTCTAAAAACTATAAAAACATTCATTTCTAGATAATGCTAGACCGATATTTGAGGGTTCTCAAAACTTATGTTTAGGTTATTATAACATCTATCAAGCATGAATAGATGAACATTTTAAGAAGAAGCATCCTTTAGATAACATTATTACAATTACAACAACTTAAAACAATCTTAAAAGGAAACATTTAAAAACTTTTGAGGCATGATAGAGTGGGATCGGTTTTCTGCATTGCATTTAGAAAGAACGTTGCTTAACTAATAGCTTTCTTTTTGTGTAGATTCGATGTGGAACGTTGAATTACTTACGGCAGTAATTCTTCTAAACCCTGAGTAAACTGAAATTGGAAGGCTTTCTTGGTTTTCTTGTAATGCATGAAAAAGCATCGATGACTTTAATACTATGTTATTATACAATAGTGTAGAATAAAAATGAACTTTTCCCCTATGTGCTTCTTTATTTTAGTACAGAGTTTTTACATGTAATTGTGGTCACCGGTATCAAAGGATAAAACGCATTCGTCTTCTACTCAAGAGTGAAGGCCAAGTTAATAGCAATAAAATAACCTCCAAAAGCCACGAAACATAAAAAATCAAATACAACAAAGCCGACAAAAAAGCTGACGAAACTTTGCAAATGGTAGTTTTTTATTGTAGTGTCCTACCACCTGCAAAAAAATCTTCAGATTTAGGAAGATATATCCACAAAATGCACACATTTGGGGTCCCATCAATTCTAGCATAAGATGACGATGCATTTACATCAAGTTTTACAAATAAGTGCCAATTAATGTTTTAAAGAGATTTTCTTCAAAATTCCTTCACCCCCTAAATAACCCCCAAAGAGTCATGTTCAATCATGCTAGATTTACATCAAACTTTGCAAATAGATGTAAAATAAGGTTCTAATAAACCCCATTTACCATCCTTATTTTTTTAAATGTAAAGGGGGGTCATGTGACACCTTTTTAAATTAATTAAAATACAATCATTTGTTTTTCCGTTAAAATTATTTAAAAAAATAAGACAGAAACTTATAATTATATAATAATATAAAACAAAACAATCGCGTTTGGATTCGATGTCGATGTCCTAGATGACATCTAATCTGGAGGATCTAAAATCAAGGTTAGTGGATATTCGGTACAAAATCAGTAACCCTCAGGAACACGATGCAGAAGTAGACACTCTACAGAAAGCTATTAACGATTCTTATAAGGATAACTGTAAACTACGTACACCGAAGCCGAAAGGCTCACCTTGGTGGAACGAAGAACTAAAGCACCTGAGAAGCGAAACACGCCATCTCTTCAATAGGGCCAGAAGCCAAAATGTACCTGAACTGTGGGAACTCTACAAAAGTTTCCTAAGAAAGTACAAAAACCTGATAAGAACCAACCAACGGGAGACGTGGAAGACATTCTGCGAAAATATTGGTAATCTATCAAAAATGGCAAAACTAAAGAAAGTTCTGGCAACAGAACGATCAAACGGTATTGGCCCTATTGCGTGTCCCATGGGAGGTCATACGAACTTAACTAAGGACACGCTGAAACTACTACTGAGCACTCATTTTCCTGGCTCTCAGGAATTCACGCTCAGCAATCCTCCTACTTGTTCTCAACCCAGAACTCCCAACTGGGTTCTAGCGAAAAAGGTGGTGAATTATGAGAGGCTAAATTGGGCCATCAACTCTTTTAGCCCCTTCAAAAGAGCTGGTCCAGATGGTATTTTCCAGGCCCTCCTACAAACAGGTCTTTTTTTTTCGAGGTTTAGGGAATGCATTACGCACTTCGAGTGCTTCTGTTCTTGTCCCTTCGTGTGGGGCTCCATTTTCTTTCGGGAATGTTTACCCACTAAACCCCATTCCTCGGTGGCACTAGTTGCTACGTCAACGGAACCGCTACAGCATTACTTTATTGACGTACTACTTAGTTATTATTCTCCTTGTGTCCTCTCGCCCTCCTCCTTCTACTTCCGTGTCATTATGGTCCTGATCATCCCTTCTATATACTCTCAGCGTGTCTCACTCTCCAGCATTACCTCCACCATGTTTTCCTTGCTTAGGCGTCTTCCCACATCCTTTTCAGCTCCTTCTCGTGCGTGTATCCACCTTGGGCATTCGAACAGGATATGTTCTGCAGAATCAACGTTTGGACAGTACCAGCAGATGTCGTTTTCTTTTTTAAGTATCCAGTTTAAACATGATGCAAAGCATCCATGTCCACTTAAACACTGCGTCAGGTGATAATTTAGTTCGCCATGCTTCCGAGTGTACCATGCCTTTATGTCCCGTATAAGTTCCTTTGTCCACTTAGCCTTAGAAGTCTCCCGTTCCCACTGTTCCTGCCATAGTTGCAGGGATTTTTGTCTGACCGCATCTTTCATTACTTGTCCTTGTTCATATATTTCCCGTCTCTCCCTGACCATGTGTTCTATGGGTTGGATACCCACTATCAATTGCAGCGCTTCTCCCGAGATTGTTCGATAGACGCACGATATTCTTAGGTTAATTTTTCTTTGAACTCGGTTTAACTCGTCCTTGTGTGTCTGGAATTTTAGCGTTTCTTGCCATATCGCGATGCGTAGAGGAGTACAGAATGAACTACAGAGCCAATTAGCTTGCGTTTGCTTGTTTTCGGACCTCTTAAGTTGGGCATAAGCCTGCACAGGTTGTTCGCTGCTTTTTCTGCCTTTTTCGCAACGTGCTCCTTTATGTTGTACCCTTCGCTGAAGGTGACGCCAAGATATTTAAGAGATTTTGAGGGTTTGACTCTAACACCTTCCATGTTCAGTAGTAAGTCCGTACCTTTTTTTTCTTCACAGATTAGGATTGCCTCAGTTTTGTGAATTGTTAGTCGCAAAACCCCATCTCTTATCGCGTTCCCTATTTCCTTTCGCGCGTAATTTGCCTTCTTTTTTACGATATCTTTTGTTCCTCCGTCCACGATTATCGCCGTATCGTCGGCGTATCCGATCACTGTAACTCCCTCTGGCTTTTTCGTGTTTAATACTTTATCATATGCGACGTTTCATAGTCCCAGAACGGATCCTTGGGGAACTCCACAAGTAATTTTCATATTTGTCTCTGCCTCTCCTACTAGGACGTGTCGGCAACTTAGACAGTTACCCATCAGTTTTAGTAGGTATTTGTCTATTCCTATTTTGTTCTCCATAATAAAGTCCTCCATAATAAAGTGCCACTCTATCGTGTTAAACGCGTTTTTGATGTTAATCGTAATTAAGACTCCTATCTTTCGTTTTTTATTACTAACTTTTTTTTTAGTTTGTGTACCGTCTCTTAACCTTGTTCATGGCACTAATTGTGAAAAGCCCTTCCCTAAAACCATGTTGATTATTTGATAGGTCCTTTTATTTCAGAAATGTTATTATTTTGGAAATGGTGAACACGTGGTGCTTAAACACAGGACTGTCTGTCAACCCAGCTAAAACAGAACTAGTTTTATTCACCAGGAACCGCAAGTTCATGGGCTTTGAAAACCCAGTCTTACTTGGTAAGGAACTGCAATTGTCCGAAAAGGTCAAGTACTTAGGTGTCCTTTTGGACAACAAGCTGACCTGGAAAGAACATGTTGAAAGACAAACGCAGAAGGCCACTTCATGTTTCTGGATGTGTCGTAGAGCCTTCGGCAAAACGTGGGGTCGAAAACCTAAAATAGTATTATCGCTATATACGGCGATTATAAGACCACTCTTAACTTATGCAGCGGTAGTGTGGTGACCCAGAACGGACCTACTCTGCACCCGCAGAGCACTCACTCATCTGCAAAGATTAGCCTGTCTCTCAATAACAGGAGCAATGCGCACTACTCCCACTGCCGCGTTGGAGGTTATGCTAAATATACCACCACTTCGTCTTGTAGTAAAGGCAACAGCTATATCTACAGCTCTAAGGTTGAAAAGGGAAGGAACTTGGATGGGGGGACATGACCTAGGACACGGCAAGGCAGGCGTTTGGTCGGGCAATGCCCGATCTGCGCTAGCTGAACCTTCCGACGTTATTACCCCTAGTATAACCTTTGAAAGGCCCTTCTCCATTTCCTACTCCGACCGGGAGAAATGGTTATCGCATCTACGCCTGATAACGAACTCTGGAGTTGTATGGTTCATTGATGGCTCCAAAACAGAGCATAACACAGGTGTGGGCGTCTACACACAAACGCGACTATCGACTCCATTAGGACACAATGCAACCATTTTGCAGACTGAACTATACGGAATCTTAACATGCGTTACTGAGATCCTAGCCCATAGGAGCTCTTACAAACATATTAAAATATGCAGTGACAGTCAAAATGCTCTTTAGGCTCTGGAACACCCAACCAAAAGTTCGAAACTAACATTGGACTGTTTTAATGCTCTAAAGAAGGTAAC